>CM055090.1:0-462383 GCA_029204025.1 Blomia tropicalis
TCAAATCCAATTATTCACCAAATTCCATCCAAATGTTCCAACAATCGTTGCAGCAATTGAATTCGTGTGTATGTTTGCGTGTACTTGCTTCAATTCATTCCAATCACTGCACTAAAACAAACTCAAAAAAAAATCAAGCAAACAATTAATCTTAAAACATAAAAAGAAACGTACCAAAATCAAATCCATCTCAAATTGTGCATCATTGGTATTGGTGTAGTTGAAACAACGGAACCAAAGAGACATTTGGAAACCTCCATGTAATAAAAACGTTATTCTAGTTCAACTTCCTACTGAATCACCAACCCAATCAATTCAAATTCAACACCAAGTTCATCCAAATGTTCCAACAATTATCGCATCAATTGAATACATAAAATTAAACTCAAAATTTTATTAGTCAACAAATAATCATAAAACATAAAAAACGTACCAGACGTTAGTAAATAAACATGGTTGAAGAACATGATTGATGATGATCATGGTGAAAAATGATCATGGTGAAAAATGATCATGGTGAACGATGATCATGGTGAAAGATGATCATAGTTGATGACGATCATGGTTGATGACGATCATTGTGAATGATGATCATAGTGAATTTAAAAAAAGAAAACTGAAAATTAAGAGTGGCGTGAACATAGATCGATGAAAAATGACCAAAAAACTAGAAAAAGTCCAGTTTATAAAGGAAAATCAATCTTCGTTTGTACATTGACGATTCAACCACTAGCACAATTTACTTTTGTTGGAGACCAATTGCCCTCACCAATGAGTCAAGTGACGGTGGCTAACATGTACAAAAAAACATGGTTCAGCCATTAGTACAATCACGTGTACTTTGGTTGGCGTCGAATCTATGCCATCACCGATGGTAAACAAAGCGTCCAATGTGTTTAACCAGAAATGAGTCACAAGCAACGCTGGTCAACTACTGCAGTGATAATGGTTTGGTTGGTGACTTTTACTACTCCCACCGTGACCAAGTAGTAAAGCATGGCGCTCAAATGACCACACTCAAAGGTTTAAATATTCCAACAACCGTCGTATCACTCTAATGCTCAAATATAAACTCAAAAAAATAGTATTAACAAGCAATGAACCAAAAAAACGTATCAAAACAAGTCAATTTCGATGATTTTGTTTGATTTGGTGCAACCATTGATGGTTCTCTTGCACTTGGTTCACGTCCAGGAACAGATGGTGACGGAGCCATTGCACTTGATTCATGCATAGGTAATTTTGATGGCTGTGCTTGATCTGTTGCTGTCATAGATGGTTCACGAGCACATGATTCACTTCTTGGAACAGATGGACATGGAGCCATTGCCTTAGGTTTTTGCATTGATAGTTCGGATGGTGGTACTTGATCTGGTGCAACCACTGATGGTTCTTTTTAAGTTAGTTCATGTCTAAGAAAATGTTTTGGGATTAAACGCTTGTGGTATAATTCAATCAATCAATTAAACTTACAATTAATTTGTTGAATTGTTAACCAACAGTTCTGATTAATTGATCCATGTTTCAGTTGCATTGACAATTCATTCAATAGGTACAACTTTGAGGTAATTGAATACGTTCATTCAAGTATAAGATTTGTCCAATAGATATTGTTCAAAGATCAATGCTTGAACAAATGTTTCAACCAGAGTCGTATCAATCTATTGCACCAAAATAAACTCAAAAAAGATTATTAGCAAACAATTAATTAAAAAACATTTAAATGTACCATTACAAGTCAAAGTCCTGAAACAGATACGACGATAGGGTGCTGCCATTGATGATTCTCATGCATTAACAACACGTCAATGAACAGATGAAGACATAGCCATCCTTGCATTGAATGTCGTGTCGTGTCGTCGTCTTCACACGGCATTCGTCGATGTTCACACGGCGTTCGTCGATGTTCACACGGCATCCGTCGATGTTCATAAACATTAAAATATATCAAACATTAAGTTTATAATTCAACTTTGACTTACACGGCATTTGTCGATGTTCGCATGGCATTCGTCAATCTTCATACGACGACCATTCGTCAATTTTCATACGACGACCATCCATCGATCTTCATACGACGACCATCCATCGATTTTCATACAACGTCCATCCATCGATTTTCATACGACGTCCATCCATCGATTTTCATAAGACGTCCATCCATCGATTTTCATACGACAACCATCCATCAATTTTCATACGACGACCATCCATCAATTTTCATACGACGACCATCCATAGATTTTCATACGACGACCATTCATCAATTTTCATACGACGACCATTCATCAATTTTCATACGACGTCCATCCATCGATCTTCATACGACGCCCATCCATCGATTTTGAATGACCAAATAACTGAAAAAAGTCCAGTTTATAAAGGAAAATCGGTCTTCGTTTGTACATTGACGTCTCAACCACTACCACAATGTACTTTTGTTGGAGACCAATGCCCCTCACCAATGAGTCAAGATTGACGTTGATCAACATATAAAGTAAGGCGTCCAACGAGATAAACCAAAAATGAGTCACAAGTGACGGTGGCTAACTTCTACAATAGAAATATGTACTTTAGTTGACCAAAAATGAATCATTGATGAGGGGTGATGGAAACTTCTAGAAATAAAAAAAATGACAATGATTAATAAAACTTGATGATAATATTGATACAATCACGTTCATATACTTCATGATCAACTTGGCATGCATGCTTGTAGACAAACCAGAATAATCCACATTTTTTCGTCTATTTTTGGAACCTGGTGCCAATTTCTGATGCATAAACATTTATCAGCTTCGTATAACATGTCTGGCAATCATTTTCAACTATAATAAATAATTAAACATTAAGATATATCAAACATTAAATTTATAGTTCAACTTTGACTTACATTTTATCATTCTAGCTTCCAATGGAATCGTTTAGTGTCCAAGTTCAAACTACCAGACAATACCACCAGCGATCCAACGACCCGATTCACGACTGCTTGACGACGTTGGCCACACAGACATTTTGCGACGTACCAATTGACCATTCTATTGGTCACGTCCATCTTCCAATTTGAATTGTTGATCATCATTCTGAATGGACATTGAACAAATTGAAAACAATTGCCATTCCAACATCGTCAAGCCAGTCTAATAGAATGAAACAATATCGATGTTGCTTGGAATGAAACAAAATAGATGTTGCTTGGAATGAATCAAAATAGATGTTGCTTGGAATGAATCAAAATCGATAATGCTTAAAATGAATCAAAATCGATGTTGCTTAAAATGAAACAAAATCGATGTTGCTTGGAATGAAACAAAATCGATGTTGCTTGGAATGAATCAAAACCAATGTCTCATAAAATGAAACAAAATCGATGTTGCTTGGAATGAATCAAAACCAATTAGATTAATAAGATTATTAAATGTTGTTGTTGGTATTGGTCAAGCACAAGAATAAATGAATTGAATGTTGTCGTTGATGTTGATATAATCATTCTCGATGACATGTAAACATCATAATCAATTAACATCAAAACAAGTTCCCACATTACCAATGAATACATTTCCGTTGATATTGATGAAACACAAGAGTAAAAAATTGGAATGTTTTCGTTAAAATTGATGAACATAATAATGTTGTCGGAATTGTTAAGCATAAGAGTAAAATAATTCAATGTTGTTGTTGGTTTTGATGAATACAATGTAGTCGATAATGGTCAAACACAAAAATAAAAGTATCGATTGTTGCCGTTGTTGTTGATGAATATAATGTTGTCTGTTGCCGAACAAATCTTCAGTAATTGGTTTAACTAGTTTATTCTAAAAAAGTGAAATAATATTTGAGTAAAGTATAGATACAAAAAAAGATAAACGTACTTCACTTTGATATAATACAGTGTTTCAATAATACTTGTGTGGGGATATGTCAGGAATACAAATAAACATGAAAAAAATAAAACAACATGTGGTTTTAAACTTGAACAAGCACAAAAATAGTGAGAAACAATCAAAAAACAAAAAAAGCGTTGATATGTCAGGATGAGCACAAATACTGCTTCATGCCATACTGATCATTTTTCTGGCCTTATATTGAGCCAGTAGCTGGTTGCTTCCACAGAAGTGGTGTCGTGACAACCAGCGTACTGACTCAAGTTTATTGATTGGCCTTTGATCAGTAACAGTTCTCCCCACCAGAATGTGCAATCCATACAAGACCATTCGTGGGCCGCCAGAATTGGTTATTGTTCATATCCAGTTTTACACTTCGCACAACGCCGTCGGATCCAGTTCGGCATTCAATGATTTGGGCCAATGACCGCTTTATACGTTTGTTCCGTGGTTTAGGGATCAGGACTTTGTTTGGCATATCCCGAGCCCAAATGCGTTCCTTCAAATATTGCTTCGGGTTGAATCCACCAAAAAATCCATCAGTCGGGTTATGTTTCCCCAAAATGTGTTTGAGTCGAGCTTTGAAGCTAGATCCCAAGGTAAGAATAATCAGCAGACGTCTAGCAATTACTATAGGAAATTCATTGGGTGACAGTTTATGTCTGTCCAAATTCATTTTTGAGTCGGTAAACATATGTACCGGTCCATGATATTTCAGATA
This sequence comes from Blomia tropicalis, assembly GCA_029204025.1. Classification (NCBI taxonomy): domain Eukaryota; kingdom Metazoa; phylum Arthropoda; class Arachnida; order Sarcoptiformes; family Echimyopodidae; genus Blomia; species Blomia tropicalis. The sequence continues at coordinate 4,606 of CM055090.1, forward strand.
TTTCATAATTCGAGGAACCATTTTTACACATTCATATAGTTTCAACAATTCAAGATCCATAATAATGCGTGTTTTAGCAATCAATAGTCGTAAAACCAATTTCACTAGATCAAATCTGCCCAATGAAACGAAACATTTGCCTATTAAGGCCAGTAAATGTCGTTTAGTTACACCGTTGTCCATAATCTTCAAATTAGCGGATATTTCATCAGTTCGACAATACAATGACATTCCCAAAAGTTTACAATCTTCCATGATAGATAGATCTTCAGATAGCAACGAAGAGTTGGTAAACAATTTATGCCTTATAAATCCAGACTGTTCAAATTTTTCCTTTGCTTCCACAATGATCTGATGCAAAGAAATCCCAGAATCGTGTGCAATTAGCAAGTCATTCATGTAACATCCATTCGTCAAAGCACTACATTCAGGTTCACTTATAGATCGAATTATATGATTCATCATTTGAGTCAAGATGGCAGGAGCGAATACAATTCCGAAGGGCAATATCCTCATTCTCATGATTAACCGTTGATTGTTCGGATCGATCCATAAAAGTTTCAAAAATTCACGGTCGTTTTCCTCTGTTTCAATTTGAAGAAAGGCTTTCTTTAAATCTGCAATTACAAGATAGTTCTTGATACGAATACGACATAGGTGAGGGATAACATTCAATCCAATTGCTTCTCCCTTCCATAATAACTCATTTAGCGGAGTGATATCGTACGACGCGTTGAGTACAATTCTCATTTTTGTTGACACAGCTTCTGGACGGATAATTTCACGATGGGGAATAAGGCATCCGTCAACTTTATCCGATAATTCAGAATGATCTTCCTTCAAAAATTTAAGCAATTCATCCTCGCATGATTTGAACAGGTTGTTCTCTTTCAATCGTACTTGCAAGTTCTGTAATTGAATCAAGACTTTTTCACAATTATTCGGTGGTCGTATATCAGAGACAAAAGGAAGTTTGACTTGGCATCTTCCAGATTCCAATTTTTTGACATCAAAGTTCGGTTCCTCAACATCCTCAACTTCCAATTCTTTGGTTTCGACAGGATCTATTCGTACCTCATTAACCATACGCATAGTTTCGAGATTGATTTTTCCAAACACTGTGTTCCAAACACGATGTTCTTCCTTGAACATTGAGAAAAGATAATCTTTACCAATAATGATTTGCTTAGGTGGAGCACGATCCGAAACATAAGCTGATATCTTTGTTTCACCTTCGGGTTGTATCAGCACAACATCGGTTACATCTTCGACCAATCGTATCATGTCAGTGTCGAATCCTCTTAAATAAGTTGGGTCGACCTTACGTTGATGGCCCAATGTAGCAAGGTCTTTACTTATGACCGAGAGTTGCGATCCCGAGTCGAGAAATACTTTACATTTGGTTTTTCCAATGAATCCTTCGAATAAATCAATCTTCTCATCCGTGTCAATAGATATAAAATTAACCGCTTGAACCGAAATAAGTTTACCATCGTCTGCAATTCCGTGGAGTGAGGTTGGATGATTTCCTTGACAAGAATTACATTTGACTTGGTTCATTCGACGACAAGCAATCGACGCATGTCCAGGCCACAAACAATATAAACACAACCTCTGTTCATTGATTCGTTTCTTCTTGTCATCAGCTGACATGGTAGATCGACAATAAACGGCTTTATGACCTTCGTTTTCACATAAGAAACATTTCTTGACTCGAGCTACAAAGTTGTTCATTGGTGTAGCTTGAACAGGAGAAATGGCTCGTACTTCGCTTACTTTTGGTTTCGATTGAGACGGGTCATGTCGTTTTTTCCGGTGTGATAATGCAATTGATTGAGTATGCAATTCTCGAATTCGTTCAATAATGGACTTCAAAGTGGGACATCTAGCATACATTCTTTCACTTTCTTGAACCCAAAAAAGATCCGCAATTTGCCAAAGGACACTGGATGATCGTCCCAAATAGTCACCGTCCAAACTTTCCAGTGTGCTGTTTAGTTCAATAAGTTGAGACAAAATTTTCTCCAGCGCAAATGTATCGAATTTGTCTTTGACAAACTTCATATCCAAGATTTTCTTCTGGATGAACGCGTTGATTCGAGTTGGATTCTCGAATACGTCTTTAAGTCTTTTCCAACATTGTTCGATGGTTTCTCCGGAACAGGTGGCCTCTGTCCAAGTGCTTCTGGCCTCACCCTCCAATAGTCCATAAATTGTGCGATTTTTTGCTTCAGGGGTGGCGTCCCTTCTTGACAATATGGAGTTTTCAATTAGATTTCGAAACATACTCCATTTCCCGAAATCACTTTCAAATGGCTTGATGGATCGCGCCACATGGTGTAATGGTTCATAATAATTCACAATTGGAGGATTGTTCTGTTCTCCTTGGTTGTCGCGATCTTGATCCTCGTTATTTTTTTCTGGTGGTGCATCCAGCTTGCTGTACAGGTGTAGTGCATTTTCTCGGCACGTTAAGCATTTCTCCATTGCCATGACCAGGCCCAAATAATTGTCCCATTTGTCGGTTTCATCTTGATCATCCGTTTTCGCTACCCTTTCCATAAGTTCGGTTTCAAGTGCCTTCAGGGTATCTCGATCGTAAATACCTTTGTTCCATGTCTTGGTTATTTTCGCTTTGAAATCTTGATCTCTCAGTTTCTCCATGGCATCAATTGGTGGTACTTCAAAAAATCCAAATAATAGTGAAAATAAATAAGCTGTTGCCGAACAAATCTTCAGTAATTGGTTTAACTAGTTTATTCTAAAAAAGTGAAATAATATTTGAGTAAAGTATAGATACAAAAAAAGATAAACGTACTTCACTTTGATATAATACAGTGTTTCAATAATACTTGTGTGGGGATATGTCAGGAATACAAATAAACATGAAAAAAATAAAACAACATGTGGTTTTAAACTTGAACAAGCACAAAAATAGTGAGAAACAATCAAAAAACAAAAAAAGCGTTGATATGTCAGGATGAGCACAAATACTGCTTCATGCCATACTGATCATTTTTCTGGCCTTATATTGAGCCAGTAGCTGGTTGCTTCCACAGAAGTGGTGTCGTGACAACCAGCGTACTGACTCAAGTTTATTGATTGGCCTTTGATCAGTAACAGTTGTCGATAATAGTGAAGAACAAAAATAAGATTATTAAATGTTGTCGTTGATATTAATCAAACACAAGAATAAATGAATTGAATGTTGTCGTTGATGTTGATAAAAACATTCTCGATGACATGTAAAAATCATAATCAATTAACATCAAAACAAGTTACTACATTACCAATGAATTCATTTACCAACTATATTGGAATACCTTTCCCAACTTTCATTTGTCCAATTCGTTCAACGATAATCACACAAGAATCGCCAATAGAAGAATGTTCAGGTGTCATTGATCCAATTCATTCCAACAACCGTTGCAACAATTGAATGTACTAGAATAGACTCAAAAATAATTCAGAAAACAATTAATCTTAAAACATATAGGAAAACTTACCAAAATCACATTCATTTTAGACTGTTCATTGAGGCGGCGTTAAACAAACTTTAGTACAGGCGACAGTTACAGTGAAACACGGCTTCAATGAATGGACCATACAATAAAAATAGTGAAAATAGTAGGAAATAATGTTGTTTACATTCGGTGAACCACATTTATTTTTAATTGACAAATCTACTAAGATAGTGATTCGTCGATTATATAAACTAATTTACAAGTGAACTTATTTAGATCCTCTATGTTGATATCCATTGTTAATGGCGGCTTAATACAATTCAATTCATTATCAAGATCAATTAGTTGATGATAACAATTAGCATCAAAGTTTAATTTGAATCGATTCTCTCTTGTTGGTTTGATCGTTGTGAACTGTTTTGAATAAGGAAGGTTTTTTGATTTTCTGATTATGTCGATGCCTTTTTTTACTTTGTTATTTGCATCACATATCAGGCAAAGTAAAAGGTTTCTTGGGTAAACTGACCAAGTGTTGTTTTCAAGGGTGTCAAACACCTTTTCAGGTAGCTCGGAAAAAAATACAAATTCATTGTTTCATTTCACTGGATTATACATTGGTGCACTGGATTATTTCAAAATAAATCTGACTACAGTTTGATATATTTAGATTAGATCGAATTGTGAAATAGATTGGACAATAAATTTTCACGACAAATTTGGACAGGTGAATTAAATCGCGCTCTCTTATTTATAAATATACATCATTATTTTCTACTATTTTCACTACTTTATATTGTATGGCCCATTCATTGAAGTTGTGCTTCATTGTAACTGTCGCCTGTACTAAAGTTTGTTTAACGCCGCCTCACCAAAAACGACGCTTTTAATAAGATTGCGATCCGTAGACCTTGTTGCCCTTTATCTGATATCTCAGCTCAAATTTGACCTTTTTTGGTTGGGTAAAGTTCTTATATTATAGAAGAATATCTAACCTTTAATTTAAACCCCAGTTCAAGTGATTTGGTTGCGAGTAACGTACTCAAATAATATAAAATGTCGGCACGCAGCGATTTCACTTAAATTTAACCATGTATTCCTACGGCAAATTTTGAAACGATCGGTTCGGGGGTCAAATTATAACCGATTTTCACCAAATTTTTTTTAAACACATTTTTTCAACTATCTCTATTCACATTTCCAGGTTAAGCAAAATCGGTGAGATTTTCCAAAAAAGTGGACACCCTACTGTTCATCATGTAATTTTTTGAAATTGAAGCATCTTAACCAAAGAGACATTTCGCTGTCGATAAATCAAATCATGCTAAAGAAAATGATATTTTAGTTCAACTTCCTTTTGAATCGCCAATCCAATCGATTCAAATCTGACGCCAAGATACATCGAACCATGTAATGTAAACGATAGTATATCTTCCACTCAACCCTCAATCAAATCCAATTATTCACCAAATTCCATCCAAATGTTCCAACAATCGTTGCAGCAATTGAATTCGTGTGTATGTTTGCGTGTACTTGCTTCAATTCATTCCAATCACTGCACTAAAACAAACTCAAAAAAGAATCAAGCAAACAATTAATCTCAAAACATAAAAAGAAACGTACCAGAATCAAATCCATCTCAAATTGTGCATCATTGGTATTGGTGTAGTTGAAACAACGAAACCAAAGAGACATTTGGAAACCTACATGTAATAAAAACGTTATTCTAGTTCAACTTCCTACTAAATCACCAATCCAATCAATTCAAATTTAACACCGAGTTCATCCAAATGTTCCAACAATTATCGCATCAATTGAATACATAAAAATAAACTCAAAATTTTATTAGTCAACAAATAATCATAAAACATAAAAAACGTACCAGACGTTAGTAAATAAACATGGTTGAAGAACATGATTGATGATGATAATAATAGATGATGATAATGGTAAATGATGATCATGGTGAAAAATGATCATGGTGAAAGATGATCATGGTGAAAAATGATCATGGTGAAAGATGATCATGGTTGATGACAATCATTGTGAATGATGATCATGGTGAATTTAAAAAAAGAAAACTGAAAATGTAGAGTGGCGTGAACATAGATCGATGAAAAATGACCAAAAAACTAGAAAAAGTCCAGTTTATAAAGAAAAATCGGTCTTCGTTTGTACATTGACGATTCAACCACTAGCACAATTAACTTTTGTTGGAGACCAATTGCCCTCACCAATGAGTCAAGTGACGGTGGCTAACATGTACGAAAAAAACATGGTTCAGCCATTAGTACAATCACGTGTACTTTGGTTGGCGTCGAATCTATGCCATCACCGATGGTAAACAAAGCGTCCAATGTGTTGAACCAGAAATGAGTCACAAGTAACGCTGGTCAACTTCTGCAGTGACAATGGTTTAGTTGGTGACTATTACTACTCCCACCGTGACCAAGTAGTAAAGCATGGCGCCCAATGACCACGCTCAAAGGTTTTTTGGATGAAAACAATTGAGATAAAACGTGTGTTTGTATGTGTATTTGTTTCAATCCATTTAAATGTTTAAATGTTCCAACAACCGTCGTATCACTCTAATGCACAAATATAAACTAAAAATGTAGTATTAACAAGCAATGAACCAAAAAACATATAATGAAACGCACCAAAACAAGTCAATTTTGATGGTTGTGTTTGATCTGGTGCAACCATAGATGGTTCTCTTGCACTTGGTTCACGTCTAGGAACAGATGGTGATGGAGCCATTGTTGTTGGTTCTGGCAAAGGTAACTTTGATGGCTGTGCTTGATCTGTTGCTGTCATAGATGGTTCACGAGCACATGATTCACTTTCTGGAACATATAGACATGGGGCCATTGCACCATAGACACTAAAAAGATACCGAAATGAAAATCAATTAAGATATTGTAAAGACACCAAAAAGATATCGTAAAAAATTGTTCAAGACAATGAAAAGATACCAAAAAGATGCCACGAGAAAATTGTTCAAGACAACGAAAATATACCAAAAAAATACCACGAAAAAATTGTTCAAGACAACGAAAAGATACCAAATTGATACCACGAAAAAATTGTTCAAGACAACGGAAAAATACTAAAAAAATACCATGAAAAAATTATTCAAGACAACGAAAAGATACCAAAAGGATACCACGAGAAATTTGTTCAAGACAACGAAAATACACCAAAAAGATACCACGAAAAAATTGTACAAGACAACGAAAAGATACCATAAAGATACCATGAAAAAATTGTACAAGACAACGAAAAGATACCAAAAAGATAGCGTAAGAAAATTATTCAAGACAACGGAAAGATACCAAAAAGATACCATGAAAAAATTGTTCAAGATAACGGAAAGACAACAAAAAGATACCGAAATAAAATCAATTAAGATATTGTAAAAACATCAAAATTTTACTATGAGAAAATTGTTCAAGACAACGAAAAAACACCAAAATAAAAATCAATTAAGATTTAAAGACACCAAAAAGATACCATGAGAAAATTGTTCAAGATAACGGAAAGACACCAAAAAGATACCATGAGAAAATTGTTCAAGACAACGGAAAGACACCAAAAAGACACCGAAAAAAATCAATTAAGATTACGAAAAGACACCGAAAAAGTTACCACGAAAAATCGTTCAAGACAACGAAAAGACACTAGAAAGATATCGTAATAAAAATCAATTAAGATATTGATAGGAAGTGGTCATTGGGCGCCATGCTTTACTACTTGGTCACGGTGGGAGTAGTAATAGTCACCAACCAAATACCCAAAATAAATATTTGGATCATCATAACCATCAACAGTTTAAGAAGGCACAAAAATAAAAAGATATATCGATGAATGCCGTTCAAGATGAGTCTATACAAAATAATGATTGTTGAACAATGATGACGATGCTTCAAGCCGATGATGAAAAGAATAAACAAAAAAAAGTTAGTTCAAATGTTCAACGATGTGTTCACTAAAAATTCAAAACAAATTGTGATCGTAAGCTGCTAAAGCCAACTGTATATAAAGCAATTTCAAATGTCTTGTTCACTAACATTGTAACATGTTTGACCTCGTTTGTTTCATAAAAAAAAACCAAGTTTACATGGTTGATCATTCACAAAGCAAAACTCATATAAACTAACTTTGAACTTAGAAATGTATTGGCAAAGGCTCTAATGTAATTGTATAGGCATTGCGCTTAACATTGAAAAATATTTTAACAAAATTAAGACGTCTTAATTAAGATATTGTATAACGTCTTAATTCAGTTGAATATTCAGATATCTCATAGAATAAAACAAAATCGATGTTGCTTGTAATAAAAAAAACGATGTTGCTTGGAATGAACCCAAATCGATGTTGCTTGGAATGAAACAAAATCGATGTTGCTTAGAATGAATCAAAATCGATGTTGCTTGGAATGAAACAAAATCGATGTTTCAAAAAATGAAACAAAATCGATGTTGCTTAGAATGGTGATTGGGAAACTAAAATGAGCTAAAATCGATGTTGATTGGAATGAAAAAAACCAAGGTAACATGAAATGAAACAAAATCGATGTTGCTTAGAATGAATCAAAATCGATGTTGCATGAAATGAAACAAAATCGATGTTACTTGGAATGAATCAAAATCGATGTTGCTTAAAATGAATCAAAATCGATGTTGCTTAGAATGAAACAAAATCGATGTTGAATGAAATGTTGAATGAAACAAAATCGAATGGAATGAAACAAAATCGATGTTGCATGGAATGAAACAAAATCGATGTTGCATGAAATGAATCAAAATCGATGTTGCTTGGAAATGAAACAAAATCGATGTTGCTTAGAATGAAATCAAAATCGATGTTGTTTAGAATGAAACAAAATCGAAGTTGTTTAGAATTGAACAAAATCGAAGTTGCTTAGAATGAAACAAAATCGATGTTTCATAAAATGAAACAAGATCGATGTTGCATGGAATGAAACAAAACCAATGATGCGTGGAATGAGACAAAATCGATGTTGCTTAGAATGAAACAAAATCGATGTTGCATGGAATGAAACAAAATCGATGTTTCATAAAATGAAACAAAATCGATGTTGCATGGAATGAATCAAAATCGATGTTGCTTAGAATGAAACAAAACCAATGATGCGTGGAATAAACAAAATCGATGTTACTTGGAAGGAAACAAAATCGATGTTGCATGGAAAAACAAAAATCGATGTTGCTTGAAAACAAAATCGATGTTGCTTGGAAATGAAACAAAATCGATGTTGAATGAAACAAAATGTAAAAAAAAAATCAAAATCGATGTTGCTTGAATGAAACAAAATCGATGTTGCATGAAATGAAACAAAATCGATGTTGCTTAAAATGAATCAAAATCGATGTTGCATGAATGAAACAAAATCGATGTTGCTTAAATGAAACAAAATCGATGTTGCTTGGAATGAATCAAAATCGATGTTGCTTAGAATGAAACAAAATCGATGTTGCTGAAATCAAAATCGAAATGCAAAATCGAACAAAATCGATGTTTATGAATGAATCAAAATCGATGTTGCTTAGAATGAATCAAAATCGATGTTGCATGAAATGAAACAAAATCGATGTTACTTGGAATGAATCAAAATCGATGTTGCTTAGAATGAAACAAAATCGAATGCTTAGAATGAAACAAAACCAATGATGCGTGGAATGAGACAAAATCGATGTTTCATAAAATGAAACAAAGTCGATGTTGCATGGAATAAAACAAAATCGATGTTTCATAAAATGAAACAAAGTCGATGTTGCATGAAATGAATCCAAATCGATGTTGCATGAAATGAAACAAAATCGATGTTGCTTGGAATGAAACAAAATCGATGTTGCATGTAATGAATCAAAATCGATGTTGCTTAGAATGAAACAAAATCGATGTTGCTTGGAATGAAACAAAATCGATGTTGCTTAGAATGAAACAAAATCGATGTTGCATGAAATGAAACAAAATCGATGTTGCATAAAATGAAACAAAATCGATGTTGCATGGAATGAAACAAAATCGATGTTGCATGAATGAAACAAAATCGATGTTAAATGAAATGAAACAAAATCGATGTTGCTTGCAAAATGAATCAAAAAATCGATGAAATGAAACAAAATCGAAATGATCAAAATCAAATCGATGTTGCATAAATGGAATGAAACAAAATCGATGTTGAATGAGACAAAATCGATGTTTCATAAAATGAAACAAAGTCGATGTTGCATGGAATGAAACAAAATCGATGTTTCATAAAATGAATCCAAATCGATGTTTCATAAAATGAAACAAAGTCGATGTTGCTTAGAATAAATCAAAATCGATGTTGCATGGAATGAATCAAAATCGATGTTGCTTAGAATGAAACAAAATCGATGTTGCTTGGAATGAATCAAAATCGATGTTGCTTGAAATGAAACAAAATCGATGTTGCTTGGAATGAAACAAAATCGATGTTCTTGAATGAATCAAAATGATGTTGAATGAATCAAAATCGATGTTGCTTAGAATGAAACAAAACCAATGATGCGTGGAATGAGACAAAATCGATGTTGCTTAGAATGAAACAAAATCGATGTTACTTGGAAGAAAACAAAATCGATGTTGCTTATAATGGTAGTTTAATTGATGATTGTGGATGATGATTGTTTAATATAGTTAGTGTTGATGTTGAGATGAATTTTGTTCAAATGTGGTAATAGACGATGTGATGTGATCATATGCTGCTAAAGTTAACTGTTTATATAGCAATTTAAATGTCTTATTCACAAAAATTGTAACATGTAAAGGTGTTATACGTTGTGTCCAGAAATATTGGGAAACTAAAATAAGCTAAAATCGATGTTGATTGGAATGAAAAAAAATCGATGTTGATTGGAATGAAAAAAAATCGATGTTGCTTGGAATGAAACAAAATCGATGTTGAATGGAATGAAACAAAATCGATGTTACTTGAATGAACAAAATCGATGTTGCATGGAATGAATCAAAATCGATGTTGAATGAAACAAAATCGATGTTGCTTGGAATGAAACAAAATCGATGTTGCATGGAATGAAACAAAATCGATGTTACTTGGAATGAATCAAAATCGATGTTGCATGGAATGAATCAAAATCGATGTTGCATGGAATGAAACAAAATCGATGTTTCATAAAATGAAACAAAATCGATGTTGCTTGAATGAAACAAAAAATCGATGTTGCTTGGAATGAATCAAAATCGATGAATGAATCCAAATCGATGTTGGAAAAATGAAATGAATGAATCAAATCGATGTTGCTTGAATCAAAATCAAAATCGATGTTGCATGAAATGAATCAAAATCGAATCAAAAATGAAACAAAATCAATGATGATGGAAAAACAAAATCGATGCGTGGAATGAGACAAAATCGATGTTTCATAAAATGAAACAAATCGATGTTGCATGGAATGAAACAAAATCGATGTTTCATAAAATGAAATCAAAATCGATGTTTCATAAAATGAAACAAAATCGATGTTGCTTAGAATGAATCAAAATCGATGTTGCTTGAATAAATCAAAATCGATGTTGCTTATGGAATGAAACAAAATCGATGTTGCTTGAATGAATGAAACAAAATCGATGTTGTTGAAACAAAATCGATGTTGGAATGAATCAAAATCGATGTTGCTTAGAATGAATCAAAATCGATGTTGCATTGAATAAAACAAAATCGATGTTACTTGGAATGAATCAAAATCGATGTTGTTGAATGAATCAAAATCGATGTTGCTTAGAATGATGAAACAAAATCGATGTTGCTTGGAATGAATCAAAATCGATGTTGCTTAGAATGAAACAAAATCGATGTTGTTGAATGGAATGAAACAAAATCGATGTTGCTTAGAATGAAACAAAACCAAAAATCGATGTTGCTTGGAATGAAACAAAATCGATGTTACTTAGAATGAAACAAAATCGATGTTGCTTGGAATGAAACAAAATCGATGTTGTTAAAATTCAAAATCGATGTGTGCATTGAAAATGAAACAAATCGATGTTCATGGAATGAAACAAAATCGATGTTATATAGCAAATGAATCAAAATCGATGTTATTGGAAAAAATCAAAATCGATGTTGCTTAGAATGAAACAAAATCGATGTTGCTTGGAATGAATCAAAATCGATGTTGCTTAGAATGAATCAAAAAATCGATGTGAAACAAAATGATGTTGCAAATGAAACAAAATCGATGTTGCTTGGAATGAATCAAAATTGATGTTGAATGAATCAAAATCGATGTTGCTTAGAATGAATCAAAATCGATGTTGCTTAGAATGAATCCAAATCGATGTTGAATGGAATGAAACAAAGTCGATGTTGCTTAGAATGAAACAAAATCGATGTTGCTTGGAATGAATCAAAATCGATGTTGCATGGAATGAAACAATATCGATGTTTCATAAAATGAAACAAAGTCGATGTTTCATAAAATGAAACAAAGTCGATGTTGCATGGAATGTAACAAAATCGATGTTGCATGGAATGAATCAAAATCGATGTTGCTTAAAATGAAACAAAATCGATGTTGCTTGGAATGAAACAAAATCGATGTTGCTTGGAATGAATCAAAATCGATGTTGCTTAGAATGAATCAAAATCGATGTTGCTTAGAATGAATCAAAAAATCAAAATCGATGTTGCATGAATGAAACAAAATCGATGTTTCATAAAATGAAACAAAGTCGATGTTGCATAGAATGAAACAAAATCGATGTTGCATAAAATGAATCCAAATCGATGTTTCATAAAAAATGAAACAAAATCGAAATAGAATGAAACAAAATCGATGTTGCATGGAATGAATCAAAATCGATGTTGCATGGAATGAATCAAAATCGATGTTGCTTAGAATGAAACAAAATCGATGTTGCTTGGAATGAATCAAAATCGATGTTGCTTAGAATGAATCAAAATCGATGTTGCATGAAATAAAACAAAATCGATGTTACTTGGAATGAATCAAAATTGATGTTGAATGAATCAAAATCGATGTTGCTTAGAATGAAACAAAACCAATGATGCGTGGAATGAGACAAAATCGATGTTGCTTAGAATGAAACAAAATCGATGTTACTTGGAAGAAAACAAAATCGATGTTGCTTATAATGGTAGTTTAATTGATGATTGTGGATGATGATTGTTTAATATAGTTAGTGTTGATGTTGAGATGAATTTTGTTCAAATGTGGTAATAGACGATGTGATGCATTGAAGATCAAAACAAATTGTGATCATATGCTGCTAAAGTTAACTGTTTATATAGCAATTTTAAATGTCTTATTCACAAAAATTGTAACATGTAAAGGTGTTATACGTTGTGTCCAGAAATATTGGGAAACTAAAATAAGCTAAAATCGATGTTGATTGGAATGAAAAAAAATCGATGTTGCTTGGAATGAATCCAAATCGATGTTGAATGGAATGAAACAAAATCGATGAATGAAACAAAATCGATGTTGCTTGGAATGAATCCAAATCGATGTTGAATGGAATGAAACAAAATCGATGTTACTTGGAATGAATCAAAATTGATGTTGAATGAATCAAAATCGATGTTGCTTAGAATGAAACAAAATCGATGTTGCATGGAATGAAACAAAATCGATGTTGCATGGAATGAAACAAAATCGATGTTGCTTGGAATGAAACAAAATCGATGTTGCATGGAATGAATCAAAATCGATGTTGCATGGAATGAAACAATATCGATGTTTCATAAAATGAAACAAAGTCGATGTTGCATGAAATGAATCCAAATCGATGTTGCATGAAATGAAACAAAATCGATGTTACTTGGAATGAAACAAAATCGATGTTGCATGGAATGAATCAAAATCGATGTTGCTTAGAATGAATCAAAATCGATGTTGCTTAGAATGAAACAAAACCAATGATGCGTGGAATGAGACAAAATCGATGTTTCATAAAATGAAACAAAGTCGATGTTGCATGGAATGAAACAAAATCGATGTTTCATAAAATGAATCCAAATCGATGTTTCATAAAATGAATCAAAATCGATGTTGCATGAAATAAAACAAAATCGATGTTGCATGGAATGAATCAAAATCGATGTTGCTTAGAATGAAACAAAATCGATGTTGCTTGGAATGAATCAAAATCGATGTTGCTTAGAATGAATCAAAATCGATGTTGCATGAAATAAAACAAAATCGATGTTACTTGGAATGAATCAAAATTGATGTTGAATGAATCAAAATCGATGTTGCTTAGAATGAAACAAAATCGATGTTGCTTAGAATGAATCAAAAATGGAATGAATCAAAATCGATGTTGTGGAATGAAACAAAATGGAATGAAACAAAGTCGATGTTGCTTAGAATGAAACAAAATCGATGTTGCTTGGAATGAATCAAAATCGATGTTGCATGGAATGAAACAATATCGATGTTTCATAAAATGAAACAAAGTCGATGTTTCATAAAATGAAACAAAGTCGATGTTGCATGGAATGAAACAAAATCGATGTTGCATGGAATGAAACAAAATCGATGTTGCATGGAATGAATCAAAATCGATGTTGCTTAAAATGAAACAAAATCGATGTTGCTTGGAATGAATCAAAATCGATGTTGCTTAGAATGAATCAAAATCGATGTTGCTTAGAATGAATCAAAATCGATGTTGCATGAAATAAAACAAAATCGATGTTTCATAAAATGAAACAAAGTCGATGTTGCATAGAATGAAACAAAGTCGATGTTGCATGAAATGAATCCAAATCGATGTTTCATAAAATGAAACAAAGTCGATGTTGCTTAGAATAAATCAAAATCGATGTTGCATGGAATAAATCAAAATCGATGTTGCTTAGAATGAAACAAAATCGATGTTGCTTGGAATGAATCAAAATCGATGTTGCTTAGAATGAATCAAAATCGATGTTGCATGAAATAAAACAAAATCGATGTTACTTGGAATGAATCAAAATTGATGTTGAATGAATCAAAATCGATGTTGCTTAGAATGAAACAAAACCAATGTTGCGAATGAAACAAAAATGACTTGGAAAATCGATGTTGCTTAGAATGAAACAAAATCGATGTTACTTGGAAGAAAACAAAATCGATGTTGCTTATAATGGTAGTTTAATTGATGATTGTGGATGATGATTGTTTAATATAGTTAGTGTTGATGTTGAGAACATGTATAAAAAAATTTTGTTCAAATGTGGTAATAGACGATGTGATGCATTGAAGATCAAAACAAATTGTGATCATATGCTGCTAAAGTTAACTGTTTATATAGCAATTTTAAATGTCTTATTCACAAAAATTGTAACATGTAAAGGTGTTATACGTTGTGTTCAGAAATATTGGGAAACTAAAATAAGCTAAAATCGATGTTGATTGGAATGAAAAAAAATCGATGTTGCTTGGAATGAATCCAAATCGATGTTGAATGGAATGAAACAAAATCGATGTTGCATGGAATGAAACAAAATCGATGTTGCTTGGAATGAACAAAATCGATGTTGCATGAAATGAAACAAAATGTTGCTAAAATGAAACAAAAAATCGAATGTTGCATGAATGAAACAAAATCGATGTTGCATGAATGAAACAAAATCGATGTTGCATGGAATGAAACAAAATCGATGTTGCTTGGAATGAAACAAAATCGATGTTGCATGAAATGAAACAAAATCGATGTTGCATGGAATGAAACAAAATCGATGTTGCATTAAAATGAAACAAAATCGATGTTGCTTGAATGAAACAAAATCGATGTTGCATGAATGAAACAAAATCGATGAATGAAACAAAAAATCATGAAATGAAACAAAATCGATGTTGCATGGAATGAAACAAAATCGATGTTGAAACAAAATCGATGTTAGAATGAAACAAAATCGATGTTGCTTGGAATGAAACAAAATCGATGTTGCTTAGAATGAAACAAAATCGATGTTGCATTAGAATGAATCAAAATCGATGTTGCTTGGAATGAAACAAAATCGATGTTGCTTGGAATGAATCAAAATCGATGTTGCTTAGAATGAAACAAAACCAATGATGCGTGGAATGAAACAAAGTCGATGTTGCTTAGAATGAAACAAAATCGATGTTGCTTGGAATGAATCAAAATCGATGTTGCATGGAATGAAACAAAATCGATGTTTCATAAAATGAAACAAAATCGATGTTCATAAAATGAAACAAAATCGATGTTGCATGAAATGAATCAAAATCGATGTTGCATGGAATGAAACAAAATCGATGTTGCATGGAATGAAACAAAATCGATGTTGCTTGGAATGAATCCAAATCGATGTTGAATGGAATGAAACAAAATCGATGTTTCATAAAATGAAACAAAGTCGATGTTGCTTAGAATGAATCAAAATCGATGTTGCATGGAATGAAACAAAATCGATGTTGCTTAAAATGAACAAAATCGATGTTGCATGAAATGAAACAAAATCGATGTTGTTGAATGAAACAAAATCGAATGAAACAAAATCGATGTTGCATGGAATGAACAAAATCGATGTTGCTTGGAATGAAACAAAATCGATGTTGCTTGGAATGAAACAAAATCGATGTTGCATAGAATGAAACAAAAATGTTGCATGGAATGAAACAAAATCGATGTTGCTTGGAATGAAACAAAATCGATGTTGCATGGAATGAATCAAAATCGATGTTGCATAAAATGAAACAAAATCGAAAAAAACAAAATCGATGTTGCATGGAATGAAACAAAATCGATGTTGCTTGGAATGAAACAAAATCGATGTTGCATGGAATGAAACAAAATCGATGTTGCATGAAATGAAACAAAATCGATGTTGCTTGGAATGAAACAAAATCGATGTTGCATGGAATGAATCAAAATCGATGTTTGCATATGAATGAAACAAAATCGATGTTGCATGGAATGAAACAAAATCGATGTTGCATAAGAATGAAACAAAATCGATGTTGCATGGAATGAAACAAAATCGATGTTGCATGAATGAAACAAAATCGATGTTTGAATAGAATGAAACAAAATCGATGTTGCATGAGAATGAAATCAAATCGATGTTGCAAAATGAAACAAAATCGATGTTGCATGGAATGAAACAAAATCGATGTTGCATGGAATGAAACAAAATCGATGTTGCTTGGAATGAAACAAAATCGATGTTGCTTGGAATGAATCAAAATCGATGTTGCATGGAATGAAACAAAATCGATGTTGCATGAAATGAAACAAAATCGATGTTGCTTAGAATGAAACAAAATCGATGTTGCTTAGAATGAAACAAAATCGATGTTGCTTGGAATGAAACAAAAAATCGAATGAAACAAAATCGATGTTGCTTAGAATGAAACAAAATCGATGTTACTTGGAATGAAACAAAATCGATGTTGCTTATAATGGTAGTTTAATTGATGATGATGATGATTGTTTAATATAGTTAGTGTTGATGTTGAGATGAATTTTGTTCAAATGTGGTAATAGACGATGTGATGCATTGAAGATCAAAACAAATTGTGATCATATGCTGCTAAAGTTAACTGTTTATATAGCAATTTTAAATGTCTTATTCACAAAAATTGTAACATGTAAAGGTGTTATACGTTGTGTTCAGAAATATTGGGAAACTAAAATAAGCTAAAATCGAAGAATCAAAATCGATGTTGATTGGAATGAAACAAAATCGATGTTGCTTGGAATGAATCAAAATCGATGTTGTTGCTTGGAATGAAACAAAATCGATGTTGCATGGAATGAAACAAAATCGATGTTGCGATGTGGAATGAACAAAAAATGTTTCATAAAATGAAACAAAATCGATGTTGCATGAAATGAAACAAAATCGATGTTCATGGAAAAATGAAACAAAATCGATGTTGCTTAGAATGAAATCAAAATCGATGTTGTTGCAAAATCGATGGAATGAATCAAAATCGATGTCGATGCATGGAATGAAACAAAATCGATGTTGCATGGAATGAAACAAAATCGATGTTGCATGAAATGAAACAAAATCGATGTTGCATGAAATGAAACAAAATCGATGTTGCATGAATGAATCAAAATCGATGTTGCATGAATGAAACAAAATCGATGTTGCTTAGAATGAAACAAAATCGAATGCATGGAATGAAACAAAATCGATGTTGCATGGAATGAAACAAAATCGATGTTTTCATAAAATGAAACAAAAAATCGATGTTGCATGGAATGAAACAAAATCGATGTTGCATAAAATGAAACAAAATCGATGTTGCATAAAATGAAACAAAATCGATGTTGCTAGAATGGACAAAATCAAAATCGATGTTGCTTGGAATGAATCAAAATCGATGTTGCATAAAATGAAACAAAATCGATGTTGCTTAGAATGAAACAAAATCGATGTTGCTTGGAATGAAACAAAATCGATGTTGCTTAGAATGAAACAAAATCGATGTTGCATGAATGAAACAAAATCGATGTTGCATTGAAACAAAAAATGAAACAAAATCGATGTTGCATGAAAATCAAAATCGATGTTGCATGAATGAAACAAAATCGATGTTGCTTGAATGAATCAAAATCGATGTTGCTTAGAATGAATCAAAATCGATGTTGCTTGGAATGAAACAAAATCGATGTTGCATAAAATGAAACAAATCGATGTTGCATGGAATGAAACAAAATCGATGTTGCATGGAATGAAACAAAATCGATGTTTCATAAAATGAAACAAAATCGATGTTGCATGGAATGAATCAAAATCGATGTTGCATGGAATGAATCAAAATCGATGTTGCAAAATCGATGAATGAAACAAAATCGATGTTGTTTAGAATGAAACAAAATCGATGTTGCATGAAATGAACAAAATCGATGTTGCATGGAATGAAACAAAATCGATGTTACTTGGAAGGAAACAAAATCGATGTTGCTTATAATGGTAGTTTAATTGATGATTGTGGATGATGATTCAAAATATAGTTAGTTTTGAGATGAACATATAAAAAAAAAAATTTTGTTCAAATGTGTTAATCGATGTGCATGCATTGAAAACAAAACGATGTGCAATGATGCTAAAGTTAACTGTTTATATAGCAACTTCAAATGTCTTATTCACAAAAATTGTAACATGTAGAAGTGTGATACGTTGTGAGCAGATACGTTGTGATTGGGAAACTAAAATGAGCTTAAATCGATGTTGATTGGAATGAAAAAAACCAAGGTAACATGAAATGAAACAAAATCGATGTTTCATAAAATGAAACAAAGTCGATGTTGCTTAGAATAAATCAAAATCGATGTTGCATGGAATGAATCAAAATCGATGTTGCTTTGAATAAATCAAAATCGATGTTGTTTAGAATGAAACAAAGTCGATGTTGCATGAAATGGAACAAAATCGATGTTGCATGGAATGAAACCAAATCGATGTTACTTGGAAAGAAACAAAATCGATGTTGCTGGTAATGGTAGTTTAATTGATGATTCTGGATGATGATTGTTTAATATAGTTAGTGTTGATGTTGAGATGAACATGTATAAAAAACAAAAATTTAGTTCAAATGTGGTAATAGACAATGTGATGCATTGAAGATCAAAACAAATTGTGATCATATGCTGCTAAAATTAACTGTTTATATAGCAACTTCAAATGTTTTATTCAATGGATTAATTCACAATTAATCAAGACAACGGAAAGATACCAAAAATATACCACGAGAAAATTGTACAAAACAACGAAAAGACACCAAAAAGATACCACGAGAAAATTTTTCAAGACAACGAAAAGATACCTAAAAGATACCACGAAAAAATTAATCAAGACAACGAAATTATACCAAAAAGATACCACGTCAAAATTGTTCAAGGCAATGGAAAGACACCAAAAAGATACCACGAGAAAATTGTTCAAAACAACGAAAAGATACCAAAAAGATACCACAAGAAAATTCTTCAAGGCAACGAAAAGTCACCAAAAAGATACCACGAGAAAATTAATCAAAACAACGGAAAGATACCAAAAAGATACCACGAGAAAATTTTTCAAGACAACGAAAAGACACCAAAAAGATACCACGAGAAAATTTTTCAAGACAACGAAAATATACCAAAAAGATACCACGATAAAATTGTTCAAAACAACGAAAAGATACCAAAAAGATACCACGAGAAAATTGTTCAAAACAACGAAAAGATACCAAAAAGATACCACAAGAAAATTCTTCAAGGCAACGAAAAGTCACCAAAAAAAGTCACCGAAAAAGATACCACGATAAAATTGTTCAAAACAACGAAAAGCTACCAAAAAGATACCACGATAAAATTGCTCAAAACAACAAAAAGATACCAAAAAGATACCACGAGAAAATTGTTCAAAACAACGAAAAGATACCTAAAAGATACCACGAAAAAATTAATCAAGACAACGAAAATATACCAAAAAGATACCACGAGAAAATTTTTCAAGGCAACAAAAAGTCACCAAAAAGATACCACGATAAAATTGTTCAAAACAACGAAAAGATACCAAAAAGATACCACGAGAAAATTGTTCAAAACAACGAAAAGATACCAAAAAGATACCACAAGAAAATTCTTCAAGGCAACGAAAAGTCACCAAAAAGATACCACGAGAAAATTGTTCAAGGCAACGAAAAGCTACCAAAAAGATACCACGATAAAATTGCTCAAAACAACAAAAAGATACCAAAAAGATACCACGAGAAAATTGTTCAAGGCAACGAAAAGCTACCAAAAAAAAAGAAAATACCAAAAAGATACCACGAGAAATTTGTTCAAGGCAACGAAAAGCTACCAAAAAGATACCACGAGAAAATTGTTCAAGGCAACGAAAAGCTACCAAAAAGATACCACAAAAAAATTTTACAAGACAACGAAAAGCTACCAAAAAGATACCACGATAAAACAAAAGCGAGCCGATAGATAGCTCGCTTACATACAGCTTCTCATCTGGAGATGGCGCCCATCGGAAATCGTCGAGTTGATTTAAACGTGCGCTTCACATCTTCAAGCGCATCGTTTGCCATCTACCAATACGGAATACGGATAATTGTTGAATCGTTGATCGATCAGGTTCACCAAATCTTCTAGCACCAACCATTCGGTTGATGTTGATTCGGATGACACTCAATGTTGAACTAAATGTATGGGAACAAAAATTATTAGATCAAGTTCGCATTAAACAAAAGCGAGCCGCTGGGCATTTAGGACAGATATAGATTGATAGGATAGAGTTAAAGTGTGTGTTTGTATGTGTCTATGTTTGCTTCAATCAAATCCAATCCACTTCATTCCAATACAATTCATACCAATGTATAAATGTTCCAACAATTATCAATTGAATCGTAACATGAATCGAATGCACTAGAATAAATTCAAAAGTATTAGTAAATTATCAATCAAAAAATATTAACAATCAAAAACGTACCAGAACAAACCAATGTTCCAACCCAAAAAAAGGACTCGTTAATTGGATAAATAGTTCAATTAATTAAATTATAAGCCAAAATAAAAATCATTTTGCATTAATTCAAAATTACCACTTTACCAAAAAACCAAAACATTGCCGTTGATATAATTAAGTATGTTGTTAATAATGGTCAGATACAAAATATTGTCGTTGTTGTTGATGAATAAAATGTCGTTGATATTGGTAAAGCACAATAATAGAAAGAAATTAAATAGTGTCGCTGCTGTTGATGAATATAACGTTGTCGATATTGATTAAGCACAAAAGTAAAAGCTTAGAAAATTGTCGTTGTTGATGAATAAAATGTCGTTGATATTGGTGAAGCACAATAATAGAAAGAAATTAAACGGTGTAGTTGTTGTTGATGAATATAATGTTGTCGATGATTGTCAAGAACAAAAATAAATATAGTGATTGGCGTTGTCGTTGATATTGATGAATATAATGTCGTTGATATTGGTTCAACACAAAAATAAAGGATCTAAATGTTGTCGTTAAAGTTGATGGATATAAAGATTCTTGATGACAAGTAAAAATCAAAATCAATTAGCATCAAAACAAGTTAATACATCACCAATGAATTCATTTACCAACTATATTAGAATACTTTTACCAACTTTTGTTTGTCCAATTCGTTTAACGATAATCACACAAGAATCGCCAATAGATTAATGTTAAGGTGTCATTGATCCAATTCATTCCAATCTATCATCAAGTTCTAACAACCGTTGCAACAATTGAATGCACTAAAATAAACTCAAAAATAATTCAGAAAACAATCAATCTTAAAACATATAAAAAAACGTACCAGAATCACATTCGTCTAAGATTGTTCATCATTGATCTTGTTATATTTGAAGAATTTCAACTAAAGAGACATTTTGCCATCGATAAACTTCCTATTGAATTGCCAATCCAATCGATTCAAATCCAAGATGCCAAGTTCCATCCAAATGTTTCTAACAATTTTCACAGCAATCGAATACGTGTCTATGTTTGCTTCAATTCATTCCAACAATCCAAATATTTTAACAGTCGTCGCATCGAATGAATGCATTAGAATAAATTAAAAAGTTCATCAGCAAACAATTAATCTTAAAACATAACGAAACACACCAGAATAAACCATTGTATTTAAAAATCTTGATCCATCGCCAAGTTGTATCCGAATGTTCCCGAAATCGTGACTTGAATTGGATGCATTGAAATAAATTTAAATGTATTAGTAAATTATCAATCAAAAAACATCATGAAACGTACCAGAACAAGCCAATGTTTCAACCCAAAAAATGACTTGTTAATAAAATAAATAGTTGAATTAATTAAATTATAAGCCAAAATGAAAATCAAATTTGCATCAATTCAAGTTACCATATTACAAAAACACAACAACATTTAGTGCAATCAAAAAATAAATTGTTGCCGTTGATATTGGTGAGAATAATGTTGTCAATAATGATCAAGTCCAAAAATAAGAGTATGAAATATTATCGTTGTTGTTGATGAATTAAATGTGGTTGATATTAGTAAAGCAAAAAAAAAAAAATAAATGGTGTCGATGATATTGGTGAAGCACAATAATAGAAAGAAATTATATGGTGTCGTTGTTGATGATGAATATAATGTTGTCGACATTGATCAACCACAAAAGTGAAAGCTTAAAAAATTGTTCTTGTTGATGAATAAAATGTCGTTTATATTGGTGAAGCACAATAAAAGAAAAAAATTAAATGGTGTAGTTGTTGTTAAACAAGTTACCACATTACCTATGAATTCATTGATTCTTTGAATTGAATGTTGTCGTTAATGTTGAAGAATATAAACATTTTCGATGACAAGTGATGAAAGTGGCTAAATATTTTGTTAATATTGATGAATATAATTTTGTCGATGATTGTCAAAAATTAGAATAAATATATTGATTGGTGTTGCAGTTGATATTGATGAATGAATGATATTGATTAGCACAAGAATAAATGAATTAAATGTTGTCGTTGATGTTGATGGATATAAAGATTCTTGATGACAAATAAAAATCATAATCAATTAATATCAAAACAAGTTATTACATTACCAATGAATTCATTTACCAACTAGTTCATCCAACACCAAGTTCATCCAAATGTTCCAACAATTATCGCATCAATTGAATACACTAAAATAGACTCAAAATTTTATTAGTTAACAATTAATCATAAAACATATAAAAAACGTACCAGACGTTAGTAGATACACATAATTGAAGAACATGATAGATGATGATAATGGTAGATGATCATGGTCTACGATGATGATCATGTTCGACGATGATGATCATGTTCGACGATGATGAACATGGTCGATGATGATGATCATATTCGATGATGATGATCATATTCGATGATGATGATGATGATGATCGATGATGATGATCATGTTCGATGATGATGATCATGTTGATGATGATCATGTTCGATGATGATGATCATGATCGATGATGATGTTGATGATGATGATCATGTTCGATGATGATGATCATGATGATGATGATTCGATGATGATCATGATGATGTTCGATGATGATGAACATGTTCGATGATGATGATCATGTTCGATGATGATGATCATGTTCGATGATGATGATCATCGATGATGATGATGTTCGATGATGATGATGATCAATGATGAATCGACGATGATGAACATGTTCGATGATGATGATCATGTTCGATGATGATGATCATGTTCGATGATGATGATCATGTTCGATGATGATGAACATGTTCGATGATGATGAACATGTTCGATGATGATGAACATGTTCGATGATGATGAACATGTTCGATGATGATGAACATGTTCGACGATGATCATAATTGACAAACTTGGTTGACGATCAAGTCAAAACACCAAGTTTGAAAAAAGAAAATTTTCAAACAAAGAGCAAAGTGGCGTGAACATAGATCGATGAAAAATGGCCAAAAAAGTGGAAAAAGTCCAGTTTATAAAGGAAAATCGGTCTTCGTTTGTACATTGACGACTCAACCACTAGCACAATGTGGTTTTGTTGGAGACCAATTCCCCTCACTAATGAGTCAAGATTGACGCTGTTCAACTAGTAAAGCATGGCGTCCAACGAGATGAACCAGAAATGAGTCACAAGTGACGGTGGCTAACGTCTACAGTAACAATAGTTTGGTTGGTGACTATTACTACTTTCCCCCATTGTTCAACATGTAAAGCAATTGCCTTAAGGCGCCCAATGTTATGAACCAAAAATGAGTCACAAGTGACGGTGGCTAACTTCTACAATAGAAATATGTAATTTGGTTGACCAAAAATGTATCATTGGTGAGGGGTGATGGAAACTTCTAGAAATAAAAAAAATGACAATGATTAATAAAACTTAATGATAATATCGATACAATTATACCAGTTACGTTATCCTTGTGTTTTTATGATTGATTTACCATGATTGATTGATCATAACTAAACATCGTTAAACATATTTTTATCATGAATAATCATCTTGAGGTCATAGTTGAACATGGTTGACCAAGATTGCCCATAGTTGTACATCGATGACAATGGTTGAGTATAGTTAACCTTTGTTGGATCATAGTTGACCATGATTGAAATCTACCAGCCAATTACCAATACATATTGGCAATAAAAGAGAGAATAATTTAGATTCACCTTTTATTTTGAGTATTTGTATTCAAATCGTTTTCATTTCGTTTTCATTTCGTTTTCATTTCGTTTTCAATTTTCATTTCGTTTTCAATCGTTTTCAATCGTTTTCAATCGGCCGTGCCGTGTCGTGTCGTGTCGTGTCGTGTCGTGTCGTGTCGTGTCGTCGTCGTCGTGTCGTGTCGTGTCGTGTCGTGTCGTGTCGTGTCGTGTCGTGTCGTGTCGTGTCGTGTCGTGTCGTGTCGTGTCGTGTCGTGTCGTGTCGTGTCGTGTCGTGTCGTGTCGTGTCGTGTCGTGTCGTGTCGTGTCGTGTCGTGTCGTGTCGTGTCGTGTCGTGTCGTGTCGTGTCGTGTCGTGTCGTCCGTCGTGTCGTCGTGTCGTGTCGTGCGTGTCGTGTCGTGTCGTGTCGTGTCGTGTCGTGTCGTGTCGTGTCGTGTCGTGTCGTGTCGTGTCGTGTCGTGTCGTGTCGTGTCGTGTCGTGTCGTGTCGTGTCGTGCCGTGTCGTCGTTCGTGTCGTCAATCGGTCGTGTCGTGTCGTGTCGTGTCGTGTCGTGTCGTGTCGTGTCGTGTCGTGTCGTGTCATTTCGTCGTCGTGTCGTTTTCAATCGTGTCGTGCCGTGCCGTGTCGTGTCGTGTCGTGTCGTGTCGTGTCGTGTCGTGTCGTGTCGTGTCGTGTCGTGTCGTGTCGTGTCGTGTCGTGTCGTGTCGTGTCGTGTCGTGTCGTGTCGTGTCGTGTCGTGTCGTGTCGTGTCGTGTCGTGTCGTGTCGTGTCGTGTCGTGTCGTGTCGTGTCGTGTCGTGTCGTGTCGTGTCGTGTCGTGTCGTGTCGTGTCGTGTCGTGTCGTGTCGTGTCGTGTCGTGTCGTGTCGTGTCGTGTCGTGTCGTGTCGTGTTTTCAATCGTTTTCAATCGTGCCGTGCCGTGCCGTGTCGTGTCGTGTCGTGTCGTGTCGTGTCGTGTCGTGTCGTGTCGTGTCGTGTCGTGTCGTGTCGTGTCGTGTCGTGCCGTGCCGTGCCGTGCCGTGTCGTGCCGTGCCGTGCCGTGCCGTGTCGTGTCGTGTCGTGTCGTGTCGTGTCGTGTCGTGTCGTGTCGTGTCGTGTCGTGTCGTGTCAATCGTGTTCAATCGTGCCGTGCCGTGCCGTGCCGTGCCGTGCCGTGTCGTGTCGTGTCGTGTCGTGTCGTGTCGTGTCGTGTCGTGTCGTGTCGTGCCGTGCCGTGCCGTGCCGTGCCGTGTCGTGTCGTGTCGTGTCGTGTCGTGTCGTGTCGTGTCGTGTCGTGTCGTGTCGTGTCGTGCCGTGTCGTGCCGTGTCGTGTTTTCAATCGTTTTCAATCGGCCGTGCCGTGCCGTGTCGTGTTTTCATTTCGTTTTCAATCGGCCGTGCCGTGCCGTGCCGTGCCGTGCCGTGCCGTGCCGTGCCGTGCCGTGTCGTGTCGTGTCGTGTCGTGTCGTGTCGTGTCGTGTCGTGTCGTGTTTTCAATCGTTTTCAATCGGCCGTGCCGTGCCGTTCATTGATTTTGTTATAGTTAAAGCAACTTAACCAAAGAGACATTTCTACAATGATACATGAAGCCACCATGTAACGAAAACAATATTTTAGTTAAACTTCCTATTGAATCAACAATCCAATCGATTCAAATCCAACCAAAAGTTCCATTCAAATGTTTAACCAAATCGACGCATCTTAATTAGTCGTCTTAACAAGTTGGTTATTAGGTATCTCTTCGCCATAATAATCATCATTCAAACATAGACCGTGCCGTGTCGTGTCGTGTCGTTCATCGTTCATTTTGAAAGGATTGTTAAAACGGCTTCCGTCGATGTTCATACGGCATTCGTCGATGTTCACACAGCATCCGTCGATGTTCACACAGCATCCGTCGATGTTCACACGACATCGGTCGATGTTCACACAGCATCCGTCGATGTTAACACGACATCCGTCGATGTTCACACGACATCCGTCGATGTTCACACGACATCCGTCGATGTTCACACGACATCCGTCGATGTTCACACGACATCCGTCGATGTTCACACGACATCCGTCGATGTTCACACGACATCCGTCGATGATCACACGACATCCTTCGATGTTCACACGACATCCTTCGATGTTCACACGACATCCTTCGATGTTCACACGAAATCCTTCGATGTTAACACGACATTCTTCGATGTTCACACGACATCCGTCGATGTTCAAAAACATTAAAATATATCAAACTTTAAGTTTATAGTTCAACTTTGACTTACACAGCATTTGTCGATGTTCACATGGCATTCGTCAATCTTCATACGACGTCCATCCATCGATCTTCATACGACGATCATCCATCGATCTTCATACGACAACCATCCATCGATCTTCATACGACGACCATCCATCGATCTTCATACGACGACCATCCATCGATTTTCATACGACGTCCATCCATCGATTTTCATACGACAACCATCCATCGATCTTCATACGACAACCATCCATCGATCTTCATACGACGACCATCCATAGATTTTCATACGACGACCATTCGTCAATTTTCATACGACGACCATCCATCGATCTTCATACGACGACCATCCATCGATTTTCATACAACGTCCATCCATCGATTTTCATACGACGTCCATCCATCGATTTTCATAAGACGTCCATCCATCGATTTTCATACGACAACCATCCATCAATTTTCATACGACGACCATCCATCAATTTTCATACGACGACCATCCATCGATCTTCATACGACGACCATCCATAGATTTTCATACGACGACCATCCATCAATTTTCATACGACGACCATCCATCGATCTTCATACGACGACCATCCATCGATTTTGAATGACCAAATAACTGAAAAAAGTCCAGTTTATAAAGGGAAATCGGTTTTCATTTGTACATTGACGACTCAACCACTACCACAATGTACTTTTGTTGGAGACCAATTCCCCTCACCAATGAGTCAAGATTGACGTTGATCAACATATAAAGTAAGGCGTCCAACGAGATAAACCAAAAATAAGTCACAAGTGACAGTGGCTAACGTTTACAATAACATGCTGGTGACTATTACTACTCTCCCCCATTGTTCAACATGTAAAGCATGGCGCCAAACGAGATGATCCAAAAATGCGTTCATTATAACAACCAAGTTCACATGGTTGATGACCACCATACACAAAGCTCATATAAACTTTGAATTTTGAAATGTATTGGTGGCAGGGGCTCTTACGTATATGTATGCTAATGCAGCAGCAGCAGCTCTATGGTCAAAACAAAGCAATAGTAGTCGTCTATTACTACTATGGCAAAAGCAAATCAAATGTCTATTGCCAAAGGAAAGCAATAGTAGCCTACTATAGCAAAAGCAATGGCAACCTACTATTGCCAAAACAATGATATTCTATGGCCAATGCAGGTTTATAGCAAAGCAATGGTTGAGTCTATGCGCTAATGCAGACTTATGGCTAATGCAAGTTTATTGCAGTTTTGGGTATAGCAATTTCACTCAATGAAAAGCGACAATACAAGTCTACACCAGGCAACCTCGAAAACGTATAGCAATGACTCTCTCAATAGCCATACTACTGCTGCTGCAAAAAAAATCAAATGGTTGCTGCTGCTAATGTTGATTTAAAAGATCATCAAAACTACTTTTGATTCAATGAATCAAACTAAATTACAACAATTCTAGCTTGATTGTAAGCGTAAAATAAAATTCACTTACAATTTGTTTGGCGTTCCATTACATGTTTTTCGTTGTTAATCATTGGTGGCTGCTGCTGTTGATCATCGGCCATACAGCTGTTAAGTGCAACAGCTAAACCAGATACCCAAATTGGATATTTGGATCATCATAACCATCAACAGTTGAAGAAGGCACAAAAATAAAAAGATATATCGATGAATGCCGTTCAAGATGATTCTATACAAAATATCGATGAATGCACAAGAATAATTTGTTTTTATTGGTCAAAATAATCATGTTGCTGTTTATCAATTTATGATTCTGATTTGAATAAAAAAAACTTTATTCTGGTTAGAAAAAAAACTTCATTATAATTTGAAGAAAAAACTTCATTTTGGTTGGAAGAAATACTCGATGAATTAAGTATTGACACTTACCATTTTTACAAAGTTCAATTGACGACTACTTCTTTGTTGCCAATAAAACCTGTACATAAAATATGATTAATGTTTGGGCGTCATAATTTTAGACACTTGCATTGCTAATTGTTTACATATACACTTGCTTGGACGTTAACATAGATGCAAACCACATACATATAAATGTTTCAACAACTGTTGTATCAATCTAATGCACAAATATAAACTGAAAAATAGTATTAACAAGTAATGAATCAAAAAACATATAATGAAACTTACCAAAACAATTCAATTTTGATGGTTTTGTTTGATCTGTTGCTGTCATAGATGTCTCACGAGCACATGATTCATTTCTTGGAACAGATGGACATGGAGCCATTGCCTTAGGTTTTTGCATTGATAGTTCGGATGGTGGTACTTGATCTGGTGCAACCACTGATGGTTCTTTTTAAGTTAGTTCATGTCTAAGAAAATGTTTTGGGATTACACGCTTGTGGTATAATTCAATCAATCGATTAAACTTACAATTAATTTGTTGAGTTGTTAACCAACAGTTCTGATTAATTGATCCATGTTTCAGTTGCATTGACAATTCATTCAATAGGCACAACTTTGAGGTAATTGAATACGTTCATTCAAGTATAAGATTTGTCCAATAGATATCGTTCAAAGATCAATGCTTGAACAGATGTTTCAACCAGAGTCGTATCAATCTATTGCACCAGAATAAACTCAAAAAAGATTATTAGCAAACAATTAATTGAACAACGTCATGATGATTCTCATGCATTAGCTACACGTCAATGAACAGATGAAGACATAGCCATCCTTGAATTGAATGTCGTGTCGTCGTCGTCGTCACACGGCATTCGTCGATGTTCACACGGCATCCGTCGATGTTCACACGGCATCCGTCGATGTTCACACGTTCACACGATTTCACACGATTTCACACATCTTCACACATCTTCACACATTTTTTCACACATCTTTCACACATTTTCATCTTCACACATTTTCACACATCTTCACACATTTCACACATTTCACACAATTTCACACATTTCACACATTTCACACATTTCACACATTTTCACACATCTTCACACAATTTCACACATCTTCACACATCATTTTCACACATTTTCACACATCTTCACACATCTTCACACGATTTCACATTTTTTCTCACATCTTCACACATCTTCACACATTTCACACATTTTCACACATTTCACACACATTTCACACATCTTCACACATCTTCACACATTTTTTCACACATCTTCACACATCTTCACACATTTCACACGATTTCACACGATTTCACACATTTTCACACATTTTTTCACACGATTTCACATTTCACACATTTCACACATTTTCACACATTTTCACACATTTCACACATTTCACACATCTTCACACATCTTCACACATTTTCACACATTTTCTTCACACATTTCACACATCTTCACACGATTTCACACATTTTCACACATTTCACACGATTTCACACATTTTCACACATCAAATGGCTGTTTCTTTTGCTAATGTTGGTTTAAAGGATCATCAAAACTACTTTTGATTTAATGAATCAAACTAAATTACGAAAATTCTAGCTTGATCGTAAGCGTAAAACAAAATTCATTTACCATTTGTTTGGGGTTCCAATACATGTTTATCGTTAACCATTGGTGGCTGCTGCTGTTGATCATCGCCATATAGCTGTTAAGTGCAACAGCTAAATATATACTTGGATATTTGGATCATTATAACCATCAACAGTTGACAAAAATAAAAAGATATATCGATGAATGCCGTTCGAGATGAGTTTATACAAAATAATGATTGTTGAACAGAGAATACGATGCTTCAAGCCGATGATGAAAAGAATAAACAAAAAATAAGTTAGTTCAAATGTTCAACGATGTGATCACTACAAATTCAAAACAAATTGTGATCGTATGCTGCTAAAGCCAACTGTTTATAAAGCAATTTCAAATGTCTTGTTCACAAAAAGTGTAACATGTTTGGGGGCGTATGTGTCATAGAAAAATCAATTTCACATGGTTGACCATTCACAAAGCAAGACTCATATAAAATAACTTTGAACTTTGAAATGTATTGGCAAAGGCTCTAATGTAATTGTATAGGCATCGCGCTTAACATTGAAAAAAATTTTAACAAAATTAAGACGTTTTTATTAAATATCTTAATAAAAACGTTAACGTTGAATATTCAGATTTCTCATAGAATGAATCATCTTGCTTGTAATAAAAAAAACGATGTTGCTTGGAATGAACCAAAATCGATGTTGCTTGGAATGAAACAAAATCGATGTTGCTTAGAATGAATCAAAATCGATGTTGCTTGGAATGAATCAAAATCGATGTTGTGGAATGAATGAATCAAAATTGATGATTTCAAAGAATGAAACAAAATCGATGTTGCTTAGAATGAATCAAAATCGAAAGAATGAAACAAAATCGATGTTGCTTAGAATGAATCAAAATCGATGTTTCAAAAAGAATGAAACAAAATCGATGTTGTTTAGAATGAATCAAAATCGATGTTGTTTAGAAGGAAACAAAATCGATGTGTCTTAGAATGAAACAAAATCGATGTTGCTTAGAATGAAACAAAATCGATGTTGCTCTGAATGAATCAAAATCGATGTTGCTTAGAAAGAATCAAAATCGATGAATGAATCAAAATCGATGTTGCTTAGAAATGAATCAAAATGATGTAAATGAATCAAAATCGATGTTGCTTAGAATGAAACAAAATCGATGTTGTGAATGAAACAAAATCGATGTTGCTTAGAATGAATCAAAATCGATGTTGAATGAATCAAAATGAATCAAAATCGATGTTGCATGGAATGAATCAAAATCGATGTTGCTTAGAATGAATCAAAATCGATGCTTAGAATGAAATCAAAATCGATGTTGCTTTAAAATTAAAATGAATCAAAATCGATGTTGCTTAAAATGAATCAAAATCGATGTTGCTTGGAATGAATAAAAATCGATGTTGCTTAGAATGAAACAAAATCGATGTTGCTTGGAATGAATCCAAATCGATGTAACATGATATGAAACAAAATCGATGTTGCTTAGAATGAATCAAAATCGATGTTGCTTAAAATGGAAGTTCAATTGATGATTGTGGATGATGATTGTTTAATATAGTTAGTGTTGATATTGAGATGAACATGTATAAAAAACAAAAATTTAGTTCAAATGTGTTAATAGCCGATGTGATCCCTTAAAAATCAAAACAAATTGTGATCATATGCTGCTTAAGTTAACTGTTTATATAGCAATTTCAAATGTCTAATTCACAAAAATTGTAAAATGTTTAAGTGTGATACGTTGTGAGCAGAAAAATCGATTGGGAAACTAAATTGAGCTGAAATTGATGTTGTTTGGAATGAAACAAAATTGATGTTGCTTGGAATGAATCAAAATTGATGTTTCAAATAATGAAACAAAATCGATGTTCTGATCGTATTAATCGTATAATCAGACATCGATTTAGTTAATGATGGCCAAGAAATTTGAAAATTGATCAAATTTCAGAGCGAATAAGTAAAAGAATTCCAGATGAACTTGCAGTTGAACAAGATGGCCATTGATGATTGGCAAACATAAATTAAAAGACAATTAACAACAATAAATTAAAACTTAATCAATTGATTTACCTTTGGTTCAACATCTTCGACATCATATAATTAAAATCTTACTTTAATTGAGTAGTTGACTGATTCACAAACAAAAATAAATTCATACGTTGTTATCGATGATCAACTTTGTTGTTTGTGTTTTGTGTCGATTGTAGCAAAAACATGTTTAAGGATGGTGATAATGGTTGATGAACATGTTCAACGATGATCATAATTGACAAACTTGGTTGACGATCATGTCAAAACACCAAGTTTGAAAAAAGAAAACTTTCAAACAAAGAGCAAAGTGGCATTAACATAGATCGATGAAAAATGACCAAAAAACCGAAAAAAGTCCAGTTTATAAAGGAAAATCGGTCTTCGTTTGTACATTGACGACTCAACCACTAGCACAATTTACTTTTGTTGGTGACCAATTCCCCTCACAAATGAGTCAAGTGACGGTGGCTAACATGTGCAAAAAACATGGTTCAACCATTAGTACAATCACGTGTACTTTGGTTAACGTCGAATCTATGCCATCACCGATGGTAAACAAAGCGCCCAATGAGTTGAACCAGAAATGAGTCACAAGTAAGGCAGATCAACTACTGGTCAACTACTGCAGTGACAATAGTTTGGTTGGTGACTATTACTACTCCCACCGTGACCAAGTAGTAAAGCATGACGCCCAATGACCACGTAGTATCAATATCTTAATTAATTTTTATTTCGATATCTTTCTAGTGTCTTTTCGTTGTCTTGAACGATTTTCTCGTGGTATCTTTTCGGTGTCTTTACAATATCTTAATTGATTTTTATTTCGGTATCTTTTTGTTGTCTTTTAATTGTCTTGAACGATTTTCTCATGGTGACTTTTCGGTGTTTAAATGATGCTACATTAAATGAAATAATTCATTCTGGTTTGAAAAAAAACTTGTCGATTGTTGAATGTGAATGCCCAAAAATAATTTGCTGTTGTTGATCTAAATAATCTTGTTGCTGTTGATCAATTGATGACTTGTAGTTTCAAGTTCCAAAATAAATAATAAACAAATCATTAGGATCAATTCATTAAAACATAATTAAACATTCAGCTTACATTTTCATGTGGTTCCTTTCAATATCACATCTAATTAATGATCCAAGATTCGACGTCAAATAGTTCAAAAGCCTCAAATTTAAAACAAATTCATTTCCAACATTTTTATCTTTATATCAATCATATGTTGCTGAACCACCATAAGTTTGCGAAAACTATCATATAGTGATAACAGCAAACCACCATGAAATAGGATTAACTTGAAACAGAACACCTTGACAAAATCCAAAATCGTAGATTGGCAAGATTGTGTTTATTTCCTACAATATAATTGATTAGTATACATGTAAAATAGTCGAACATATAAAGAGAACATACAAGTTTGGCTCTGGGCCTAATTTCAAACATCCAATTTCAAATGGGAGTGATATTCTTACAATAAAATCAGTAAAAACATGCTTTTAAAAACAAACATAAAAAAGGCTGGTAATGTACGGGACGATATGTGGAGGTGAACGACAGACGACCAAACAACTGATGGACATGTGGTCTTTGCTTGCTGTCTCTCCTTTTATATTGCGATCAGGTACACTTTGTCCACAAATATCGTCACCCAGTGTACTCATAACTTGAACTCATCTCCTATCATATACAGTTCAACTTTGTTCAACAACAATCATATATTCGTACATTTTCTTTAGCCTTTTAAAGTTTCCAATCAAGTTCGACATCAAATAAACCAACATTTCGTTTTGGTATTTGGTCACCATTCATCTTGTAACCAGACCTGTTATACTTGTAGACAAATTTTAGATTCATCAAAAGCAATAAATCAAGTATGGAACCTTACCATTTGTACAAGCATCAATGACTATTCTATAGTTAACGTTTACTTCTTTATTGAATTGTTGATCATCGATCCAAATTAAAAACAGTTGCCATTCCAACATCGAATAAGTTGCCATCGTCAAACCAATTTAAAGTCAAGCAAATGCCATCCAAGTTGGACATCGAAGCTATTGAAATTGATGCATGCGAAAGTCGACCAAGTCCAACCAGTCGTCATCTTCTCCTTGTTCAATCAGCAGCAAATGACAATGTTCATGTCGACGACAACCAATGTTTATATACAATTTATATGCCCACATTTTCAATACTATAGTAGCGACACGACCTGTTGAATACACATCATGTACAAATACTTTAGCACCAACTCAATAGATCAAGTAGTGATCTTTTGTATAGTGCGTTGTGATTAAATTGAAATTTGACGTGAGTGTACGTTCAAGTTCAAATTGACTTTAGGCGTGATGATGTGTTGTGTTTATATTGGATTTAGGTGTGATGGTGCGTTATGTTTATATTGGGTTTAAGCGGGATGGTGCGTTTGAGTCAAAATTGAAATTAGGATGGTGCGTTTGAGTCAAAATTGAAATTAGGCGTGAGTGTACGTTTGAGTCTAAATTGAAATTAGGCGTGAGTGTACGTTTGAGTCCAAACTGGATTTAGGCGTGATGATGTGTTGTGTTTATATTGGATTTAGGTGTGATGGTGCGTTATGTTTATATTGGGTTTAGGCGTGATGGTGCGTTTGAGTCTAAATTGAAATTAGGCGTGAGTGTACGTTTGAGTACAAACTGAATTTAGGCGTGATGGTGTGTTGTGTTTATATTGGATTTAGGCATGAGTGTACGTTTGAGTCCAAACTGAATTTAGGCGTGATTTTTCGTTTGTGTTTGAATTGATGCTCGATTAATTGTGTATGGTGATGAAATTAGGCGTGATTGTGCGTTAATGTTAAAATTAAAATTAAGCGTGATGGTGCGTTGTGTTTAAATTAAAATTAGGCGTGATGGTGCGTTTGAGTCCAAATTGAATTTAGGCGTGATGATGCGTTGTCTTCAAATTGTAATTAGGCGGGATTGTACGTTTGAGTCCAAACTGAAATTAGGCGTGATGGTGCGTTGTTTTTAATTCAATTGTGTTTAGTTCAATTTCATATCAAAACCTCAATCAAATTGATTCAAATTTGATGCCAAGTTTTATCCAAATTTTCTAACAATCGTCAAGATTGTTCATCATTGATCTTGTTATAGTTGAAGCAAATTAACTAAAGAGACATTTCTACAATGATACGTGAAGCTACCATGTAACGAAAACAATATTCTATTTAAACTTCCTATTGAATCAACAATCCAATCGATTCAAATCCAACCACAAGTTCCATTCAAATGTTTATCCAAATCGACGCATCTTAATTAGTCGTCTTAACAAGTTGGTTATTAGGTACCTCTTCGCCATGATAATCATCATTCAAACATAGACCGTGCCGTGTCGTGCCGAGTCGTATCGTGTCGTGTCGTATCGTTCATCTTGAAAAGATTGTTAAAACGGCTTTCGTCGATGTTCATACGGCTTCCGTCGATGTTCATACGGCTTCCGTCGATGTTCATACGGCTTCCGTCGATGTTCACACGGCATCCGTCGATGTTCACACGGCATTCGTCGATGTTCACACGGCATTCGTCGATGTTCACACGGCATTCGTCGATGTTCACACAGCATCCGTCGATGTTCACACAGCATCCGTCGATGTTCTTAAACATTAAAATATATCAAAAATTAAGTTTATAGTTCAACTTTGACTTACAACGCATTCGTCAATGTTCAGATGGCATTCATCGATTTTCATACGACGACCATCTATCGATTTTCATACGACGACCATCCATAAATTTTCAAACGACGTCCATCCATAAATTTTCAAACGACGTCCATCCATTGATCTTCATACGACGACCAACCATCGATCTTCATACGAGGCTTATCCATCGATCTTCATACGACGACCATCCATCGATCTTCATACGACGACCATTCATCGATTTTGAATGACCAAATAACTGAAAAAAGTCTAGTTTATAAAAAAAAAACTTCATTCTGGTTTGAAAATTAAAACTTCATTCTGGTTTGAAGAAAAAAACTTCATTGTGGTTAAAAGAATAAAACTTCATTCTGGTTTGAAGAAAAAAACTTGCCAATTGTTGACATCGAATAAACCAACATTTAGTTTTGGTATTTGGACACCATTCATACTAGAATCCATATTGTAACATAACCTGTTATACTTGTACACAAATTTTGGTTTCATCAAAAACAATAATTCAAGTATTGACACTTACCATTTGTACAAGCATCAATGATTACTCTATCGTTCACGTTTACTTCTTTATTGAATTGTTGATCATCAATCCAAATTGAACAGTTGCTATTTTAACATTGAACCAGTTGCCTTAATCAATCGAATTAAATGTCAAGCAAATGCCATCCAAGTTGGACATCGAGACTATTGAAATTGTTGCATGCGAAAGTCGACTAAATCCAACCAGTCATCATCTTCTCCTTGTTCAATCAGCAGCAAATTACAGTGATCATATCAACGACAATCAATATTTATATACAACTCAATTGCCCACATTTCCAATATTAGTAGCGACACGACCTGTTCACAATAAACATCATGTACACCAATACGTTAGTATCAACTCGATGAATCAAGTATTGACACTTACCATTTTTACAAAGTTCAATTGACGACTACTTCTTTGTTGCCAATAAAATCTATACATGAAATATGATTGGACCATCAATGTTGCTTGGAAGGAAACAAAACCAATGTTTCAAAAAATGAAACAAAATTGATGTTTCATAAAATGAAACAAAATCAATGTTGCTTGGAATGAATCAAATTTGATGTTGCTTAGAATGAAACAAAACCAATGTAACATAGAATGAAACAAAATCGATGTTGAATTGAATGAAACAAAATCGATGTCTAATAAAATTAAGCAAAATTGATGTTGCTTGGAATGAAACAAAACCAATTAGATTAATAAGATTATTAAATGTTGTCGTTGATATTGGTCAAGTACAAGAATAAATGAATTGAATGTTGTCGTTGATGTTGATATAATCATTCTCGATGACATGTAAAAATCATAGTCAATTAACATCAAAACAAGTTACCACATTACCAATGAATACATTTCCGTTGATATTGATGAAACACAAGAGTAAAATTATTGAATGTTGCCGATATTGATTAAACACAAGAGTAAAAAATTGAAATGTTCTCGTTGGAATTGATGAACATAATAATGTTGTCGGCATTGTTAAGCATAAGAGTAAAATAATTCAATGTTGTTGTTGGTATTGATGAATACAATGTAGTCGATAATGGTCAAACACAAAAATAAAAGTATCGATTGTTGCCGTTGTTGTTGATGAATATAGAGTAGATAGAACAAGAATAAGATTATTGAATGTTGTCGTTGATATTGGTCAAGCACAAGAATAAATGAATTGAATGTTGTCGTTGATGTTGATAAAAACATTCTCGATGACATGTAAAAATCATAATCAATTAACATCAAAACAAGTTACTACATTACCAATGAATTCATTTACCAACTATATTGGAATACCTTTCCCAACTTTCATTTGTCCAATTCGTTCAACGATAATCACACAAGAATCGCCAATAAAAAATGCTCAGGTGTCATTGATTTCATTCCAATCTCTCATCAAGTTCCAACAACCGTTGCAACAATTGAATGCACTAAAACAAACTCAAAAAAAGATTCAGTATACAATCAATCTTAAAACATATAGAGAAACGTACCAGAATCACATTCGTCTAAGATTGTCCATCATGGAAAGCCCAGACAAACAAGCTAAAATAGCCACTATTTTTGTGTTTACAAAAAAACAAAAACTTTTATCAAAAATCTGTTCCATTAAAATTGTAGAGAATTTAATTATCTTTTTTTTGACACCTTAAATGTTAGTGTGAGATTAAAAATGGCGGAGCTGAAAAGGTTCAAAGTTCACCCATTGGAATACATGGGTTTGGTGGCGCTGTTTTTGACTAGTGGTGTCCTGCCTTAATTTGCCAATTGTTGAATGTCGATGCAATTTAAGTTAGTTCAAATGTAGTAATAGACGATGTGATTTCTCCAAGATCAAAACAAATTGTCATCATATGCTGCTAAAGTTAACTTGTTATTAAGCAATATCAAATGTCAAATTCACAAAAGTTGTAACATGTGTGGGGCGTTCGTGTTCATAACAATCAAGTTCATATAATTGACGCTTCACAAAGCATAGACATCGCGGTCATAATGTACATGCTTTAATTTAACTCAATCAGCATCGATTCAATTGTATAAACTTTTTTTCGAGGTGTCTTTTTAGTGTATTTCCGTTGTCTTGAACAATTTTTTACAACGGAAAGACACCAAAAAGATACCGAAATGAAAATCAATTAAGATATTGTAACCACACTAAAAAGATATCGTAAGAAAATTGTTCCAGACAATGGAAAGATACCAAAAAGATACCACGAGAAAATTCTTCAAGGCAACGAAAAGATACCAAAAAGATACCACGAGAAAATTGTACAAGACAACGAAAAGATACCAAAAAGATACCACGAGAAAATTGTACAAGACAACGAAAAGATACCAAAAAGATACCACGAGAAAATTGTACAAGACAACAAAAAGATACCAAAAAGATAGCGTAAGAAAATTGTTCAAGACAACGGAAAGATACCAAAAAGATACCACGAAAAAATTGTACAAGACAACGAAAAAACACCAAAAAGATACCACGAAAAAATTGTACAAGACAACGAAAAGATACCTAAAAGATACCATGAGAAAATTGTTCAAGACAACGGAAAGATACCAAAAAGATACTACGAAAAAATTATTCAAGACAACGGAAAAATATCGAATGCACTAGAATAAATTCAAAAGTATTAGTAAATTATCAATCAAAAAATATCATTAATCACAAACGTACCAAAACAAACCAATGTTCCAACGTAAAAAAGGACTCGTTAATAAGATAAATAGTTCAATTAATTAAATTAAAAGCCAAAATAAAAATCAAATTTGCATTAATTCAAAATTACCACTTTACCAAAAAACCAAAACATTGCCGTTGATATTAATGAGTATGTTGTTAATAATGGTCAGATACGAAGAGAATATGAAATATTGTCGTTGTTGTTGATGAATAAAATGTCGATATTGATATTGGTGAAGCACAATAATAGAAAGAAATTAAATGGTGTCGCTGTTGTTGATGAATATAACGTTGTAGATATTGATTAAGCACAAAAGTAAAAGCTTAGAAAATTGTCGTTGTTGATGAATAAAATGTCGTTTATATTGGTGAAGCACAATAAAAGAAAAAAATTAAATGGTGTAATTGTTAAACAAGTTACCACATTACCTATGAATTCATTGATTCATTGAATTGAATGTTGTCGTTGTTGTTGATGAATATAATTTAGTTGATATTAATGTTGAATAATGTCGTTAATGTTGATGAATATAAACATTGTCGATGTCAAACACAAGGGATAAAAGTGGCTAAATATTTTGTTGATTTGATGAATATGTTGTCGATGATTGTCAAGAACAAGAATGAATATATTGATTGGTGTTGCAGTTGATATTGATGAATGAATGATATTGATTAGCACAAGAATAAATAAATGTTGTCGTTGATGTTGATAAAAACATTCTCGATGACATGTAAAAATCATAATCAATTAACATCAAAACAAGTTACTACATTACCAATGAATTCATTTACCAACTATATTGGAATACCTTTCCCAACTTTCATTTGTCCAATTCGTTCAACGATAATCACACAAGAATCGCCAATAAAAAATGCTCAGGTGTCATTGATTTCATTCCAATCTCTCATCAAGTTCCAACAACCGTTGCAACAATTGAATGCACTAAAACAAACTCAAAAAAAGATTCAGTATACAATCAATCTTAAAACATATAGAGAAACGTACCAGAATCACATTCGTCTAAGATTGTCCATCATTGATTTTGTTATAATTGAAGAAACTTTACTAAAGAGACATTTAGCCATCAATAAACTTTCTATTGAAAAGCCAATTCAATCGATTCAAATCCGACGCCAAGTTTCATCCAAATGTTCTAACAATCGTGGCAGCAATTGAATTCGTGTGTATGTTTGCGTGTACTTGCTTCAATTCATTCCAATCCTTCCAAATATTCCAACAATTACCAATAAATAGGGTGACCATTGTTTTTTTAAAAAAATCCGGGACAAAATCAGGAAATTTTTTTATTAATTTTGTTTAATAAAAATGTGTTTTTCTTACTTGTAGTTTTTTTATATATAAGTTAGTTTTTTAATAATTCAAAAAAAAAATTATTACAACTTAAATTTTTACTTGTTTTTTGCTAATTCATATCGTTAAAGTTGAT
This sequence comes from Blomia tropicalis, assembly GCA_029204025.1. Classification (NCBI taxonomy): domain Eukaryota; kingdom Metazoa; phylum Arthropoda; class Arachnida; order Sarcoptiformes; family Echimyopodidae; genus Blomia; species Blomia tropicalis. Next base: position 45,400 of record CM055090.1, read on the forward strand.
TTAAATCAAAAATTTTTAAAGTTAAAACCCGGGACATAGCAAAATTTTCCCGGGACTGTAAGCTGAAAATCGGGACTGTCCCGGCCAAATCGGGACGAATGGTCACCCTACCAATAAAAAACGTACCAGACGTTAGTAGATAAACATGGTTGAAGAACATGATAGATGATGATCATGGTAGATGATCATGGTGAAAGATGATCATGGTGAAAAATGATCATGGTGAAAAATGATCATGGTGAAAAATGATCATGGTGAAAAATGATCATGGTGAAAGATGATCATGGTGAATGATGATCATGGTTGATGACGATCATGGTTGATGACGATCATGGTTGATGACGATCATGGTTGATGACGATCATGGTTGATGACGATCATGGTTGATGACGATCATGGTTGATGACGATCATGGTTGATGACGATCATGGTCTATGATGACGATCATGTTCGATGATGATGATCATGTTCGATGATGATGATCATGTTCGATGATGATGATCATGTTCGATGATGGTGATCATGTTCGATGATGATGATCATGTTCGATGATGATGATCATGTTCGATGATGGTGATCATGTTCGATGATGATGATCATGGTCTACGATGATGAACATGTTCGACGATGAAGATTAACACGTTCGACGATGATGAACATGTTCGACGATGATGATCATGTTCGATGATGATCATAATTGACAAACTTGGTTGACGATCAAGTCAAAACACCAAGTTTGAAAAAAGAAAACTTTCAAACAAAGAGCAAAGTGGCGTAAACATAGATCGATGAAAAATGGTCAAAAAACCGAAAAAAGTCCAGTTTATAAAGGAAAATCGGTCTTCGTTTGTACATTGACGACTCAACCACTAGCACAATGTGGTTTTGTTGGAGACCAATTCCCCTCACCAATGAGTCAAGATTGACGCTGTTCAACTAGTAAAGCATGGCGTCCAACGAGATGAACCAGAAATGAGTCACAAGTGACGGTGGCTAACGTCTACAGTAACAATAGTTTGGTTGGTGACTATTACTACTTTCCCCCATTGTTCAACATGTAAAGCAAGGCGCCCAACGTGATGAACCAAAAATGAGTCACAAGTGACGGTGGCTAACTTCTACAATAGAAATATGTAATTTGGTTGACCAAAAATGAATCATTGGTGAGGAATGATGGAAACTTCTAGAAATAAAAAAAATGACAATGATTAATAAAACTTGATGATAATATCGATACAATTATACCAGTTACGTTATCCTTGTGGATATATTTTTACCATGATTGATTGATCATAATTAAACATCGTTAAACATATTTTTATCATGAATAATCATCTTGAGGTCATAGTTGAACATGGTTGACCAAGATTTCCCATAGTTGTACATCGATGACAATGGTTGAGTATAGTTAACCTTTGTTGGATCATAGTTCACCATGATTGAAATCTACCAGCCAATTACCAATACATATTGGCAATACAAGAGAGAATAGTTTAGATTCACCTTTTATTTTGAGTATTTGAATCCATTAAATGTATTATATTATAATTCGGTTTGATTGATTGCCATCGATTGTGTTAAGTTTAAATCGATTAAATTGAAAACATTGTACCATAAGTTTGAAAAATGAAAATTGAAATATGTTGCTAACATTTGAGGCTAATGAAACAATGGGAATAGGGCAATATCAAATTTGATGATTGAAGAACTTCATGTTTATTTCCGGTGGTTCATTAGGCACATCGAAATCAATATACAAATTTAGATCAATTCTTGATACCTAGTATTTTCAAGCATGTTCGAATTATTCCATGAACATTGTTTGCCCAAATTTGCCATCTGACATTTGAAATGATATAGTTGAAACTCATACATTCCACAGAATAATGGATCCAATTAATACCAAGTATCGAACATTCACCACCAGTTGATATTCATTGACAAAATTCATTTTTCCACTATATGACCAATAAACATTGCGTTTTTTAAATCTACAAGTACACAATAAAATTAGTACACGCTCCAAAAGAAATTAAAATAAACATACAATTACTTCACTATGGATTCAAGCCGATGATGAAAAGAATAAACAAAAAATAATTCAAATGTTCAACGATGTGTTCACAACAAATTCAAAACAAATTGTGATCGTAAACTGCTAAAGCCAACTGTTTATAAAGCAATTTCAAATGTTTTGTTCACTAACATTGTAACATGTTTGACCACGTTTGTGTCATTAAATAACCAAGTTCACATGGTTGACCATTCACAAAGCAAGACTCATATAAACTAACTTTGAACTTTGAAATGTATTGGCAATCGCTCAAATGTAATTGTATAGGCATCGTGTCGTGTCGTAACGATTTAAATACAAATTCAAAACGAAATGCAGAGTGGCGTGAACATAGATTGATGAACATAGATCAACTAGTAAGTCATGGCGTTCAAGGTGATGTACCAAAAATAAGTCACAAATGACGGTGGCAAATTTTTAAAATAGAAATATGTTGACCAAAAACTGCTTCAACCATTAAATTTGACTGCTTAGTTAAAATTGTGCACGCGTTGTACTTAGCAGAATTTTTCTTGTAACAAGTTGATTAGTAAGCTAAAACTAACTTGTTAGCATTAAAAAACAACGTTGCTATAAGCACAACGTCAGAACTGAGCAAATTCCTTCCCTTATAAAATATTCTAGGCCAACATTCACAAAATACCGTTGACATAGGTACTGCCGCCTTTCATGATTAAAGTAGCTGTCTTTTAAGCTGCTTTTTTGGAATCGAACCCAGATTCCCGTTCATTTGTTAACTATGGCAGCCCATAGTCTATCATCGACAAATTTTTGTGCCAACATTCACAAAATACCGTTGACATAGGTACTGCTGCCTTTCATGATTAAAGTAGCTGTTTTTCAAGCTGCTTTTTTGGGATCGAACCCAGATTCCCGTTCATTTGTTAACTATGGCAACCCATAGTTTATTATTGACAAATTTTTGTGCCAGCATTCTCAAAATACCGTTGACATAGGTACTGCCGCCTTTCATGATTAAAGTAGCTGTCTTTCAAGCTGCTTTTTTGGGATCGAACCCAGATTCCCGTTCATTTGTTAACTATGGCAACCCATAGTTTATTATTGACAAATTTTTGTGCCAGCATTCTCAAAATACCGTTGACATAGGTACTGCCGCCTTTCATGATTAAAGTAGCTGTTTTTCAAGCTGCTTTTTTGGAATCGAACCCAGATTCCCGTTCATTTGTTAACTATGGCAATTCATAGTTTATCATCGACAAATTTTTGTGCTAACTTTCACAAAATATCGTTAACATAGGAAATGCTGCCTTTCATGCTTAAAGTAGCTGTCTTTCAAGCTACTTTTTTGGAATCGAACCCAAATTCCCGTTCATTTGTTAACTATGCTAATTCATAGTCTTTCATCGACAAATTTTTGTGCTAACTTTCACAAAATATCGTTAACATAGGAACTGCTGCCTTTCATGGTTAAAGTAGCTGTCTTTCAAGCTGCTTTTTGGAATCGAACCCAGATTCCCGTTCATTTGTTAACTATGGCAATCCATAGTCTATCATCGACAAATTTTTGTGCCAGCATTCTCAAAATACCGTTGACATAGGTACTGCCGCCTTTCATGATTAAAGTAGCTGTTTTTCAAGCTGCTTTTTTGGAATCGAACCCAGATTCCCGTTCATTTGTTAACTATAACAATTTATAGTTTATCATCGACAAATTTTTGTGCCAACATTCACAAAATACCGTTGACATAGGTACTGCTGCCTTTCATGATTAAAGTAGCTGTCTTTCAAGCTGCTTTTTTGGAATCGAACCCAGATTCCCGTTCATTTGTTAACTATGGCAATTCATAGTCTATCATCGACAAATTTTTGTGCCAACATTCACAAAATACCGTTGACATAGGTACTGCCGCCTTTCATGATTAAAGTAGCTGTCTTTCAAGCTGCTTTTTTGGAATCGAACCCAGATTCCCGTTCATTTGTTAACTATAACAATTTATAGTCTATCATCGACAAATTTTTGTGCCAACATTCTCAAAATACCGTTGACATAGGTACTGCCGCCTTTCATGATTAAAGTAGCTGTTTTTCAAGCTGCTTTTTTGGAATCGAACCCAGATTCCCGTTCATTTGTTAACTATGGCAACCCATAGTTTATTATTGACAAATTTTTGTGCCAACATTCACAAAATATCGTTGACATAGATCCTGCTGCCTTTCATGATTAAAGTAGCTGTTTTTCAAGCTGCTTTTTTGGAATCGAACCCAGATTCCCGTTCATTTGTTAACTATGGCAATTCATAGTCTATCATCGACAAATTTTTGTGCCAGCATTCTCAAAATACCGTTGACATAGGTACTGCCGCCTTTCATGATTAAAGTAGCTGTTTTTTGGGATCGAACCCAGATTCCCGTTCATTTGTTAACTATGGCAACCCATAGTTTATTATTGACAAATTTTTGTGCCAACATTCACAAAATACCGTTGACATAGGTACTGCCGCCTTTCATGATTAAAGTAGCTGTCTTTCAAGCTGCTTTTTTGGAATCGAACCCAGATTCCCGTTCATTTGTTAACTATAACAATTTATAGTCTATCATCGACAAATTTTTGTGCCAGCATTCTCAAAATACCGTTGACATAGGTACTGCCGCCTTTCATGATTAAAGTAGCTGTCTTTCAAGCTGCTTTTTTGGAATCGAACCCAGATTCCCGTTCATTTGTTAACTATGGCAACCCATAGTTTATTATTGACAAATTTTTGTGCCAACATTCACAAAATATCGTTGACATAGATACTGCTGCCTTTCATGATTAAAGTAGCTGTCTTTCAAGCTGCTTTTTTGGAATCGAACCCAGATTCCCGTTCATTTGTTAACTATGGCAATTCATAGTCTATCATCGACAAATTTTTGTGCCAGCATTCACAAAATACCGTTGACATAGGTACTGCCGCCTTTCATGATTAAAGTAGCTGTCTTTCAAGCTGCTTTTTTGGAATCGAACCCAGATTCCCGTTCATTTGTTAACTATGGCAACCCATAGTTTATTATTGACAAATTTTTGTGCCAACATTCACAAAATACCGTTGAGATAGATACTGCCGCCTTTCATGATTAAAGTAGTTGTCTTTCAAGCTGCTTTTTTTGGAATCGAACCCAGATTCCCGTTCATTTGTTAACTATGGCAATTCATAGTCTATCATCGACAAATTTTTGTGCCAGCATTCACAAAATACCGTTGACATAGGTACTGCCGCCTTTCATGATTAAAGTAGCTGTCTTTCAAGCTGCTTTTTTGGAATCGAACCCAGATTCCCGTTCATTTGTTAACTATGGCAACCCATAGTTTATTATTGACAAATTTTTGTGCCAGCATTCACAAAATACCGTTGACATAGATACTGCCGCCTTTCATGATTAAAGTAGTTGTCTTTCAAGCTGCTTTTTTGGAATCGAACCCAGATTCCCGTTCATTTGTTAACTATGGCAATTCATAGTCTATCATCGACAAATTTTTGTGCCAGCATTCACAAAATACCGTTGACATAGGTACTGCCGCCTTTCATGATTAAAGTAGCTGTTTTTCAAGCTGCTTTTTTGGAATCGAACCCAGATTCCCGTTCATTTGTTAACTATAACAATTCTTAGTCTATCATCGACAAATTTTGGTGCCAACATTCACAAAATATCGTTGACATAGATACTGCTGCCTTTCATGATTAAAGTAGCTGTTTTTCAAGCTGCTTTTTTGGAATCGAACTCAGATTCCCGTTCATTTGTTAACTATGGCAATTCATAGTCTATCATCGACAAATTTTTGTGCCAGCATTCTCAAAATACCGTTGACATAGGTACTGCCGCCTTTCATGATTAAAGTAGCTGTCTTTCAAGCTGCTTTTTTGGAATCGAACCCAGATTCCCGTTCATTTGTTAACTATGGCAATTCATAGTCTATCATCGACAAATTTTTGTGCCAGCATTCACAAAATACCGTTGACATAGGTACTGCCGCCTTTCATGATTAAAGTAGCTGTCTTTCAAGCTGCTTTTTTGGAATCGAACCCAGATTCCCGTTCATTTGTTAACTATGGCAACCCATAGTTTATTATTGACAAATTTTTGTGCCAACATTCACAAAATACCGTTGACATAGATACTGCCGCCTTTCATGATTAAAGTAGCTGTCTTTCAAGCTGCTTTTTTGGAATCGAACCCAGATTCCCGTTTATTTGTTAACTATGACAATTCATAGTTTTTTATTGACAAAGTATCGTTCGCATAGGTACTGCTGCCTTTCATAAATAAAGTAGCTGTCTTTCAAACTACTTTTTTGGGATTAAAATTTTTGTTTTGGAATTTAGCTTAACATTTTGTTAAAATACAACAATGCACCAAAATACATTGAGGTTTAGAGCCAGGGGTTTACATCCCCTTAGCATACATACATTTATTGGCTTCATAATGATATTTAAGCCTAGCATCCATCATTGACAGATACCCTGCATCCATTACTAGAACAGAACCGCAGACTAGGCACCGATAACAATGTACAAAGCACAATTAGTGTTGTCATTCGAGTGCGTAACTTGTGGCCCGCAATCCATTATACTAATTTACGTACAAAATTTTTCTTACATAAATTAGTAATAATGTTGCAAAGCGTTCATAAACATCCAGAAAATTATACTCTATGATCTCTAAATAAGCTCTTTTAAGCGTGACACTTGATTGAATTTATTGCTTGAAAGCAATGACTATAAGGGATTTTAGCCTAAAGACGTTCAGCTGTAATCCGACAAATAGTTCAAAAATTCAGCACTTTTAAGCTTAGAATTGAACGGCAACAAGCGACATTGCCTCGTCACTTGCGGATGCCATATCTCCAAAATGGGCTGTGTCAAAGTATGGCACCAACTGAGTGAATCTACTGCTTGGAAGCAATAAAATTACAGCATGATGCACGCACACTTTATTGACTTCTAAGCTACAGAAGCACATACGGTATCGTTACAATAATTAGAACAGATTTTAACTTAGAGGCGTTCAGCTAAAATCTGGCGGATAATAGCTTTGTGCTATTGTTTGGCCAAACAAACACCGAACCTGCAATTCCTTTCGTGCTAATCAGGAATTCTATCGTAACGACATGTTGATCAGGCAGGATAAAATTAACCTGTTACACGACGGTCTAAACCCAGCTCACGCTTTTTATTAACGAGTAAACAATTTAACGTTTGACAAACTTTGCTTTGCAATGATAGAAAGAGCCAACATCAAAGAATCAATAAGCAACGTCACTATGAACGCTTGACTGCCACAAGCATGCATCTCCGTGGTAACACTTCTGACACCTATAGCATAAAATAGGCAACACTAATTGCCCAATGCCTTCCTTGGATGTGGGTATCCGCCTTTCAAGCTCCCTTTTTGGAATCAAACTTTTATTTTTCGTTACTCGTTACACAGAGTCTGCTACCTCTCTTGGATAAGGTAGCCGTCTTTTAATCCGTCAATCCATCATTCTCTTTAAAAACAGAGATATTGAGTATGTATTAGCTCTAATATAGTCATAGTTACAGTTATCCATGTAATTGGTCATCATTCGATAGATCGTAATTGCCATTTGCATTTTGTCCTTAAACATGCATAGCATAATTTTTGAGACAAGCATATGATTACTGGGCAAAATCAAACGTGTCATAACACTCAACAAAGTCAAGTGAATTCAGCTTATAACGCTTCAACTTGTCGCATTGTACGTAGAACCACGAAACCAAGCATCTCATACTATACGCGTATGAGTGGTAGACGCAGCACAAATTTGGATTGAAAACAACCCAATACGACTTTGCAAACAAAGCATCAACGCCTGGCAAAACCGCAGACATCAGTTTCCCCAAAAGCCGATACCAATCATGTACCACAACTCGACAGAACTGCAATACGTATATGATTGGCCATGAAGCTACATGTAGTGTACTTCAGAAAGGCTGTCTGTAATTTAGCTTTACCTGACCAAAAAGCCAAGCTTAGCCAAACCGCCAACAAACTTCAATTGCTTAAAATTTATTAGCTACCTTTCCTGCTGCCTTAAAAGGACGTCGCATACGCAAACACAAAAGCATTTACTATTCTCACCACCTTTCAGCGGAGATTATGATGAGAAACGACGCGGGCTCAAGCACATATAGGAAAAACTTTGCTAAAATTTAGCTAAGAATTCCCTTTGCGCGCAAACCACCTTGTTTAAACATTTTTTGGCATATACAAGATTGTAGACACCAAAACCCTAAATTTCGCCGTAATCGTTCGTTAGCAACGCAAGAATAAACTTACAAGCCAACTACTAGTGTCCAATAAGCTTTTTGCTTAGCTTTTTGCAAAATAGCCAAGCAAATTCAAATCGGTTACGACGCGAGCTTAATAGCAAAAGATTTCTATGTAATATGTGACAATAAACCAAAATCAATCGTCACTTTTTCACTTTTGCTATTTTCTCCATTATTTTTGGGCGAAGCACTTAAGCTATGCTATGACATGCACAAACTTTAGGGAAATCCGCGCAAAATCACAGGCAATACGCATATGCTAACGTACTTCTAGGAACGGTAAGCGGCAAGACTCGCTTTGCGGCAAATACTGCCGACGACGGTCCTTGACGCTCATCACAAGTCTCATGTAGTATACGAAATAATTCATTTCATAGTACTAGTTTCAAGCTTTTACATGTACGAAGGCGGAGCTGTTTAGGGGCCATGAACATCAAGACATGCTATAAATAAATATACAATGTGATAGTGCTCCAATTGAAGCAATCCTTTCTGCACAACACATTTCTCTTTCCTCTTTCACTCCTCTTTTTCTCTCCTTATGCTATGCATCCACAGGTAAAAGAGTCAGATTGTATACGATGTACATTTTACAAGCAAACTGTCGTTGATGTTGATGAATAAAATGTCATTGATGTTGATGAATATAATGTCGTTGATATTGTTTAGCACAAAAATAAATGAATCTTATGTTGTCGATGATATTGATTGATGTAAACAATCTCGATGACAAGTGGTAAAAGAGGCAAAACATTTTGGTGATATTGATGAATATAATGTCGTTGATATTGATTGAACACCAAAATAAATCAATTGAATGTTGTCGTTGAAATTCGTCTATAGCTGAAGAATTCTTCGCATCTTTTGTACTTTCCATTTTGTTGAGCCCAATTTAAATAAATATTTTTAAGCATTTAAATTTAAACAATGATTGATCATGTACCCACTATATGACCAATAACCATTGCGCTTCGTATATCTACAAGTACACAAAGAAATTAGAACACGTTTCAAAAGAAATTAAAATAAACATACAATTACTTCATTATATAAACCAATGGATTCAATCCGTACAATGAATCGTCTCAATACTTGAAATGCACAAATCAACACAATTTTGCATGGATGCAAAACATTGCGCACTTTCATTGTAATTTCCACTTGACTTGATAGTTCGATTCGTATCAATGGAACCTGTATGCAAAACTTTGTATTAATAAGTATTCATAAAATAAATCAAGATGAAATCAAAATGAAAACAACTTACCTAATTTTTAAATAAATCCAAACAAACAAATACGGCGTCATCACACATTGAAGAAGCTTGCACAAACAATAGGCAAAAGCATTGTTGGCGCCCATGTAAACAAACACGTGGCAACGATTCGTAAACACATTGAATGTTGTCGTTGATGTTGATGCATGCTTGTGAAATACAAATCGGAAATTGTAAAATAAATACTTGTTGTGAACAAATTGTTGATATTGGTGAAGCACAATAATAAAAATTAAATGGTGTCGTTGTTGTTGTTGTTGATGATGAATAAAAGGTTTTTGATATTGGTGAAGCACAATAATAGAAAGAAATTAAATGGTGTAGTTGTTGTTGATGATGAATATAATGTCGTTGATATTGATTAAACACAAGAAGGAATGAATTTAATGTTGTCGTTAATGTTGATAGATGTGAACATTTTCTATGACAAGTAAAAATCATAATCAATTAGCATCAAAACAAGTTATCACATTACCAATGAATTCATTTGCCAACAATATTGAAAATTTTTTCCCAACTTTCATTTGTATAATTCGTTCAACGATAATCAAACAAGATTAACCAATAAAAGAATGTTCAGATGTTTGTGCTTGAATTCATTCCATTTTCTCATCAAGTTCCAACAACCGTCGCAACAATTGAATACCTAATGTATTTGCAGATGTACTAAAGTGCTAAAGAGTTTATTAGTATGGAAAATGATAAATACAAAAATGATTACCTAAAGTAATCTGAAATATGGTTGATAGTCCCATGGACCGTGCCTGTTGAGGAAGAAAACAACAATCATGCTTCAAGCATGGGAAAAGGATGATGACTATGTACAATGCGGGGGCAGTCCAATGTAGACGTAACATTATAAATATACTAGAAGAGACTCAAAAATAATTCAGTAGACAATCAATCTTGAAACATATAAAGAAACGTACCAATAATCACATCCATCTCAAATTGTTCATCATTGATCTTGTTATAGTTGAAGCAACAGAACCAGAGACATTTCGACATTGATGCATCATGAATCCACCGTCAAGCGAATGCGATCCGTCGATCTTTATACGGCCATCCGTCGATCTTCATACGAACATCCATCGATTTTGAATGACCAAATAACTGAAAAAAGTCGTTTATAAAGGAAAATCGTTCTTCGTTTGTACATTGACAACTCAACCACTAGCTTTTGTTGGAGACCAATTCCCCTCACCAATGAGTCAAGATTGACGCTGATCAACTTGTAAAGTACGAACGCCCAACGAAATGAACCAAAAATGAGTCACAATTGACGGTGTCCAACTTTTACAATAGAAATATGTACTTTGGTTGGCCAAAAATGAATCATTTGTGAGGGTTGATAGAAATTTCTAGAAATAAAAAAAATGACAATGATTAATAAAATTTAATGCAAATATCGATACAATTATACCCGATACGTTATTTTTGTGGATATGTTTTTACCATGATTGATTGATCATAATTAAACATCGTTAGACATATTTTTACCATGATTAATTATATTCATATATGTTGCTCACATTTGAGGCTAATGAAACAATGGAATATATCAAATTTGATGATTGAAGAACTTTATATTTCTTTCCGGTGGTTCATTAGGCACATCGAGATCAATTGAGTCTACTTGTTCCTGCCGGCACTTCTTCGGTTAATTAACCATTACCGATTTTGGTTCATGATTCCATTACCAATGTTAATTGCATTAGCATTTTAATGTTATTTGATCCTCCGTTGCCATCACCGATTCATTCTTCAAACCTGATTGCACTTTGATGCATTTTATTATGGTAAACATACTTTAATTGAGTAGTTGATTGTTTCAATAACAAAAATAAATTCATGTTGTTATCGATGATACAAGTTGTTGTTGACTGTGTTGATAATATCAATGCACACGAATATTGGTCACAGAGGATCAAGTGTTGACGATCCAACAGGTTCAAGAATTCTTCGCATCTTTTGTACTTCCCATTTTGTCATGCCGATCTTAACCAAATATTTTTAAACAATTTAAACAATGGTTGATCATGTTCCCACTATATGACCAATAAACATTGCGCTACATAAATTTACAAGTATACAAAGAAATTAGTACACGTTCCAAAAAAATTAAAATAAACATACAATTACTTCATTATATAGACCAATGGATTCAATCCGTACCATGAATCGCCATCACCGATTCCTTCTTCAAACCTGATTGCACTTTGATGCATCTTATAATGGTAAACACACTTTAATTGAGTAGTTGATTGTTTCAATAACAAAAATAAATTCATGTTGTTATCGATGATACAAGTTGTTGTTGAGTGTTGATGGTAACAATATCATGTTGAATATTGTTGATAATATCAATGCACAATTAAATATATAAATTCATGATGAATATTGTTGATGAACACATAAGATTAATGTTGGTGACAGAGGATCAAGTGTTGACGATCCAACAGGTTCAAAAATTCTTTGCATCTTTTGTACTTCCCATTTTGTCAAGCCGATCTTGACCAAATATTTTTAAACATTTATATTTAAACAATGGTTGATCATTTTCCCACTATATGACCAATAAACATTGCGCTTTTTAAATCTACAAGTACACAATAAAATTAGTACACGCTCCAAAAGAAATTAAAATAAACATACAATTACTTCACTATATGAACCAATGGATTCAAGCCGATGATGAAAAGAATAAACAAAAAATAATTCAAATGTTCAACGATGTGTTCACAACAAATTCAAAACAAATTGTGATCGTAAACTGCTAAAGCCAACTGTTTATAAAGCAATTTCAAATGTTTTGTTCACTAACATTGTAACATGTTTGACCACGTTTGTGTCATTAAATAACCAAGTTCACATGGTTGACCATTCACAAAGCAAGACTCATATAAACTAACTTTGAACTTTGAAATGTATTGGCAATCGCTCTAATGTAATTGTATAGGTAGGCTTACCATACGTCCCGGTTTGACCGGGACAGTCCCGGTTTGAGATCCCTGTCTATATTGGTTATTTATATTATCTATATTCTATATTGGTTATTTCCAATAGATGTCCCGGTTTGGAATTGAGAAATTATGGTAAGCCTATGTATAGGCATCGTGTCGTGTCGTAACGATTTAAATACAAATTCAAAACGAAATGCAGAGTGGCGTGAACATAGATTGATGAACATAGATCAACTAGTAAGTCATGGCGTTCAAGGTGATGTACCAAAAATAAGTCACAAATGATGGTGGTAAATTTTTAAAATAGAAATATGATGACCAAAAACTGCTTCAACCATTAAATTTGACTGCTTAGTTAAAATTGTGCACGCGTTGTACTTAGCAGAATTTTTCTTGTAACAAGTTGATTAGTAAGCTAAAACTAACTTGTTATCATTAAAAAAACAACGTTGCTATAAGCACAACGTCAGAACTGAGCAAATTCCTTCCCTTATAAAATATTCTAGGCCAGCATTCACAAAATACCGTTCCCATAGGTACTGCTGCCTTTCATGGTTAAAGTAGCCGTCTTCCAAGCTGCTTTTTCGGAATCGAACCCAGACTCCCGTTCATTCGTTAACTATGGCAATCCATAGTCTATCATCGACAAATTTTTGTGCCAACATTCACAGAATATCGTTGACATAGGTACTGCTGCCTTTCATGGTTAAAGTAGCTGTCTTTTAAGCTGCTTTTTTGGAATCGAACTCAGATTCCCGTTTAATTGTTAACTATGATAATTGATAGTTTATCATCGACAAATTTTTAGGTTAGCAATGACAAAATATCGTTAACATAGGTACTGCTGCCTTTCAAGGTTAAAGCAGCTGCTTTTCAAGCTGCTTTTTTGGAATCGAACCCAAATTCCCGTTTAATTGTTAACTATGATAATTGATAGTTTATCATCGACAAATTTTTAGGTTAGCAATGACAAAATATCGTTAACATAGGTACTGCTGCCTTTCATGGTTAAAGTAGCTGCTTTTCAAGCTGCTTTTTTGGAATCGAATCCAAATTCCCGTTCATTTGTCAACTATGATAATTGATAGTTTATCATTGACAAATTTTTAAGTTAGCTATGACAAAATACCGTTGACATAGGTACTGCTGCCTTTCTTAGTTAAAGTAGCTGTCTTTCAAGCTGCTTTTTTGGAATCGAACTCAGATTCCCGTTTATTTGTTAACTATGGCAATCCATAGTCTATTATCGACAAATTTTTGTGCCAACATTTACAAAATACCGTTGACATAGGTACTGCTGCCTTTCATAGTTAAAGTAGCTGCTTTTTAAGCTGCTTTTTTGGAATCGAACCCAGATTCCCGTTCATTTGTTAACTATGGCAATTCATAGTTTATCATCGACAAATTTTTGTGCCAACATTTACAAAATACTGTTGACATAGGTACTGCTGCCTTTTATAGTTAAAGTAGCTGCTTTTCAAGCTGCTTTTTTGGAATCGAACCCAGATTCCCGTTCATTTGTTAACTATGGCAATTCATAGTTTATCATCGACAAATTTTTGTGCCAACATTTACAAAATACCGTTGACATAGGTACTGCTGCCTTTCATAGTTAAAGTAGTTGTCTTTCAAGCTGCTTTTTCGGAATCGAACCCAGATTCCCGTTCATTTGTTAACAATGGCAATTCATAGTTTATCATCGACAAATTTTTGTGCCAACATTTACAAAATACCGTTGACATAGGTACTGCTGCCTTTTATGGTTAAAGTAGCTGCTTTTCAAGCTGCTTTTTTGGAATCGAACCCAGATTCCCGTTCATTTATTAACTATGGCAATTCATAGTTTATCATCGACAAATTTTTGTGCCAACATTTACAAAATACCGTTGACATAGGTACTGCTGCCTTTTATAGTTAAAGTAGCTGTCTTTCAAGCTGCTTTTTCGGAATCGAACCCAAATTCCCGTTCATTTGTTATCTATGGCAATTCATAGTTTATCATCGACTTATTTTTAGTCCAGCATTCACAAAATATCGTTGACATAGGTACTGCTGCCTTTCATAAATAAAGTAGCTGTCTTTCAAACTACTTTTTTGAGATTATAATTTTTGTTTTGGAATTTAGCTTAACATTTTGTTAAAATACAACAATGCACCAAAATACATTGAGGTTTAGAGCCAGGGGTTTACATCCCCTTAGCATACATACATTTATTGGCTTCATAATGATATTTAAGCCTAGCATCCATCATTGACAGATACCCTGCATCCATTACTAGAACAGAACCGCAGACTAGGCACCGATAACAATGTACAAAGCACAATTAGTGTTGTCATTCGAGTGCGTAACTTGTGGCCCGCAATCCATTATACTAATTTACGTACAAAATTTTTCTTACATAAATTAGTAATAATGTTGCAAAGCGTTCAAAAACATCCACAAGAATTATACTCCATGAACTCTAAATAAGCTTTGTTAAGCGTGGCACCTGATTAAATTTATTGCTTAAATGCAATGACTATAAGGGATTTTAGCCTAAAGACGTTCAGCTGTAATCCGACAAATAGTTCAAAAATTCAGCACTTTTAAGCTTAGAATTGAACGGCAACAAGCGACATTGCCTCGTCACTTGCGGATGCCATATCTCCAAAATGGGCTGTGTCAAAGTATGGCACCAACTGATTGAATCTACTGCTTGGAAGCAATAAAATTACAGCATGATGCACGCACACTATATTGACTTCTAAGCTACAGAAGCACATACGGTATCGTTACAATAATTAGAACAGATTTTAACTTAGAGGCGTTCAGCTAAAATCTGGCGGATAATAGCTTTGTGCTATTGTTTGGCCAAACAAGCACCGAACCTGCAATTCCTTTCGTACTAATCAGGAATTCTTTCGTAACGACATGTTGATCAGGCAGGATAAAATTAACCTGTTACACGACGGTCTAAACCCAGCTCACGTTTTTTATTAACGAGTAAACAATTTAACGTTTGACAAACTTTGCTTTGCAATGATAGGAAGAGCCAACATCAAAGAATCAATAAGCAACGTCACTATGAACGCTTGACTGCCACAAGCATGCATTCCCGTGGTAACACTTCTGACACCTATAGCTAAAATAGGCAACACTAATTGCCCAATGCCTTCCTTGGATGTGGGTATCTGCCTTTCAAGCTCCCTTTTTGGAATCAAACTTTTATTCTTCGTTACCCGTTACACAGAGTCTGCTACCTCCCTTGGATAAGGTAGCCGTCTTTTAATCCGTCAATCCATCATTCTCTTTAAAAACAGAGATATTGAGTATGTATTAGCTCTAATATAGTCATAGTTACAGTTATCCATGTAATTGGTCATCATTCGATAGATCGTAATTGCCATTTGCATTTTGTCCTTAGACATGCATAGCATAATTTTTGAGACAAGCATATGATTACTGGGCAAAATCAAACGTGTCATAACACTCAACAAAGTCAAGTGAATTCAGCTTATAACGCTTCAACTTGTCGCATTGTACGTAGAACCACGAAACCAAGCATCTCATACTATACGCGTATGAGTGGTAGACGCAGCACAAATTTGGATTGAAAACAACCCAATACGACTTTGCAAACAAAGCATCAACGCCTGGCAAAACTGCAGACATCAGTTTCCCCAAAAGCCGATACCAATCATGTACCACAACTCGACAGAACTGCAATACGTATATGATTGGCCATGAAGCTACATGTAGTGTACTTCAGAAAGGCTGTCTGTAATTTAGCTTTACCTGACCAAAAAGCCAAGCTTAGCCAAACCGCCAACAAACTTCAATTGCTTAAAATTTATTAGCTACCTTTCCTGCTGCCTTAAAAGGACGTCGCATACGCAAACACAAAAGCATTTACTATTCTCACCACCTTTCAGCGGAGATTATGATGAGAAACGACGCGGGCTCAAGCACATATAGGAAAAACTTTGCTAAAATTTAGCTAAGAATTCCCTTTGCGCGCAAACCACCTTGTTTAAACATTTTTTGGCATATACAAGATTGTAGACACCAAAACCCTAAATTTCGCCGTAATCGTTCGTTAGCAACGCAAGAATAAACTTACAAGCCAACTACTAGTGTCCAATAAGCTTTTTGCTTAGCTTTTTGCAAAATAGCCAAGCAAATTCAAATCGGTTACGACGCGAGCTTAATAGCAAAAGATTTCTATGTAATATGTGACAATAAACCAAAATCAATCGTCACTTTTTTTTCACTTTTGCTATTTTCTCCATTATTTTTGGGCGAAGCACTTAAGCTATGCTATGACATGCACAAACTTTAGGGAAATCCGCGCAAAATCACAGGCAATACGCATATGCTAACGTACTTCTAGGAACGGTAAGCGGCAAGACTCGCTTTGCGGCAAATACTGCCGACGACGGTCCTTGACGCTCATCACAAGTCTCATGTAGTATACGAAATAATTCATTTCATAGTACTAGTTTCAAGCTTTTACATGTACGAAGGCGGAGCTGTTTAGGGGGCCATGAACATCAAGACATGCTATAAATAAATATACAATGTGATAGTGCTCCAATTGAAGCAATCCTTTCTGCACAACACATTTCTCTTTCCTCTTTCACTCCTCTTTTTCTCTCCTTATGCTATGCATCCACAGGTAAAAGAGTCAGATTGTATACGATGTACATTTTACAAGCAAACTGTCGTTGATGTTGATGAATAAAATGTCATTGATGTTGATGAATATAATGTCGTTGATATTGTTTAGCACAAAAATAAATGAATCTTATGTTGTCGATGATATTGATTGATGTAAACAATCTCGATGACAAGTGGTAAAAGAGGCAAAACATTTTGGTGATATTGATGAATATAATGTCGTTGATATTGATTGAACATCAAAATAAATCAATTGAATGTTGTCGTTGAAATTCGTCGATAGCTGAAGAATTCTTCGCATCTTTTGTACTTTCCATTTTGTTGAGCCCAATTTAAATAAATATTTTCAAGCATTTAAATTTAAACAATGATTGATCATGTACCCATTATATGACCAATAACCATTGCGCTTCATATATCTACAAGTACACAAAGAAATTAGTACACGTTTCAAAAGAAATTAAAATAAACATACAATTACTTCATTATATGAACCAATGGATTCAATCCGTACAATGAATCGTCTCAATACTTGAAATGCACAAGTAAACACAATTTTGCATAGATGCAAAACATTGCGCACTTTCATTGTAATTTCCACTTGACTTGATGGTTCAATTCGTATCAATGGAACCTGTATGCAAAACTTTGTATTAATAAGTATTCATAAAATAAATCAAGATGAAATCAAAATGAAAACAACTTACCCAATTTTTAAATAAATCCAAACAAACACGGCGTCATCACACATTGAAGAAGCTTGCACAAATGTAAACAAACACGTGGCTACGATTGGCACGTTCGTATACACCATGACAAACTTGACATGCTTATGTAAACATGATTGATTCATTGAATTGAATGTTGTCGTTGATGTTGATGGATGCTTGTGAAAAACAAATCGGAAATTGTAAAATACTTGTTGTGAACAAATTGTTGATATTGGTGAAACACAATAATAAAAATTAAATGGTGTCGTTGTTGTTGATGATGAATAAAAGGTCTTTGATATTGGTGAAGTACAATAATAGAAAGAAATTAAATGGTGTAGTTGTTGTTGATGATGAATATAATGTCGTTGATATTGATTAAACACAAGAAGGAATGAATTTAATGTTGTCGTTGATGTTGATAGATGTGAACATTTTCTATGACAAGTATAAAAATCATAATCACTTAGCATCAAAACAAGTTATCACATTACCAATGAATTCATTTGCCAACAATATTGAAAACTTTTTCCCAACTTTCATTTGTATAATTCGTTCAACGATAATCAAACAAGATTAACCAATAAAAGAATGTTCAGATGTTATTGCTTGAATTCATTCCATTTTCTCATCAAGTTCCATCAACCGTCGCAACAATTGAATATACTAGAAGAGACTCAAAAATAATTCAGTAGACAATCAATCTTGAAACATATAAAGAAACGTACCAATAATCACATCCATCTCAAATTGTTCATCATTGATCTTGTTATAGTTGAAGCAACAGAACCAGAGACATTTCGACATTGATGCATCATGAATCCACCGTCAAGCGAATGCGATCCGTCGATCTTTATACGGCCATCCGTCGATCTTCATACGAACATCCATCGATTTTGAATGACCAAATAACTGAAAAAAGTCGTTTATAAAGGAAAATCGTTCTTCGTTTGTACATTGACAACTCAACCACTAGCTTTTGTTGAAGACCAATTCCCCTCACCAATGAGTCAAGATTGACGCTGATCAACTTGTAAAGTACGAACGCCCAACGAAATGAACCAAAAATGAGTCACAATTGACGGTGTCCAACTTTTACAATAGAAATATGTACTTTGGTTGGCCAAAAATGAATCATTGGTGAGGGTTGATAGAAATTTCTAGAAATAAAAAAATGACAGTGATTAATAAAATTTAATGCAAATATCGATACAATTATACCAGATACGTTATTTTTGTGGATATGTTTTTACCATGATTGATTGATCATAATTAAACATCGTTAGACATATTTTAACCATGATTAATTATATTCATATATGTTGCTCACATTTGAGGCTAATGAAACAATGGAATATATCAAATTTGATGATTGAAGAACTTTATATTTCTTTCTGGTGGTTCAATAGGCACATCGAGATCAATTGAGTCTAATTGTTCCTGCCGGCACTTCTTCAGTTAATTAACCATTACCGATTTTGGTTCATGATTCCATTACCAATGTTAATTCCATTAGCATTTTAATGTTATTTGATCCTCCGTTGTGTTCAAATTGAAATAAGGCGTGATGGTGTGTTGGATTTGTATTGGATTTAGGCGTGATGGTGCTTTTGATTCTAAATTGAAATTTGGTGTGAGTGTATGTTCAAATCCTAATTGAATTTAGGCGTGATTGTGTGTTGTGTTCAAATTGAAATTTGGCGTGATGATGTGTTGTGATCAAATGGAAATTGGGAGTAATAGTGTGTTGTGTTCAAATTGAAATAAGGCGTGATGGTGTGTTGGATTTATATTGAATTTAGGCGTGATGGTGCATTTGAGTCTAAATAGAAATTAGGTGTGAGTGTACGTTCCAGTCCAAATTGAAATTAGGCGTGATGATGTGTTGTGATCAAATTGAAATTGGGAGTGATGGTGCATTTGAGTCTAAATAGAAATGTCGTGTAGTGCCGTGTCGTGTCGTGTCGTGTCGTGTCGTGTCGTGTCGTGTCGTGTCGTGCCGTGTCGTGTCGTGTCGTGCCGTGTCGTGTCGTGGAACGGCGATGGAAGGCCGTATGAACATCGACCCATGGCGGTGTAAAAATCGACGGATGGCCGTATGAACATCGACAGTTGCGACGACACGACACGGTTCAACACGACACACGATGTTCATGACATCAGACACGACACGACACGACACGACACGACACGACACGACACGGCACGGCACGGCACGGCACGCACGACGACACACACGACACGACACGACACGACACGACACGACACGACACGACACGACACGACACGACACGACACGACACACGACACGACACGACACGACACGACACGACACGACACGACACGACACGACACGACACGACACGGCACGACACACGACACGACACGACACGACACGACACGACACGACACGACACGACACGACACGACACGACACGACACGACACGACACGACACGACACGACACGACACGACACGACACGACACGACACGACACGACACGACACGACACGGCACGACACGACACGTAAACTGATGGAAATGGAGCCACTCTTGCCAATTCGAAGCATTAATTTGAAAACATAGATAATGGCAGTTTTGATGGCTGTACTTGTACTTGTACCATTGATTGTCACGAGCACATCACTTCACTTCCTAGAACAGACGGATATGAAGCCATTGCCCTTATTTATTACAGTGACAAACTTACATTAACTCTTCGAGTTGTTAACAACAGTTCTGATCGTTATATCAATAGCTCATAATGAACCAAATTTAATAAAAGTCTTATATGAATTTGTCAACAAACACATACAAATATCATTACAAATACAAATTATATCATATAAATCAATAATAATAATAAATTTAAACTTCAGCTAAAAATTGTGATCATCGATTCATGTGTACAATGATTTGTAATGAGTTTAATGAATGTATGTTATCACATTTCAAAGTGGTAATGAATCACAATGTTATGAGGTGAAATAAGATGAGATTGTGCTTCTTTTCATACCGGTATCAATATTAGAAATGAGACACGAGGTCACAATTTGATATGATAATTGATGATGATGTTATTATATATATATATATATCCAATCAGTTATATATCACAAATGAAGTTCAAGGAAAAGAGTGAAATGAGATCCATTTTTATCAACATAATTTTTGTTTCGTTTTTCCAAATAAAACATATTAGCGTTCTAACCAGGACATTCGTCGGCATCGTAATCGATCAGAAATGTTTCCAACATTCCTTTTCCTTTGATTTGTTGCATGCCACGAGAATATGGTTGAAAGAGACCGTTGGATTGTTCCAACAGTACGTTGGCAACATGATATGGCATGTGAATCTTGTTGATCAAACCATTCGTGTCCATTCGCGATGCTACATTGACAGTATCGCCCCAGATATCATATTGAGGTTTGTAGGCGCCGACTACGCCGGCAATTACCGGGCCCATTGAGATTCCGATACGAAGTGCAAATGAATTCGATTCGCTAGCATTTTTCGATGATGGAGACGAATGTTTGATAAGATCACGAATTCGTGGTTGAGCATTAAGTCTGTCCAAAACTTTGATCATCGACATCGAGAAACGTATCAACGTTATCAAATTGGTGACCTCCTTTTGTACATTTATGTTGGTACTCTGTTTGCGAAAAGAAAAAGAAAAAGTTGATCAAATATCAATACTAATAATTATTAAAATAATCTTACATCAATTGATGCTCTTCCTGGATGAAGACCTGAAGCCGCCATATAAGTGCTTCCAATTGTTTTAATTTTTTCGATTCTTTGCTTGAAAGGTGGTAACAATAATAACTAAATAAAGAAAAAAAGTTAGTTCGTTGTAAGTGTTTAAAACATGTATGTTCACTTTGTCGAATTCGCAGATAATTTCGTCTAAAACGGATAAATATTGTAGTCCATCATATGTTTCCGAACTTTCCGAGTAAAATTGAAAAAAATTTGGAATCGCAGCAAATAGTACAGCACACGAACTATATGTTTCATAGTAGAGTGTGGTAATCTGTTCCGGATCTTGAAGAAAACGATTGGCAACATGAATTGGAAGAATATTCTTCAACAATAGTTGATTGACCTCGCGCATCAGTTTTGCTTCAGCACGTTCCATTTTTAACTTGGATGACCACAAAAAATCTAAACGTGAGATGTATTCAATTTGCCGATCGAGTACATACAACATTAGATAGACAATAAAAAGATATTGAAGATGGGTGATCGATGGCGTAAAGAGATCTGCCATACCACCGTATGCAATCCGATGATGATGATGAACGGCCGTTTTCACTGTATCGTTATTGATATCGTTACCAGAATCCACATTTACCACCACAGGACATTTGATCAAATTGGTTACTAACATGATCGAGATCAATGTTATGGTGCTGGCAAACCATTTGATCCATATGTTGATACGAATGAACAATGATATGGATGCAAGTGCCAACGTACACGAATATGTATGATATCGAGCCCAACGAATATAGCAATCATCAATTTCCATTGTTTGGTTCATGGGTAAATGTTCAACAATACTACTACTGTTGGTTACGTGACAATGTGACATATCGATGATCGTGGATGTAACCAAACATCCATTTATCAATAGCCATACAACCAAACGAGATGCAAAGTTGATCTGTAATAAAAATCAAACATTTTTATGGTTGAAAAAAGTTACAAATTCAAGTTGATATGAAAACTTACCGAACGATTCGAACATGCAAAACACCAAACAATTCCTAGAATGGAAACCAGAATCGCGCCATAGCAGATAATATTTGATTTTCGAATCATAAATTCAAACCAAATCGATGATGATGATAATGTCAATTGGGAATACAAGTCTTGTTTAGCATTAAAGAATCGAATCAAGATGATAACAAATGAGATGGCTAATGATATTAGAAGATAGTATGGAAAAAGATGATCTGGTTGACTATGATATTCATATTCTCTATGTCGATCAATTACATGAATATTTTTGAATGAATTCCATATGCTTGCACGAGATTTAGTTGGAATCTGTTTGCATGAATTTGTTTGATCATTCATATTATTGTTATCATCATCGTCATCATCGTGGTCATTTTCATTCGATTCATGATACTTTTTTGTCCAAATTGAATCTTCAATATCGGCAAATGTTGTGGTTGATGTGGATAAATTGTTGGGAACAATTGATGGATGACTAGATTTAACAAAATATAAAAATAACGGATGAATTTCAATTTTCGGATGACGAAAGTTATATTGTCTATAAGATAAATAGAAAAAACATAATTAATTTAATTTTAATTGATAAAGAAATAGATGATTTTCAAACCTTTTCAAATTAAATGGCATCTTATCGATGGTCTTTGAGATGGAATCATTTGAATATCGTATCATATTTCCATAATTTTGAAGTCTAATTAAGAACAAAAAATTATTCAAATGGGCCAAGTTCAAATGAAAATTATACTTACGAAGTGACAACTTCCATCAATGTTCGGCGACGTGATAACATTGTACTTGGATTGGTTGTATTTGATTGTAGTTTACAATGTTCTCTTTTCTTAGCTTTCAACGATTTACTCTGTTCATATGTTGCATGATTTGATTGAACATTATCCGACATTTGTGCATCAAGATGAATCACAGTTACATCAGTTACATTATCCATCGACACAGTCTTTGAATCGACACTATTTCGTTTACATTCATCAATCTCAATCGAATGAATCGAACTTTGCCGTCGAACGGTTGATGGTTCAGTATTGTTTGTCATCGTCGTAGCATTCGATGACGATCGTCGTCGTACAACATCATCAACCACCATCGTACATTCGGTTTGTAATGATTGATCATTATCTTTCAATGAAGATAGTTTTGACCCATGACACGGAATAATTGATGTTTCGATCGGCGTTCTCGCCTCATCCGTCGGTCGTCGTCGTCGTCGTTCAATAAGATATGTAACCTCATCCGGTATGACACGATTCTCCAAGATGGTCAATTTATTCAATAATAATGCTGGAATCAGATCTAACGTTGTTTGGGTAATATGAACATAACCAGGCGTTCCATCATGTTCCATTTGTGATGCCTTCATTGCATCAATTGACCAAATATCAAATTGCCATTTTTTAAGGCCAAGTAAACCGGATAGAATCATACCGGTATGGATGCCAATTCTCATATCAACATTGATTCGTGTTTCATGTCGAAATTCCCTTTTAAAAATGAATAAAATTAATTATTGGTTTATAAGTAAAACATTAAACAAAACTTACTTGATAATATCAATCATATCCAATCCCATTTGTAGACTATTCTCAGCATGATGTGGATCTTGATCGGGTATTCCACTGATACAATAGTAACAATCGCCCAATAGTTTGATTCGAAGGCAATTATGTTTCTATATGTAGTAGGATATAAATGTTTGAACAAATGTTTAAACATTGATTTTAATGATTGATTGTTTGATTGAGTACTCACCTCAGCACATGCATCAAATCGGCCGAATAGATCGTTCAATGTTTCCACCAATGCTTTCGGACTTTTTAATACTTGTGCCAATAGCATTGAATTGACAATATCAGCGTATAAAATGGTAACATTCTTATGTTTGTCAATATATAACTCTTTGAACGGTCTTGAAATGGAACCATTTTGCGTTGAACTTTTACTACTACTACTACTACTACTACTACTACTATTATTATTATTATTATTGTTGTTGTTAGAATCAACCAATCGACATTGTAGATCATGGTGACTATGATTCGAATGAAGATTATATTGTTGATGTATATTGGTGAAACGAGATCGTATGTCGTCTCGTACCTTCTTCATCAAATGTCGAGGTAAGCATGAGCTTAATAGACGTTCCTGTTCATCCTTTTCGAATGTCAACTTATACTTTGATTCAACACATTTTCGATGATCAAGAAATGCTCGTCGATTGACAATCTCCAACAGGTAGGTGACGTAAAATGCGACAACGGTCGCAAAAATGTAGAACAACATATTGATGAACAACTCGTATTTGGTGTAATGTTTTCGTACCAATTGATCATAGAGAAGATCGAATACGATCTCAACAATGATAAGAATTACGGACAATAATGATGAAATGAAACGGGATGGAAATGGTAGAAATACTTCGATGCATATGATTAAAAAAAAGATTGGTCGCGGTCGGAGATTGTGATCGTGTTCAAATTCGAGATCGGTTTGTTGGTGAAGCCAATGAATTGCGGCTAACCCAAATTCCATAATAATCATTGATGCTAATATAAAGATCGATGCCGTCGATCGTCTCCAATTGGATTCGAGCCATTGTTCCGATTCACAGCATAGATTAATGGTTACCAATTGAACGAACAATGAACCAATTCCAATCAATAATGAGATTCGATTCCAACTGTTTTGTTTCGGATTCTGTAAAAAAAATAATTGTGATTAAAGAATTTTAGTTAATATACCCAGAGATGAATGAATGAAGTCATTAAGATGTTTGAATTGTACTTGAATCCAACACATTAGCACAAATGAAAACATCTGTGGTTCATCAAGAACAAACATATGTTCATGATGATGATGTTAGTGTTGATGTTGATAGTAATTGTGGTTGGCCATCAACTACACAACACACACACACACACACACACACACACACATATGTATCCACAAAACAAGTCGATAAGTGTTCGAAAGCTTTTCTTTTTTTTTTGGAAGAAAAGAGCAATGCAAACATTGGAAAAGGCAAATGCAGCAGCAGCAGCAGCAACAACAACAACGTTGTTGATGTCAAAGACAATTTATCATTTCACAAGTCAGTTCACAAATACGAATCAGTCATGGCGGTGCACTCGATTGGCATCTAATGACGATAATAATATAAATAATAATAAAAAAACATGTGAGACTCCTTGATTCATCCATCCCCATTCAAGGTTTCCATCGAATAAAATCATTCAATCGTATTGTAAATGAATGTAACCATTTGGAACCAACTGTTTGCGACAACCACTTTTTCCCTATGTGCGTAAGAGAAGATTAATTATATTGGCAAATGGCAAATGACAAATTCATAATAATAAAGGGGTATATATTCAGTACACAAACAAAAAATCATTTCCCCCATGCTACAACTGGATCTAACCTTTTCGTAAAATAAACTCTTCGTTTCTTTACGTTGCTTTTGTGCGTTGATCGTTGCAACACCTAGTTCGAATGCATTGCATTAAATTGAATGATTTTGGTGTAAGGTATAAATTATTATGTTTACGCGACTTTATCGCAACAAAAAAAACGAGAGGTGTTATAATGCATGTAAATTTTGCTCAAATTACAAAGTCTTTCCATTGAAGAACGGTTTCGCTTATTTGAATTGGAAACTAATGGATATCTTCAAATCTCTCTCTCTCTCTCTCTCTCTCTCTTTCTTTCTTTCTTTCTTTCTTTCTAAGTTGAAGTTCATGAACAAACATCAACATCGGAGAAACCAAAAAACAACAAGAAAAAACGGTTCATTAATTTGAGTGATTCAAATTACATATACGAAATTAAATTCATAATTTCAAAATAAATGAAAACGAATCAATAAATTTTCATTCAATTTGTCGTTTCCAAGAATTGTAGAATTTATTTGAAAGAATTGGTTTCGTACAATCAATGATATTAAATGAGAACAAAAAGAAGCTCTGGAAATATCAACGATAAGATGACATTATTGCTGCATTGAACAAATATAATAAAAGAATTGAAATGTCAGATGTTTAATTATCTTCCATTCTATCACTTGCTCGTTTTTTACTTCAAGTGCAAACATAAGAACCTATTCCAAAATTTAAATTAAGGATCAAAGACATATATACAATTGGGGTTCAAGGGGAGGTAATTGCATCCATTGCCAAGTTCACCAATGTGTATATTTGAATCTTTCTTTTCCCTACTCTTTCTCTCTATAACTAAAATTGCCAATTTATGAGATGCAAACGATCGTATGAAGAGAAATCGACACGATGCTTATACACTAGATCCGTGAGTACACTTGCTCTTATACATTTCTCTCTTTTATTTATTTCTGAATTAATTTCTTGTGTCTGAATCGCGTCGCTATTTATAGAAATGAGTAAAATAAAATTTTTCCTAAAGGGAAGATGTTTCAAGGGAGGCTGAGAAAAAAAGAAATAAAGGGAGAGAGAGTGAGAGAGAGAGAGAGAGGAACATTATTAAAATTGATAACAAATCAACGCCTTTGGAAAAACGTTATGTATTGGCACGAGTTCGACCCTGTTTCCGAATTCAACGAACCAAATGTTAATAAAATTAATTCTCAACCATACAATGAAATTTGATATATGATTTAGTAAGAATTCATTACATTCAGGTCGATGAAACCCAGAATCGGAAATATATTTAAATAAGCAAAGAATATTTACAACTTTTAATATAAACACGACGGGGGAGAAATGATACAAGAACTTGACGATTGATTCCGTAAGTTAATTCATTCATGAAATTGGCAAACATTGACAGAATAAATTTCATAAATATTTCAAAGCACACACGCACACGCACACGAACATGAAACATGAACTTTAAATATAATTTAAAGTAAAAATAAATTCCGGTATGATGATGAAATGTAGAAAAAATCGATATTATACAATTTATATGGAATTGTACAAATAATGAAAAATAAAAACGAACCTTTAGCAATTAATAATTGTGAATTACGAGGCAAAGAATGTTTGTTTTGCTGTAGCTTCTTTTTCAAATGTTCAACCAATCAAGTTTCAATGGAATGTGTAAATGTAAATGATGGAAAGTAATGACGTTAGAGTTGAACAAAGACGCAATCGATACTGCAGTGGACAATTGATGGCCGAAGACTACGCGTTATATTACGATAATGATGATGATAATTGTGGTGGTGGTTGTGACACTCACTTGCTCAAAGATCAAACAGAGTTCGAGTTACAAGACAACAGACAAAAATCAATGAGACTTGAAACGGGACGAAACGAAACAAAACGAAAAAACGACACATTTGAAGTGGCACGCTCGATTGCATCAAGTCACTCCAAATCAAGTAAAGATATGTACTGAAAAGGAACGTTTGAACATGCGACTCGAACCTTAATTGAAGTCAAGACAAAAATGAAGTGCGAGAAAGAGATAGAGAGAAAACTGAAATGATACTAATGGAAGAAACAAGTATCCATGGTTTGGTGGAAACAATGTTCTGAAGTGAAACAAAAAAGAGATTGGTAAGTGTTGAAGGGAAAAGAGTCGATTACGTTTGGAAAATATCGTTTACCGTGGTGGTGGTGGTCGAGGTGAAGAGAAACTCGGTCGAAATACATTATGTGTCCAGAAAAAAAGTTAGAGTAATAAAGACGATCTTGCCATTCACTTGAAACAAGGTTTGTTTTCATTTCCACAAACCATTTTCGAATAATGTTCGAAATGCACGTTCACAAAGTTCGTTCCGGCAATGTTCAGGTGAGGGAAATGTGTGAAACACTTGTCGAATGTGAACACTATCAATGTCTAATAGATGTTGGATATTATTTTTTGAGTTAATGTTTGTTTCAGTCATCAACCATACATTATGGATGGTGAGAAGGATACAAAACAAGGCGAATGAACCATGATCGCATCAATGATAGAAGGGAGAGAGAGATAGAGTGAGTGTGTGTGTGTTCCATGGCACACTCACACTCACACTTTACTTATGGGCAAACAGTTTGTTCGCTCATTCCCTTTTATTGCAACCATTGCAACCATTACAATATATAAACGAATATAATAAATGTGGAAGAGAAAAAGAGAGAGAGAGAGAGAGAGAGAGAGAGAGAGAGAGAGAGAGAGAAGATGAAACACACACTTGCTGCGGCTGTACATGTTGTACAATAGTATTTGCCGCCACTGCCGTCATCATCTTCATCGTCGTCGTCGTCGTCGTCGTCGTGGTTGTTGTTGTTGTACAACCACCACCAACCGAATTGTATATATGCCATGTTATGTGTCCACTATTCATGTGTACACAATTCATGGATCGTCATCATCGTTTTTTATTTGGTTTAGTTTTCCACGAATTGTACGAATCAAAAGAGAGAAAGGAAAAAAGTTATTAAATCATTTATGTCCGTCAACCGATCAAATTCAATTAGTAATATGTATATCGAAGAGAATAATCAATCAAATTCAAATTGAAACTTTACATTTCTTGTGGTACAGGTACAATAAACGAAGTTTTGCGTACGAATCTGAAACATTTTTTATTCAATGCGTCGATCTACTCGATTCTTTAGTATTAAAATCGTCAAATAAATTAATGCAAACTAAGCTTTTGAAATTGAATTTAGGTTGAATCGGCTTGCAACGGTAAAATGGATCAATTTATTACCGTAAAAACAAAAAAGGTTTTACACAGGGAAATTGGATTAAATTTCATCTAAATTGTTTGTGGAGAAACCTAAATACTGGTCAAGGCTAAACACATTAAGCTAACGATTAATGTTGATGTTTTTTTATTTTGATGTTTGCGATGTTTCGGAACCATAAATTACACAGTCAAGCATTGATATCAAAAGAAAAAACAATGAAATTATAATAAATAAATTGATTATTTTATATTAAATGTATCCACCCATCCCATACTTAACCCAAATCTTTTTGTTTTGGTTCAACAAGAGAATCTAGGGTCTATTTAATTCTTGCTCAAATATCAGAATCGTTAATGTAGTTTAACAAGAAATCGGATTCCGATTAAATCGAGAATAGTTGAAATATAATACAACTTTGTACAAGTGTAAAGTAAAATTCTGGTAAACACATTGTCAGGCTCATTTCATTCTTTTTTATGATTAGTGTACGAGAGCAGGGATTTATTATTCAAGTGAATTGGTGGTAACCAAAAAAAAAAAAAAAAAAAAAAAACATTTGATGGTTCCCTATCTTTCATTCTTTCACTCACACAACATTAGCTCGATTGGAATCTTCATTACGCATATATAAAAATACGGCCAAACGAATAAAAAGACGACGAAGAAGAAGAAGAAGAATAAGTAGGAGAAGAACCAACATTCAATGTTGATTGTCGCAAAATTGGGAAACGCCTTCAAGTTCATTCGTACGATTCACATGAAACGAATGCCCCATTCTCAACATTCGGTTTGGAACGAATCCAGTTTGACAATGAAAAAACAACAAGACATACAGACATATAAAAACGCATAAGAAGAATAAGAAGAATGAAAAAAATGGTTGACAATGACAATGGGATAGGACATGGTTGGTGTCAAGTGCGAGCAAACGAACGAACAAGAGGGCACCAAAAAATACATCTACCCAAATGTACACAATGCCGTACAATGGAAGTTGCGAGCACGAATCGTATTCTGGCGTGTCGGACACCAATTCTAGTTCAACTACGAAGTATAATTGGTCGATTGTGTCTGGTCGCCTCTTCGTTTGCCTTTTCCCTTCCCAGTAGATATCGCATTCATTAGGAAACACATCAAATAATAAAAAAAACAATATATTGTCATTTGTGGGGAGACAAGAATTGTGAGTGAACAGTCTAAGCTAACCTGGCTCCCACCGGAGACCCCCTCAAATGATTTAATTCAAGGTTAACACTAGCAACATTAAAAAATAAAGAATGCAACCTTGCAATTACTAAAACTATACGATCAGATTGACAATCTACGAAATGGACCAAATGATTTGATCAATAATTCGGTTTATTCCACATTACGATCATTGACAATAATCAATCATTTCTATTTGTATACGATCTAATTGGTAAATGAATCAACTTGATTACCTTCACATTGATGAACACGGCACTAAAATCATTGATTTTTCTCCGTCAATGACTATAATGCGGAACAATGTGTGAACCAATGTTTTATTCCATTGAAATCAAATGAAATCTGGTTTATGACTAGACTAATTTATTCTCTAATTTATTTTTTTAATTGCATTTTCAATAAATTTAAAATGATTAAACAGAACGTTGCGCAATTGAGAATCATAAACATGCACATGCAAAACTCTTTATGTACACGAAAACAATTTGTACAATGTCTGGCTTCGTCTGTTGTACAATTAGTAGGCTTATTGTTATGGTTTATAAATGTTGCACAACACAAACCATGTTATGGTTTGAGATATCGATGAACCAGATATCACCGGTAATGGGACACAATTGGAAATGGGTAGATGAAATGAGAGAAAGAGAGAGAGAGAGAGAGAGAGAGAGAGAGAGAGAGAGAGAGAGAGAGAGAGAGAGAGAGAGAGAGAGAGAGAGAGAGAGAGGCAATCGAGTATAAACAAATAGTACGTTGACAACAAAGCTGAAAAAACCCGATGACGTTCACATACACAAGCACACACAGACACAGATTTAGGATATTCTTAGACGATAATAAACAAAAGAAAAGAAAAAAAGTAAACTTACTATGTAGAAGGAAATGATGGCGGCAAGAATATCGATTAAGCCAATCGTTATATTAAGAATCAATAGAACCGTAAATAATCGATGAGATAATCGTTGTTGATAACGTTTAAAATATTGTTCGGTATTCTTCAATTTAAACTCTTGTTGCAACATACTCAACGACCATTGTTGCCGATTTGCCGATGCCGATGAAGACGTTTGACAAAATGTTTCAATTATTTCCGCAGCTGTTTCCGTTGCTATATTTGGTGCAATTATTGGTATTTGATGTTCATCCCATTTGATCGTTTGTTGATTGATTGATGAATACTTTAACAAGAATGGATCGAATGTTTCCGATGATATGCCAGAATCGACCGATTTACGTTCCTTACGTAGATCATCATCATCATCATTGTTTGTTCGTTCATATTTATCATTGCCATCGTCGTCATCGATCTTGTAATTGTGCATCGTCATAAATTTTTTCAATGAATCAATATTATCGATTGCACTTATGGTATCAATTGTTGTGTTCATGTTGATCGATACAAATTGATTTGCTGCTTTCAATCAGGTATAATGAATCATTCACAAACTGGAAATGTGGCCACAAACGATATATATATCTAAAAATATTAAGTAATTTATTATTTCAACAATAATGAAATTCTATTATCGACCATGACCCCTATGAAGATAAGTTCATTATCAAGGGAATAATTTGTACGATAATAGTGAAATTGAACTTGGTAAATCCACATCCGATCTCGAGTACGTTTCTAATCGTTATGATATATGTTCATCACATTTTAAAGTCATTTTTATTGAATAAAAAAAGGTAAAAGTACTATTACTATCACTACAAAATAACGTTGTAATGTAATGGAATGGGAAACGTTTGATTAATAACTTTTTTTGGATAATAAAACATCAACGTCAACGACGACAACGACATATAAGCTAATAACTAAGGATATTGATATCAAATTACCAAAATTGTCAAGATGGTTCACATTCCAAAGTAAATGCAATTTTTTACAACTAGGGTCTAGATATATAATTGTTTAGACAGGTAAAATAATTATTATCAACTTGGAAGTCTGTAAGATTGGTTGTTAAGGGAGAAAAACTGAAAATCAATTGCAATGATTTAGGCTCATTACAACCACGGAAACCAGAACATGGAATCCAATCAATTTTTTTATCTAACGACAAACAGACAATCAATTCTGTAAAGTAAAATTATCTAATGTTTGCATTGCAAATCCTAATCATGTATACATGTTTAAACATGTTTATTTTTTCCATG
This sequence comes from Blomia tropicalis, assembly GCA_029204025.1. Lineage (NCBI taxonomy): Eukaryota > Metazoa > Arthropoda > Arachnida > Sarcoptiformes > Echimyopodidae > Blomia > Blomia tropicalis. The sequence goes on from CM055090.1 coordinate 78,157, forward strand.
TTTTCCCATTCTCGTTCAAACACTTTTTCCGTCTTTCAATCGTTATTATTATAGATGATGAAAACATACAAACAAAACGAATCCTACATTTACCCTGGTAAAGGTATAGATGAACTTTGTGATGAGGATCATAAAGTTTTAAAAAGGTTTTGTTTCACGTTCAACAATCAACGATCAAATCGTGTGGTATACATTTCAAATCGATTCAAAATGGTTCGTGTTACTAAGGGCAAACTAAAATTTGTTTGCTTTTCCTTCATGTTCACTAATCTGATCAATTTTTATTATTATTATAATTTTAAATTGACTAAAACTAGATGTGAACTATTTATAGTTGTCGATCAATATGGAATTGTATAAACTTTTGGCTTAATTTGAATATTTCAAACGTTTTAAATCACCAAACAATCTAAACTAATTTAAAGGTAAACATGGATACAATTGATAGAACAAAAAACTACTTACCAATTGAAAGTGGAAGTTGAACACATAAAAAAACTGATTGTCTCAATTATTTTGATGATCTTTGAGTTTCTCAAATGAAAACAAAACAAATAAATTGAGAATGACCCAACATTTGATTGGCTTGCATGTAAATTTGTTGTTGCTGTTTTTTTTCTGTTTGGAAATTTTTCCCACAAAAAAGCCAAATGAACGATTGAGCCAGTATGCTACACGAACGGAAACTGAAAGAAATGGGGAAAGATATGGCAAGTGTCGGAATACATTAGGCAATTGAATTGTGCAAATTCAGAAGATGAATCGAAATTGGTCCATACTAAGCAAACAATGTCGAACATTGTGGTGAACAACATACACAACCATCACATGGTGAGGCAAATGGCAAATAGTTGATTGCTTCGGTCGACAGATGCAAACAGACATTGCATCAAATGTAATCGATCTTCCCTTCTGTCGTGTTGTTGCTTTAATATACTGAAATATGCTGCACATTATGGTTTAATGATTTCAAATCGACTTCACATACGTATACACGTTTTTGACGTTTGTCCTTTTTGCATAGAAAAAAAAGAAGAAGAGTAGAAACAAGATATCACTAAAAAGGGAAAAATGTTTGATCAAATTATGACTTGAACCAACAAATGGCAATGAAATGTGTATGTGTGTGTGTGTGTGTGTGTGTGTGTGTGTGTGTGTGTGTGTGTGTGTCATATAATTGAATTATAGGTAATCAGACCGAAAAAATTGTTCTCATTTATAAGACGTAAAATGACCTAAGCAGACTAACTGGAGAAAATCTTATCTATTACGTTTAAACTAATAAAAGTAATAACAATAATAATAAAGGCATGGCTTGATCATAAAACAACTGCACTGCATTAAATGGCTAGGAAAGGTGAAAATGAAGATAACAGACAGTGTATGACTTCAATTTAACAATTGACGATATTAGATTTCGTTTTACAAATTTAAGTCTAAATGAAATGATACGATATGAACTATAGGTAACCGTCATCCATGGAAATAAAAAATGTTTACGTTTGATCTCTACCATGAAATTGTTCATGTGCTGGAAACCATATGGATCAATGATTATCTATGTACTAAATCATAACTATTTGTGCAATTGATGTGTGAGCGTGTTTAATGAACATACCACATTACCATTGGAAGATTTGGATATTTTCAACAATTTAAAAAATCTTTTAGATTCAGATCAACGGCACTTGAACTCATTTATATTAATTGACGTTGTTTTGTGTCGATTGACGTAGATTTGGCATAGATGAGAAAAAAAGAAAAAATTCGGTAAAGATTATTAATTGTTGTTTGCCGTCATCATTGTGTATTTATATAATTAATATTTACCCTTTATCTGGACTGTTTGCGTAATAGCTGCATTTGTACAACTCGATAAGCTATTGTAATTTGGTTCAGTGGTTCCAAAAGTACGGTTCTTGGTCCAGATTCTGACAAATAAAATGTTAAAGAGGAGTACAACATTTTCAACGTGGCTTTCCATTGTTTTGTTTACGTTCATTGAAACATATGTTGTAAAATACATTACAGGGAAGCCAACATTTTTTGTTTGGGAATCTCTTGATACGAAAATTGTTTACAAACTTAACCGTACACTTTGGTTTGGTTTTGGCCTTTATATGGATTTAATTGAACATTTAAAAAGTACTTTTATCAAATTTAATAAATTGCTTCTTCTTCTTCTTCTTCTATAAATAGGAACTATTTTTTATGTAGGCTGTAAAAAAGAGTATCAACTAATTATTATTGCTATAGATTATCGACAATGACTTGATATGAACGACAAACTATTCGGCAAAATTTTAATGTATCAGTTAATTCAATGTTTTTCTTTCAAAGTTAAAGATTATATTACGTACATTTATATGTATAAGATTGAATTTGAATGAAAAAAGTTTATGTGGTAAATTGTAAATTCATCAACGAAACGAGATCTAAATTGTGGATTTTTTTCACAAAAACAATGTAAATTTTGTCCTTAGTAAGTAAGTGGGAGAAGTGAAAGAGGTGTTGAATGGTTGAGCATAAAATGAAAAAAAGTCCCCGAAAAAAAACATATAGACCAGATACTGGTTTACATCGGAACAATAGGCTTAAAATGTGGAACAGTTAAATGTGGATGTAATTTGGAAATGTTGCTCGAATCATTCGTTTCGGTTGTGGCCGATGGCGATGACACAATTTCGGCAGAACTTGCCGAACTATTAAGTTGGAACGATGGTACGTTGGCCTTGAGCAGTGATAACATTTTATCATATGGTTTATTTGCCGTAAATGACGATTCATTTTCCTCTACCGGCAACGGTGATTTCGATGGTTGAATGAATGGTGTTTGAGATAACTTTAACGTAATGGTTGGAATCTTTTCCTTTCGCGATGTCCTTGACGATTGATTTGCATTCGATTCTGTAGTGATCGTTGTTGGTTGTTCATCTTGAACATGATTAGCATGATAGCGATGATGTCGATGATGTTTATGTTTATGACGATTGCTAGAAAGCGAACCAGGTGGACGGCCACGTCCACGTTTTTTGATCACAGTTATTTGCGATGTTGGTTGTTGTTCTACATCGGATTTTAGATCTAAATAATTGTTCAATGAAATTGGTTCTACATTCATCAATGGAGTTGAATCCGATTTCTGTTCGGTTGTTTGTGAATTTACATTCGATTCAGACATTGAATCATTTCTTGTTATGATTGATTCGGAAGTTTCCAAATTATGAGAAGTAGAATGTCCGATCAATTGTGAATCTCCACCACTACCATCACCACCATTGATGATCGGCTTCTCTTCAACATCATTGCCGGTTGTAATCAATGTTTTCTCCTTCATATCAGGCGTCCCATTTGTCGTCGTCATCGGACGAGTTGTCATCGTCGGTGATGTACAATCGTCCCCCGATTTTTGTTCACAATTTGAATAATTGGCAGCCGCGGCTGCAACCTTGGCTGCCAACGTTGATCTCGCAATTCCGAGTAATGGATTCATTGGCCTTGGCGAGATTGTAGCCACAGCCGTAATTGCCTTTTTCGGACGTCCTCGTGGACGTGTTTCCACCTTTACTGGTGGTACAATTGGCTCAGGTGAGTCCACATCTGATGATGATGTATGGTTGGCCGTATCCATCTCATTATTTGGATCTTGTTCTTGCTTTATAACCATCAATGAAATTGGTGATATTGATGTTGTAGCCATGGTATTTGTAGTTGTCAATGTGGAAACAGATGAAATCGGTGTACTCGTATTCGATATCGGTGTATCAACATTGATGCTGGGGCTAGTGACCATTGAAATTGGTTTTGTGGTCAGATCCTTTGAGAGTAATGAATGATTTCGTCTATTCTCGTTTGTCATCTTTCTTAATTTAAATGGTCGTAATTCTCTTCGACAATCACTTCTCGTTGGTGTTGTTGTATCATTTGAATTGACCGAAAGATTTAATGAACCATTAAATGTTGAACTATTACTATTATTATTATTCTTCACCGATGTATTATTCTTATTCTCCAACTTATTATCATTATTGCTGGATTTATAATTGGTCCCATTTTCCATTTTATTATTGAACGATTCATTCTCATTGTCAGTTACATCTTCATCACCATTTTGTACAATGTCATTGTGATTGATAAGCTCGATCATTGATTGATTTATTGCCGTTTTCGTTTGCTTCGTTTTAGGCACCGTAATTTTCAATGGTGGCACAGCCGGAACCGGCATCTTTGAATGTGTTGTCAATTTATTTCCGGTTATTTGATTGCCATTTTCTTTTATTTCATTTACACACTTAGGATTAGAACCTTTGGAATAAGATCCACGAGATCGTCTAACGATTGACAATGATGATGTCGTCGATGTGGTGTTGGATGGCGTTGCCGATTGTTCCAACGATTGAATCGATTTCCCTATAGAAGGAATGACCGATGTCGGCGAAGAGGTATTCGACGATGATGCGGACGGTGACGATGACGAAGACGTTGCCCCCATTATTCCGTTTGATAATGAATTTGCCTACAAAGATGATAAATTTGGTTAAATTTGGCGATCACATAAAATCGAATCGATTCGAATACATACAACCGGAATTCCAGATGATATTGGTTGTCCTCGCTTCCTTTTCTTAGTGACCATTGCAGAATTTGTCAAATTCGTTGTCGTTTCTTTCGTTGTCGATGTGGTTCCATCTGACATTACCAAATCATTCGTTTGCTTCTCATTCGGTTTTGATCGAACACCATTTATATTATCATCATTTTTTATATTATTAGATTTTATTGTATATGACTGTGTTGCTGTTTCCGGCGTCGAACTCGATTGATTTGTACAATTTGATATTTTGGAAACATTGGACGGTAACTTTACCGTAGCATTATTCGATTTTGATGTATCACGGAGAAAATTTTGCTCATCAAGATTGATCTTCCCCAAACCCATAACTCCTAATGTCTCGGCGGACGATACCAACGATTCTAGTTGGGTTTGTGGAACTGTAACTTCACCCTTGTAGATGAATTCAAGAATTGCATTCAAATCAGCAATCGATATCGATTTAACAAAAACAATTGGATATTGTCCAGGAAGTGTCGCAGCAAAGATCTCCTTAAAATAGATCGACGATGCCGCCAAGATGACTCGATGTGCTTTCACCTGTTGTCCCGAACAACATATCGTCACATCACATAAGGACTCTTCAAGGAACATTGATTCCAATGCTTCAGTCATCTTTTCACGATGATTCACCCGCAATACTTGTAAATTCTGATCAGTAGCCATCTATACAAAACAAAAAAAAAAAAACGTAATGTATATTAAAATTAAAATATATATAATTAAAATATAGTAATAATAAAAAGGCATTGAATGTCTCAAACAAATTTCCTTTGCTAATTCTAGAATTAATTTGACAAGTTAATCCACGTCATTTACAAAACTTATTTTCTAATTGAGAGTAGTAAATTAAATTTTATTATGATTGCAATTTAATTCTATGTTACCGGTTTCGACTAATGGAATGGTGAACTATATAATATCGTCGAAAAATTCAAAGATCTTTATTTTACTCTTTCATTTAAAAGTGAGAGAAAATAAATTCCCATTCGAATACATATAATATAAATTGAAAAAAAACGGTAGAATGTAATGAGACAAACCGGTTTAAATGAAATAATAATAAAAGCTATTACTATACGTTCAAGTGAATGTTTAAATAAATTATTCTACAAAATGTTAGTTATAACGATTCAAACAATTTCCGTTTCCGTACCCAAAAATAAATTGCAAATATTGGTAGAAACAATATGAATGAGAGTAAACTTACATTTAGATAATTGTATGCTTGATTCGTAAAATAATTAAGATCCGTCACAGTAGGATTATATTCCAAACATTGGTAAAAATAAAATCCTACAATACCAATAGCAACAGGTGGTTGAAACGTTTCAGTTTCAAGCGGCAATTATTATTTAAAAAATAATTATTACTGGACTGAATAATTCCGGAATGATGACAAATTTATTCTCTTCAACGTTTGTGTGTGGTTCACTGTTTTTTGGCGTGTCTCATCATTGACATCCACGACAACAACAAAACGATGGTTGAGTTTGTAAAGGGCAGAAAAGCAAGGCAAGCAAGCCACACATAAAAACGATGAGCTCGGCAGCCTGCCGACGGACGCCAACTCTTAGTTGTCCTCTTTGGTCTTCGTGTCGAGTTTAAGTCACTCACACAAACACATAGAGATATACAGAACGGGAAGACCGAATAAGTTGTTGAATAGCCAAATAGCAATAAGCACAGAGCAAAGGAGAAAGAGAGAAGACAATTGACGACGACGACGATGTCGAAGAAGGCGACGACTGTACGAGTGTATGTGTGTGTGTGTGTGTGTGCCAAACTGTGCGTTCTCGTTATTGCTCTTTGCCTCGCTGGAGCTGGATTGTAATAATAAAATTGAGTGCGAGTAAATGAAGGGAGAGAGAAAAAAAAGCGACGGAAGAAAAAAAAGACGAGATTCAATGCGTTGAAGTTATCGTTGAAGGTGAAAATGATGATATACAATAACGATTCCAACGGAATAGGAAAGAGATGCCTACAAATATAGGAAAATAATTAAAATACTCAAAAGGAAGTAAAGTTAAAGTAATATGATATGGATAAAACATCATTAAGCCGATTAGAAGATATTTGAACTCATCGGAAAAAAATTTTTAGACGAATCACACAACATCCAAAGATGGTTTATTTACCTCTCTCATGATGAACGAAGATAAAACAATTCCAATTTATTTTTACTTATTCATCCACAAGATCATACCATAATCTAATGGATTTTTTTTTCGATGAAAAAAATGTAAATTTAGTAGAATAATATCATCTAGACTAGTGGTAAACAAGAGAATAATAGTATCATTGAAAGATGAGAAGTTGTTGTTTTTTGTTTCCTGTACGATACGTTTAAATAAATTTGAATTTAAAGAGAATGATTTTGTTATTGTAGTATTTTATTTCTTGGTTCAGGTAATGTTTATTTGTTGATTGGTTTCAACCGTTTCATTATTATTATTGCTTCAATCAAGATGATGGTAAAAAAATAAAAATAAAAAGACACAAAATATCCAATTGATTGAGAGCAACAACCAGCAACAGGCAATGTAGTGTAGAGAAGAGTGGGAGAGTGGCACAAGTCGATCAACACACAAAACCCAAAAGGAAACACAATACACACAACAGCGGACATATAACACAATTGTATGCTTCACGGAACTATTACACACATCCATGAACTGTGGACACAGTTTCTATTGTGACTACTTCCCCGAAAACAGAGGAAAACAAACTGCAATGCAAACACTTGTATCATTCAAGCCCGTCAGATGGCATCAATTATGAAAGTAAATTTTAATATGGGAATCAAATTTAATCATGTCCAAATGTTGAGATTTAATTAACAATTATATTTCTATCCATGTTTTGTGTTCTTCTTACGATTTCGATCATCAATGTAAAACAATTCATCATCAGGTGAAACGATTGGAACATATTTTATACGATTAAATAAAAGAAATGAACGTGTCATAATTCTCGAAAGACGATCGATTCGAATAGCTTCTGATAGGAATTCGTCCAATATGATACGAGAATCGAATCGATATTGTTTTGATTTAATTTGATCATTATTGAAACGTATGCGAATTATATTGAAACGATTATGTTGTGTCGCATTCGATTGGTTGTGATCCGATTTAGAGATTGTCTCGCATTCTGCTGCTGCTGCTGCTGATGATGATGCTGCCGACGATGAAGGTTTCGACGATAGTCGATCCGTTTTAATATGTTTGATATGATCCCATCGATGTTCGCATATAATCGATTTCATTTGATATGTAACAATGATTGATTCTCGGGTCAACATGAGCCAACATGGTTCGGTAAGATCTTCAAATGTACGATATTGTCGTTGATACATTGTCCGATTTTGGGTCGAACGATGACGGGCCAATGTGGCCATATTGATTGCTGAGGACATTGATCTATGGTTAATGGTGATCTATGTATTTGGGAAAAAAATGAAACAAGTTGATCAAAGTGAAATTGAAACTGTTTGTCTAACGTGTTTGTTGTCAATGATAATATGTCGAAATGTCGATCGAGTTCGTTGTTGGTATATATACCGAGGATTTGATGTAATAATAATAAAAAAGGAAGAAGAATATACCAACAAAAGCAATAGTAGTGGTATATTGAATGATGACTCTCTAGTGATATGACTTCGAAGCGGATTCTCCCGTTAACCAAAGATCTAAACATAGAAACAATAACAACAAATGAATTAAAATTACGTATTGCAATTTTTGTCTTGTATTCTTACTTTAAGTATCACAAACACATGAGTACACACAAAAAACATCATCATCTTTCATCGCTAATCTTTTCATTCAACGGAAAAAGACGGTAGAACCGGACCTTGAAAGAATTGTTGATTTAATATTATTGGTGTTATTGCTATCTTTGAACATTATCAATTTTGGCTACATATCAATATAGACATAAAAATTTGTAGGCGTTTAACAGTTTTTGGTTTTCGCTTTACAACATTTCAAGTGTTTTAATTATAAAAAAAAATGACTATATTATCATTGTCCAGGCAATGGTTGAATCATTTTTTCACTAAAACTGTCATCAAGATCTATTTTGATTGGAAAACCACGTTTAACCTTATGTGGAATCGTCTTTTTGGTCATCGTTATACAATCGATAATAGGACAAACCGATAAACAAAGATTACAACCGGTACATTCATCAGTAACATGAGGAATATGGGTTTTAGCATCAAATCGAATTGCTTGATAACCAGAATCATTACAAGTCATGTAACATTTACCACAATTGATGCACATATCAGGATTGATCAATGCCACCTTTTGAGCCTTTTGATCCAGTTGAGTAAATGTACCAATTTTCGGTACAGAATATCCAACCAATGAACTTAATCTTAATATTGTTTCTGGCATTTTTCGTTGCAAAACAATCGAACCATTCTTCGTTTTATTCGGAATTGGTTTTCCCTTTTGATGAATCGGTGTTGGCATAGATTGAAAGTTCCATTCTGATTCATAATTCGAATCGGAAAGGCTCTTCAACCAAAGTTGAGCTTTCAAACCACTAATATAATCATCGATTACGGTAAAGTCTTGATTCTGTACGGCTGAACATACTTGAAGAACCGATGCACCAGCATAGATAAATTGTAAACCAGCTTCAGCGGAATCAATTCCACCGGTAGCCAAAATAGGAAAACCTGGTAAACGTCGAGCAATACTTGAAACGGCTCTCAATGCAATTGGTCGAATAGCATTTCCTGAAACCCCACCATACGTAGTTCTACCTTCCGATCCAACCGATGGCCAAGCTGTACCATCTGAACGTAGATTCATCAATCCGGAAACGGTATTGGTTGCCGTCACACCATCAGCATCGCCACGTTTTGCTGCATCGGCAATTTCCGATATATCGGTAACATTGGGTGTCAATTTGGCAAATACGGGAATTGTGGTAACCGATTTAACCCATCGACAAATGTCTTCAACCATTTTTGGATTTTGACCACACGCCAGACCCATTCCCTTTTCACCCATACCATGTGGACATGAAAGATTCAATTCCAATGCATCGGCACCAGCTTCTTCACTCATTACGGCCAACTCAACCCAATCATCACGATCATATTTGGCCATAATCGATGCAATCAAAATACGATCAGGAAAGTCTTGTTTCAATTCGGCAATACTCTTACACCAATATTCTGCCGTCTTTTCACTGATCAATTCAATGTTTAAGAATGAGCCAAGTTGTGGACCATAAAGATGACCAGAAGTAACTCCACGAACAATACGTGGCGATACATTGGTAACCAATTCTTTATTCGATGAAAATGTTTTCGTTAATGCAAAACCCCATCCAGCTTCAAACGCTCGACGAATCATTGGACCAGATGTGGTTGGAGGTGCCGATGCAAGTCCAAATGGATTCGGAAACTTAAGGCCACACATTTCAATTGATATATCAACAAGATCAATTGCTGTCATCATTTTTGGCAATTGTGGAATCAATGAATCATTGACAATCTTAACATTACCGAAACGTTTTTGAATATATTCATGCATGAACCATGCAGCCGTCTTTCCATCATTGACAGCTTCGACCGTTGTTTCACTGACACCAGCAAGATCACCGCCACAAAAGACCCATTCTTCAGATGTGCTCATCCGTTCTGGATCGACAATTGGTAATCCATTTGGCTTCAATTTGAGTGGTGTCAAAGCATCAATCATACGTTGATCGGTCAAGCCGGATCCGAATGCAGTTATAACAAAATTGCATTTAATTCTCATCACTTGTTCCTTATCGGCAACCAATGTTCCATTGTGATCAAATTCGGTACGATAAAATTCAACTGACACAATACGTTTGGTCGATTGATCCAAGTTCACCTTATACGGTACCATATATGGCAATAGTTCAACTTTTTCTTCACGTGCAAGTTCAACTTCTTCCGGTACAGCTTTAATATCAGCCGTACTTCGTCGGAAGATTGTGGAAACTCTTCGTGCACCACATCGAAGTGCTGATGTGGCACAATCAAATGCCGTATCGCCGGCACCCAACACAATCACATTTCCATACAATTTTGGTAGATCAATCTTCTTCACTGGACCATTTGAGCATCGACCATTGCACATTCCATTTTTGCTAGCACTTGAGACCGATGGTAGAAAATCTTTTGACGTATAGAAACCATTTTCACTGGTCAAACCAACAAATGTTGGATCAATCTTTGGTTGCGGAAGTCCAATACCAACAAATACACAATCGAAACGTGTCCGTAATGATTCCAATGTATAATCATAACCCAATGAACGATTGGTTTCAATCTTAACACCAAGATCAAGCATTAAATTGATTTCAAATTGAACGACATCGTATGGTAGACGAAATTGTGGAATCTCCGAACTACTTAATCCACCTAGGTAATCTCGTTTTTCTAGAATCGTTATCCGTTCATAACCAAGACGTGCCAAATAGGTTGCAGCTGATATACTTGCTGGCCCACAACCGATCAAACCGATTCGTACATTATGATGAACATCAGTTTGAGATGCAATAATCATTGGATCACGTATCTGTGGAATGTTCAAACGACGAAATGCATCGACAGCAAAATGTTGCAAACCAGATATGTTGATTGGTCCTTCTTCTGATGCAAATAGATTACACGATCCAACACATAGATCGGAAACGGGACAAACCATTCCACATGTCAATCCAAGAGGATTATCCGATAGAATTGCCATTGCCGCTCCATAATAATTTTTATTCGATATCTTACTGATGAAATCCTTAATGTTCAACTGTGTGGGACAACTCTTCTGACATGGAGCATCGGCACATTTGAGGCAACGTGCAGCTTCACGTATGGCGCCACGTTCACTTAATGTCGTATGTTTGATATCATCAAAATTTCCATTCAATTCATTGGAACGTTGACATGAATTCTTATCCGCATTACGTTTCCATCGTTTCTTCTCCAATTTAGTCAATGTTGATGGTCGTATCGATGCATAATGTTGAACGCGTGGATTCAATGTTAGAATATCTTCAATATCAAATGAATCTTCGGTTAATTTACGTGGTCCAGCATGTCTCTCCATTTTTATTTTTGGTCGAAAACCAACATCACACTTGAACTGCTATTTTAATCAATCATAAAATGGTTGTGTCATACAATTTTATTGGAATGAAAAAATTAGTGTGTTGAACATTTTGTGATAAGATGGTAAAAGATTACAAGTTGTAGTGGTAATTGGATTGAGTTCAATTCAACACTGAACGTCTTCTATGGTGGCCGTTTTTTCCAATGTTTGTATTGGCCTTATTTCTTTATGATCAATGAATGATGATAAAACTTGAATCTATCTTCTCTGTTTAATAGTATCATTAAACAAGAGGAGGAAATTAAAAAAAATGAACAAGTGGAAATCCTTGAATTTACTTACCACTCGCAACTTTGTTGTTTCAACTGTTGTTCTTGTTATAATGTTGGTGGCATCACCATTAACGTGATAAGAAGAGAGAATTGTTACTTGAATCGAGGTCAATCAATTGAAAATGATAGTTCTTCATTTTTTGTTGTCAATTAATATGATTTCCTAATCATGGCAAACTCAGACATTGGTCATATGATTTGAACAAATTAAACAAAAATAGAAAAAGAAGAAGAAGAAGAGCAAAGTCATTAACAACAAATGCTTCATCTGGTTTGAGTAGTTTATTAGCTCCCATTATCAATCATCACTGATGATAAGATAATAAAAGAATCAAAGTTGAAAAACATTTACTAATAAATAAAAAAATTGAAATAAAATCATAAGTTTTAATCACATTTATTTAAAATCATAAATATTTTCTCAACTTTTGTTGTAGAGAATTTTTCCTTCTTGTTTGTCTTGTTTTTATATGAGGCTTTGTCTTCATTTGTATTATTTTTGAATTTGAGACTTTATTTATTTTGTCACGTTTCCTTTTCAACATCATTTCATGACGGTATCCATAGATGATTGCCGTAATGGCCGTAATTGAAATAAATTCCAAAATAATAATTAACCATTTCGAATCTAATCTCCATACAATTGGTGAAATGATATAAGACGGTCCCGTATATGGAATAACATGTACAGTCCATTTGTTATGTTGTTCATCGATCATCTCATACCATGGATCGGTTGGTTTGGTTTCACTTTTACTAGTTAAACCAGTTGTATCATTGGTTGATTTCATTCCAATCAAACCGATCGTAATTCCGAATGCTTTGAAGAAGTACATGATGATATAGTTGAGAATGTACAATCCATACCATCCAGCTAATTCAAAAATAGAGAAAACTTTTTCCAAGATTGCACAAATCATTTGTAATGCGGCCGTACCAAATGGTCCGGTAAAGAGGAATACCATTTTTGGTACGATAACATAGCCTAGTGAATAAGCAAATGAGAATGCATACAAATATCGTAATGGAACGGTTCCTTCGTCAAAACGTTGATTGTAAAAATGTTTCCATCGTTCAAATCCAACCAATGGTTTCCAATATTTTTTTTGGTCACGTATACGTTTCTGATTCCATTGTAATATTACTAGATTTTCACCAAAAAATTCATGTTTCTTTCGTTGAAAGTATGATAATGATACCAACTTAAATGGTTCATTGGTTGATGTCCGATGATGTCTTCGATTCTGTTTATTGACATATATAAATTTATTATTCTTATTCAAACTTTTCTTTTTATCTACAAGTTTATCATCATCATATGATTGTTCTTTATCGGTATCGATTCGATTGAAATTATCTGTAAGAAGTATAATAAAAATTAATAGATGATAGATTGAAACAATTATTGAACGAAATGTTGTTTGCATTTCCTTTTGTTTTTTTTTTGTTACAAGACTTACAAGTTAGAATAAATGTAAAACATTTATATTTATATTGTGAAAATTAGATTCGAATTCAATTATTTAATGTTGATAATAATTTTTAACTTTAAATTTATATGGGCTAAACATTGAACTTATTTTCGAATGTTTTACACTATTCTTTTTTCTCTTTTTTGGTTTGAATACACCAAATCGTTTCACCTTCATCACAAACAATGGTACCAAGATGATAATGATGAAAAATTCCAATAAAAACCAATACCAATTATAAATAAAAATTTCGCGAAACACAAATCTTAATCCAATAATAACTGGACTTCCTGTATCATATTTATACTTTTTTCTCGATTGATTTAACAATGTTTCAAATTTTTCTTTCCATGGATTTTCCGTTTCACCTTGTTTCGGTCGCCATATATCGATCATTGCGAAAAATCGATCAAACATTGATAAACCTTCCGGTTCGAGAGCCCTAAAATTATTTTTCGCTTTGTAATATGAATAGACTCCATAAAGTAGAATCAAATGCCAAACATGACATTCGGTGGGCGTAAAATGGGAACAATCACATTGTGGGCAACCAATACAAAAGAGACGTAAGAGCAATCGAAATGGAGTACATAGGACCCTATAGGCAAGATCTTGATCACTAATCTCATTGGCACGGGCCATTTCATCCCATTTACGCACACGATAATCATTCAAATGGATCAACTCGATTTCGCTCAATTCCATCTTTCCATTACTTTCCATTTTGACCACTTGCGTCTTCTCCAATGGAATGCAAGGAAATATTGTTCCAAGTGTCAATTTGGTCCATTGCATCCATGAAAGTGGATACTTTTTATTGAAACGTTCTAATTGATTTGCTTCTTTTGCCTTTTTGATTGCCTGCTTTTCCTTATCGACATTTGATGTTAAAATATTTGGTAAAAGCATGTTTAAAGCTTTTTTACCAAAGAATAGTGTTAAATCCATTGACATGATTGATGATTTTCTAGTTATCAAATGTTGATGTTGAAACACTACAAGATGAATGGCTTCCTATTTTTTTAAATGATAATCGATCAAATATTTAAATTGAGATCTAATCAATTGTTCAAACTCTATCATTCTAATTTTTGAATTGAGTTCAGAATCGAATGAAAAGTTCATTTTTACTGTTAAATGTTCAACATTTGGAAATCGGTATGCAATTGATTGTCGAAATTGTTCCAATGAAAGATCATAGATTTCAACATAAAGTTTTCTAATTGAATGCAATTGTTTTCGTTTGATAATAATTTTTTCAACCATTTCATCATATCGATTGTTGTTATTGTTTTCGTTCCAATCTTCCAATTGATGGCGACCAACATAGATCCACAATTCATTGAGTGAGGTCAACCGGCTAATGATCAATAACAATTCTTCAAATGGTAATTGATCAGACATGAGAATATCGAGAAATGTTAAATGTTGAAATCGGTTACAGATAGTGGTCAATACTTGACGAAAGTTATCGATTCGTGATAGAAACAATGATGATGATGATGATGATAAGGTAGAGGTAGATAGTAATCCGAGACATAATTTTCGAAGATTAAATGTCAAATTAGAATTAAGTTCAATGATAGTTTCAATTTGTTGTCGATTAATTGAGATCCATGATAATTTCAATGCATAACATGATTTAAGTTGTGATAGAATGGGAACCGGATCTAATAGATAATGTGCCAAACCGAATGATTCCATTTGTGGAAGTAATGAAAACGTTTCCGGTATGATTGTTCGATAGAATCGTACGGCACATAGATGTTTCAGTGATGAACAATGTTGTAATGTCCTCCATAGTTGGTCACAATTTGATGGTAACGAATACAGAATTATGGAACAAAGTGTAAAACGCCATCGATAAAGTAAACGTATCAATGGAACGTTTGGTTGTTGCATTAGTTGTGGACAATTGATTACTAAACGTTTAACATTGGGAAATAATGATGCCAATACAATAGATGCATGTCGACCAGAATTTAGTTTTGTATTGATCAGAAAGCCATCATAATTGAAATCGATAATCTTGGGAAAATGTATCTGTTCACTTATCTTTAAATTGGCAACATTCTCCACAAAACAATCGATCGAACCAATGGAACCAAATAGTTTTAATGATTGTTTCTTTTTGAAGATATCTTCAATGACCGTTTTCCATCGTTTACAAACAGAACGAAGCGATAAAAGTGTATGAATTGGAAAATAGGAGAATAACAGATGAAAACAATCGTCCGAGAAATGAATATTTATCAAATTTGGTACCGATTGTATTGATTGTCGATCGTATTGAAACGAATTCATTGGTCAATAATTGGAAAGTATTTTGTATTGATAATACAATAAATCATGCATAGAAAGTTTGTTTTCGTTTTTTGATGTTTGTTGCATTCAATATCTTCTCCGCAATTGATACAAGCCACTGTTTTAATAATAAAAAAACGGGTTTTGCTTTACGATGTACGTAGGTACATACACAAGCCATCCGAGTGACGTTTGAACTTGATGATGACCTTGATCAACAACTTCAATGATTATAATCAGTTCGAACGAAGGAACGATCAGTTCGAACATGATCATGCAAAATACAATTGTTCAAGTTGTTTAAATTCGATTGTTGATTTCGATCGTAGATCAATTCGTTCATTTCGATCATATTCACATTTGATTGTTAAAACTTTAACATTGGGAAATAGGCTACCAATCCAATGGATAAATTGTTCGATCGATACATCGTAAATCTCCAGATAAAGCGTTTGAACAGTTAATAGTTGAGGTATTCGATAAAATAATGATGAACCATGATTATGTTGATTGTGCTCATTATCCTCATCTTCATTATTATCACATTCTAGTTGATGGCGCCCGATATAGAGCCAAAGTTGATTCAGTTGTTTCAATTGTGAAATGATCGGTATTAGTTCAATTAATGGAATCTAATAATTAAAATCCAAGATACATTATTATTTAAAAAACAATATTGATTGTGTGATTTATACTCACCTGGTCTGCCATAATAAGATCCAATGTTCGTATCTCATGAAATTTGACACAAAATCGATTTAATAAGAGTTTAAAGTTCTTCAGTCGATTAATGTTTGAACATGTGATGGTTCCCAATCCTAAACTAATCAAATTCTTCAATATCAATGGATTCGCTTCCAGAAGTTGATCCAATTTTTCGCAATTATAGTTAATCATATTTAACTTTAAAGTTTGTATAGATTTTAAACGAATCAAGATTGGATTTACATCTTGCAAATTATGGGTCAAAACCAATTGGTTCAATTGTTGAAAAATGGTTAGTTGTGATGGAATGTGACAATTGTAGACTCGTATCAGAAACAATCGTTTAAGTGCTGACATTTGACCAATCGATGACCAAAACGAATGTGGAACAATACCATTTGCAGGCAAACCATAGATCCACAAAAGATTCAATTGATTACACAATTGTTGAAACAAAACCGTTCCCAATTGTTCAATACGAAACAATTGATAGCAACGGATGTATAGATTTCGTACATTGGGAAATAGTTTAACAATCTCATAACATGCTAGTTCTGGTTTGGTTTCACTAATTATCAAACTATCCGCTTCAAAATTGAACAATGAAATTTCACGTTCAGTATTGATTGCTTTGAAATTGGTCAAAACATAGAGATATTTTTCAATATCATAAGAAGAGCCAAATAGTTTTAATGTTTTCTTCTTTTTGAAAATGGTTTCAATCACCGAACACCAATGAAATGATACGGCACGAAGATGTACCAGTTGACTTAATGGGCATCGAATTAGTATCAATCGAAGACAATCATTGGGAAGATTGTCGATGCTCATCATCATCGTCTTCACCGTTGGTTCTTGTTGATTCATTGTCATCACATTTGAACATTAAACGAATGACCATCATTAATTGGTAAGCTTGTATATCCATTATACAGCCAACAATCAAAAGTTGACCATATCATATGAACCTTGAGCCGTTAGTGCCAAATGTTGATAAAATTTTCTTGCTACCATTTAGTAGATTAATATTTTGAGTTGTAAAAGTGGTTCCCACCATGACAACGAACGAAACATGATAACAATAATAACAACAACAACAACAACCAAATAATGGAGACCATTATGTAAGTCGTTCCAACTTTGAACATCATTTACCATGTTTGCATTGAAAGTAAAAAAAAGATTTTAGTTTATCAATAAAAATAGATGTTCTAACTAACTAAACATTGACATACTTTTTGTATATTTTTTTTGATAATAAATATGGTTTTTACAACACAAATATTCTTAATGATAAGAACTAAAATTAGTTTATGAGATAGATCTGTTCGATCATGATTGTGATGATGCAACAAAGGTTTCAACCAATTTCAACAGATTTCCGATCAATTACGTCTTCGCAATGGTTCGTCTTCAAATTGTTGAGTGGTAAATGGTAAACACTGTTACACCAGATGGCGACGACACTAAATCAGGGTATACTCGAAACATGGACACAACAACAACAACAACAACAACATTGGGTAATCATTGAACTTTATAATGAATAATATTGAAGATCTTCCAGATGATTGTTTATTGCGAATATTAGAAAATTTTTCAATTAAAGATTTACTACAATTTCGTTTAATAAATCATCGTTGTTGCAATCTTATTGAGTCATATTTTCGACGTATAAAAACACTAAAACTATTTGAAGAATCATTCTTGAAATTATATTTATGCAATATTTATGAGAAATGTAGTAAAAATTCAAAATGGAAAGAATTCGATACGGATGAATTTAAATTTACCGCCAAACTATTCATCTCGCGTGAAAATTCTGATGAACATAGAGAAATTATTTGTTTCATGCATCGTCTTTTTCCTAACATTGAAAACCTCGTAATATTCTTAACATTTAAGTTCAATTTGGCATTTGTCTTGAAAGTTTTTTCAAAAACATTGTTTTCATTATCCATATTTGGTTTTCTATGTTGGACCGAACAATATAACGAAATATGTAGACAATTGTCTACGATGGAACATTTGAAACGTCTTCATTTGCATGGAACAGACTTGAACCGAGGTTTAGAATTAAGTAAGATGAAACCAATTCTTGGTCGATTGACACACCTTACAGTGAGCGAGTGTCAACTAAGCATAGATATTTTGAAATATTTAGGAGATTGTTGTCGTTCAATTACATTGGAAAATGTAAATGATTCAACTAATGCACAACTAATGAATAAATTCAATGATATTATTGAACAAAATCCCCAAAGAATGAATGGAATTACCCATTTAATCATTGGTGATCACTTTGATTATTATGAATTGTTGCCTAAGATTTGTAAACATTTCAATTCACTAAAATGTCTCGATCTAAGATGTTTTATTGAGGTATATTGTTATATGTTTTACAAGCAAAAATAATGAAATTTATTCACTTTTTATTCAACAGGTACCATTGGTAAACATAATGGATCAGTTATCGAACCTATACAACTTGACTGAACTTCGACTCAAGCTTCGTAATTGTGCATTGGATAACTTTAAACAATTACCTGTTATTCCGTTGTTAAATATTACAATATTACATCTTTATCGTTTATGTGTTTGTCATTATAGATTGAATGAAATGGCCAATATGAAACGTCTTCAATTATCTAAAGCATTTCCAAGTGTCCAATATATACATATTCGTACACATTGTCCTGATTGTTTACCACATTTAGGAAAATTTTGTTTCGATGAAAATTTTACCAAGTTAATATATTGTCATGTACAAACAAATCCTTGACCACAAGTTAGATCGGAAGTACAAAAATCCACTAAATAAGCCTAAAAATGATATTTTATTTTAAAAATAATCTATTATGCAATAATAATAATTACGTTAAACGTCATTATCACTGTGACGTATGTTGGCGGTGAACATGACAAACGGAATTAATGTTCCGTCATGCTAAATTGTATTTAATTATAGAGTATTTTTTGATATAATAAATTTCAATGTTTTACGGTGGAAAACTTTCGTATCCAATCTACATAACTTGATACTTTGGTAAAGACGCCCGGAAAGTTGGGCTCGGCACAACCGATTCCCCATGAAACAA
The DNA here is from genome assembly GCA_029204025.1 of Blomia tropicalis. NCBI lineage: Eukaryota > Metazoa > Arthropoda > Arachnida > Sarcoptiformes > Echimyopodidae > Blomia > Blomia tropicalis. Next base: position 97,783 of record CM055090.1, read on the forward strand.
TTCCGATCAAACGATGATCATCGCTCATTCCAGGTCCATCTGAATCCCCTTAACACGCATCTTTACCACCATCTTTGAGACCGGCACAGATCATGTCTTCGGTCAACAGATTCTTGTACCTTTCTTTACATTTTTTATAATCAATCAATGGAATTTTAACAATCTTCAATCGAGTAGACAATATAAAATCATTTTCCTTTGTATAGCCCCAACCAGAAACGGTTAGATTTCCAACCGATTGTTTGTTTTGTCGTGGTACTCGAATGATTTGTGCATTCACTTTTCCCAATGATAATGGATTTTTTAAAAAAATCAAAGCAATAGTTTTTGTCACTTTAACAACCTGTCCACCTTTATTATGTTCTAGAGAGTTGTATCGTATGGTAAGTGATTTATTTGCAGAACTAATTAATATAAAACAATAATAAAAAAAAGACATTTATTATTTGATTTAATGAATCAAATGTGTTCAACATACCCATCGATGCAATGTGCAGCGGTAACCACAAATTGGCTACTGATAATTGATCCACCACAATAGTGTGAACCATCACGTTGAAACGATATCTGATATGGTGCCTCACCTTCTTTGGCGTCTTGTCCACCGACAATATAATCGGACAATTTATTGACAACAAACGATCTTGATTGTTGATTCTTTCGATCCATAGAATGAAATGGAACGCTAACACTAATATCAATTACACATAAGATTATTATAATAGATTTCATGGTGTTACTTTTTTTATTATCACTGATATATAAATGCTATGAAGTTTATATTTATATACACATGTGTGTATGAATGGTGAATGTAAACATTTTATACAAATGTCTTGATTAGTTGTTATCTTTCTTTGCTTTTATGTCTGTTTGCTGGGCAACCCCGAAACGTCATTGGCTTGTTTGTGTTTTAATTTTCCGTTCATTGATGAATGGTTGGAAACGAAATAACCAAATGACCAATCGTTAGTCATTAGGCTTACTGTACACCTCTTATTCTTAACCGCAATGATCGATGATAAGATAACAATCGCCTCGTCATCCGAGTATCATCCAATACTAAACTGGCGCTAAGACAATGTTGCCATCGATCAGTATATAAGATAAACCGCATGGCCAACTAGATTACAATTTCATACAAGCCACATAGGTTCTCTTCTTTGTGTTCGACATCTTCGAGATCTACAGCAACAAACGAATTCAATCGTCATAGTCTGGTAATCATCGAATTCGTCACTGAAACTAAAAGCATTGAACAACCTTCTAATTATTGGTACGATTCCTCACCGTCAAGTTAAGTCCATGGACATTGTCAGTAGTAAGTTTCACAATTTAAGTTTGAATGGTTTTTGGGATCTTGAGCAAAATCGGTTGACTTATATTTTCGGTTCTGTGGCTCTCCCTTTTTCTTCACAAAAAGTTTCATTACTCAGCATATTTTTTTTATAAATAATTTATTGAATCCTTATATATTTATATTAACAAAAGAATGAAATGAAGAAGTGAGAGGTAATGGTGTTTGTGTTTATTGTTATTGTTAATCTTATAATCTAGTCTCAAAGACATGTCCATCACTGTCCAATAGAAGACGTCGTTGTCGAATGGCGTTGATCAACTTTCGTCGTGGACCAAGTGCAATACCCAATGAAATGAAATCCTGTTCGTTGAGCAACATCAATGAATCGATATCGATCTTTTCCCGTTCAAAGAGATCATAATATTCTTTGAGTCCATGTGCATAAAGGAACAACAATACTGGAATCGATTTCGATTCTGGTAAACATTGTTCGGCATTTGTTTCATATTGATCATCGAGACAATCGGGTTGAACCAAACTACCAGCACTTCCAATACTATCACTAGCAAAACTATCACGATCGGGCGTCATTGAATTTGATATCTTATCCGTACAATACTTTTTTATTCGTTCACTATTCGTACTTCCATTTTGACTATGTTCATGATGTCCCGAATCGGCATCGTCATCACTATTTCCTAGACTATCAACTTGATAATATCGTGGCATGAAGAACAATGATTCGGGAGTAAACTTTCCACGAAACGAAACCGATCCAAAGCCAGGTCGTTCAAAGATGCTTGCTGATTCTGAGTGTCGACAATCATCATTTGCAATGGAAACATCATTGATACAATTGCCAACCATTGCCGATTTTCCAATGTTGTCGTGTGCAAACATAAAATCCGGTTCAGAAATGGTTCGATACAATGTTCCATTATTATGATTCGATTTGTGTTTATGTGAACCATTATGGTTACCAATCTTATGATTAAGTCTGAGTAGACGACTCTTGATCGATGTTTTGATGTTCTTATTGAATGTGTTCATCTTTGTTTCCGTCCCTGTTCGACTAGTTGAAGTATCGTTAACATCGAACATATCCTTCAAATGTAGACGATCATTTACGTTTGGTTTCGAAGTTTCATCAATTCCATTCATATCATTGGTTCCAGTAAGCGAAAGATTGGTTACACTTAATGAACCATACTTTGGTACGTACATGATTTGATCATCACGTCTGATGCCGACCAATGAACGTACCATTGTTCGACATCCATTGCCATCATTTTCATTCGATTTGACCGTATCATTTGAATTTGATTTACGAACAAGTACTTTACGTGATACGCCAGCTAATATTTTCATACGTGCCGTACCCGATTTCGATGTCGACGATTTGATGCTCGAATTAACAATATCGGAAAATTTCATCGTAGATGATGATGAATTGGATGATATTGTCGAATGATATTGCCTTTCACAACCGTTTCCAATTGTCAATTGATCATAGATGTGTTGTGGTTGATCATCGATTATTGTCGTTTCGGTCGTTGTTGAATCAACATCCATTTCCATGGTCGACGACGACGACGACGTAGCCGTCGATTTAACAATGCATAAACTTTTCTTTCGATTCTTTTCCCTTTGACGTTCTTCACGTTCAGCCATTTTGATCGTCTTATTTTGCATCTTTTGAAACATCTTGATACGCTTTTCAGCCTCATTCAATGCTTTCTCCTTCATCTTTTGAACGAATTTGGTGTTGAGTGCACTCTGTTGTGCAATAATATGATCCAAAAATTGTACAATCTCATCACGATTGTTGATAGCTGCCACTTCCTTTGCTGTATGATATTGATTGTCCAATGACCATAGATTGATGCCGAACGAAACCAAGAAGGAAACACAATTGAAATGACCATTTGCAGCACTCCAATGAAGAGCTGTATTACCAAAATGATCACATTTCGATGGATCGCCACTTTGGAATAATGTAATGGTTAATATATTAATATTGATTACTAATTATCATCATCATTTGAACAAACTTACCCACGACCGACAATAATACGTAACGAATCAAGATTTCCGGCATAGGCAGCCCAATGTGTGGCAGTCATTCCATCCTCATCCGGTGCGTTACATTCCTTTCTTGTTGTATCACGTAATAGATCCAAATATCCATCTCTTGATGCCTGTCGAATTCGTTCCATAGTACTTTCTGAACTCATTTTGGCAATATTGTAATTGGCAATCTATATTAGAAACGAAACATTAATATAATGATGAAGAGTAGAAGAAAAATGAGATAAAGTATTGATGAATATAAATAGCCTAATTTGCCTCTAATTATATCGTTTAAGTGGTTTACATTTAATGATTTTTTGTTTTCTTCATTCATTCATTCATTCATTCTTTGGTACATTCAAACATCAAAATGTGAACATGGCACCTTAATTGAGGAGTCTCGCACTCACTCGCGATCAACTACAAAAAAAACCAAACGAAGCAACCAACAATTTCGGCAACTCGAACATATATATAAATTGAAGTACAATTTCGTGCCACCCGGCTATTGTCCCAAACCGTACACAACATTGAATGATTGAGATCGGTCTTGTTTGTAGACGATCATTGTACGCCAATCATGATTGTATAGTTGTCTCGTATTGCCTCATTCTTAAACAATTGTTGTTGTTAGCCAAGAAATCGTTGCCAAAACTTGGAAAGTGGAACTAAATTAAGTGGAACCTTCTTGTTCGATCAAATCAAATTGTTGTATTGGTTCATACTCCACTTGATCAATCAATTATATAATGAAAGAATGGAAAAGGTTTGTTTGCGTGTGCAATATCTGCCCGACACCTGACTCCTATCTTTTTTTTGATTGATTCCTTCTTCTTCTTCTTCTTCTTCTTATTTTCCAACATCTTTAAATTCACTTCCCTTTTGAGCATGGATTGACATAAATGGTCACAAATCAACCATATGGTTAATATCAAACTAAATTCATTGTATGAAATTGATTGTTGTTTAGCTTGTTTCATTTAGCGAATATTAGGGAATATATTTGTGTGTCCCTTCCTTCCGTCGTTGGATTTTTATTTTATTGTGGAACAATGAACAGTTGACCTCACCAAATGGCTTTGTTTTGAGTTGATCAACAGGATTTTCATTCTACGGTGAAAGTATTCAAAGTTGTGCGTAGGTCGACAATATAATAGATCTCCCGTTTTTTTTGCTGTTGTTGTTGTTGTCTCAAAATCTCTTTCTTGGTGTGACAGTTTTGTGTGTTCCACTTTAACCAATGTATCCATACATCACCTTGGCCGAACCTCACCTATATTTATTATTATTGAACAAACTGTGAGGGGAGACAAATGAGATTTTGTACAGCATTTCTGATATATATTTTGTACATATTGTTCGCTAATTCCAGACGCGTCTTGCGTTTCCTCATATACATCCTTTGATATATACAAATGGACAAAACATTTTCGCCAAATAAGAAATTGTTCATTTCTCGTTTATTGATGGTGATTAGTGTTTGGTGTTTGAAGATGATGGAAGTAAAAGAAAGGAAAACAATCACACTTCAATTCGTCGGTGATGACCACTTTTGATTGACCGTTTGGTCGATTGTACATGCAAGGTTTGAAAGACTCAGTCGTGAGCAAGTCATCATCAAATGTTGAAGAAGAAGGGAAAGAGAATGGTAACGACAATCGGTATCGAATCTAGATTGATTGTATTTTATAAAAATAAGTTACAACCGGTCTTGGCTACTTTTGAATGACCACTTTCCATACAGAATCTGAGTTATATTCAACAACGAGAGCAATAAAAATTTGTAAATGTCGATCTATCTCGAACCTAAATTTTCAACTCAATTCTAGTCAATTTTCTCGTCTTTGTTCATTAGAATGGAATACAAAACCATTCATCTTGAATTGCTATTTCATTGATGATTACAATGAATTATACAATGGTCACCTATTTGATAGATATAATATTAAAATGATGAAGATCATTATACTTACGTTGACTTTGTCAAATGATAAATGGTCGATCGTTTTCGTAATTAAATCGATTAGATTAATCCTGTGTATACCATTAAATAAAAAGATGAAAACCTATTTTGTTAATGCTTCATCGATGCCGATTGCCATTGAAGACACAATTGACTAAACACAATTGCCAAATATTGGTATTGTATATTGGTCAAATCTATTCAAATGTTCTTCAATTATGAATTGATGATTTTCAGTTTTGGAACAGTCCACTATTATGTGCCGGTGAGTTCATTGGCTAACAAGGTCGGACGAATTGTGATTATTTCAAGCATCAACAACAAAAAAGATGGGTAACCACGGAAACGAATGTATGTGTTGAATGAATAATGATGATAATGGTGATTTGAGGTGAACGAGAACATTTGGCATGACGAGACCGATTTAGGCGTTGGCGTCACAATAACATACAACTATTTGATCATTCAGAACAAGAGATAGTGAGAGATTGACCCTACTACGCTACTCGATAGATTCTGTTCACTAAACATTGAATTATATAGTTCAGGTTCGACGATAATAATAGTTCAAACGGTGGCCAAGTGTCATCATCACATCAATAATAAAGAAGAGGAAGAAGGAACTGATGAAGCGTTGTTCAATACAATTCCAGGTGTTGTCATAAATTAACACCCATACGGATGTAGGACCTTAATGGCCAAATGGTCTGCACTGAGGAATCTTGACTTTTTCGCAGGTGTGCAAAACAAAGAGGGGGACTTGCATAAGGTTAACGGTTAACGTCAAATTTATTGGATGGAACACATCTATTGAAGACACAAAGAAGAAAAAGATGAAATACAAAAACAACAAAAACAAAGGAGAAGAACACTCACTTTTGAACGACAGATGAATGGTAACGGACGATGACAATAATAATAACAATGAACGATTATGGGTCAATTACGATCGAAGAGGCGAGACGAATAAAAGTAGACTTGACGAACCAAACGACGTTATAATATAAAAAAAAATGGTGAGTCGATCAAGTTTGCTCATTAACGAATAATCGGCGGTGACATGGTGCCATCGAATCAGTTAAGAAAGTAAGAGACACAAACCAACTTGATGAATTGAAGATGAGACCAACAATTACACACATCAGTGGCGTAATGAGCCGATTGCATGAGACAAAATGATCAACCAATTGCCATCAATCTATTGAAACAATCTAATGAGGTAAAGACATTTGAGAGGCGGCAAGATGAATGATCCATATGAACGTACGAGATATGATGTCAATTGGATCATTTAAATGTGGCAATAGAAGTAAAATGAATATAAGATTCGTTACGATTGACTTGAAACGATTGATGATCAACAAATGGTACGTTGCAACTCAATTTGGTGACGACGATCATCATCCACCCATTATCATCAATAGTCTTGGTGCTTTGGAACACATTTTGGGTGCTTCCCACAACTATTGTCACTGAGACGACACATGGACAAGAAGAACAAAATAATCTATTTCGGTCTTGTAAAGTAGTTTCAGTTTGTTGTTTCAATGATGGAATAACATGAAGAAACAAAATAGATGTTCACTGTTCAATGGTTGGACATGCGAATGACGAAGCTTGCTGTTCAAGCTAGTTGAAGAACACACATGGTTGGAGAACCATTCAAGTTTCAACTTCATTCAAACCTCTCTTCCATTCTTTCTCTCTTTCTTTCTCTCTTGATCTCTTCAATTCATTTCATGTTGTCCGCTTTTTTCCATCTTTCTCGTATCTCGTCGGGAGGTATTCCCATTCGTCCGAGACGTATCAGTGCAAGTGAAGCCTGTTTCCTTCATCATCTATTCCCTTCATTTATGCTTCAAAAGAAAGAAAAAATGGCTAAACATCACTTCAGCTACTACAATATACATAACAATTTTTTCTTTGTTATTTCCGTTACCAATCAAACGATCAAAATCATGTCTTAAATCTGAACTAGACCATGTTTGTATCGTACGAGGTAGAAACGACATCGTTTTTTCTTCTCATCAACATCATCTTTGATGACGAGGGGCCAATTGGTCAAACCAATCATTTTACAGATACATAATAATTGAATCGTTGTCCATTCTCACTGCGTGAGACAAATAATATTGCTTTAGACATTGTTCCAATTACCTTCTTTGCTCAATTGAATGTTGAAAAAGAAGATAAAGTTACATCGAGTGAAGTGTGTAGATGATTTTAATTGTCGAAATGCCAACATCGAATGGTTCATTCTTTTTTTTCCATGCTACCTGTAGTACACTTTGGATGAGATCTTTGTGGCAATGGCGGTTGTGGACAAACAAGATAGGGGAGAAAGAGCGGACGTAGATTGAAAGCAATGAAAGCAAATGGGCAAATGATTTGCATCGATGAACATGGTAGGCAACAAATGGACAATAGGGGCAATGGTTTGGAAGATAATGGGCGACTCGTGGATTAATTGCAGACAAAGGCCGTGAATGTCAACTATTAAATAAAAAAAAAGAATGTTAATAAACGAACTTTTCTCTTAACATTAATTTTTTTTAGTATGTCTATTGTTGTTGACGATAAATTTGGACATTTTGTCTCGTCATCATCGTCGACTTGGATGTCGTATGAACAATATTCCCCCATCCCTCCTATTCAATTACTAATTCATTCATTTATTCATCAAACAAATTTATTTTTGTACGATTACGTTTAGAGAATTTGAATTGTTAAGGATTGGAAAGTTCGGAAGTTAATGTTATATTGGCACAACCATTTCCCCTCAATTTAATGTTTTGATGATCATGGACAATACAAGGTGACAGCTTATGGAATATTTGATGATATTTGTCACATTATCACCTTTACAATTCATTAATCGTTGCCACACGAACCAAATGATTGTCTATTCTTTCATTTCAATCATACATTTATGATTGAAGTGTAAGTGCAAGACTAAAGGCGCAAATGATTTTTTTTCTAGCTGTCTTGTATATCGAGAAAAGGAAAGAGGGGAAACCATAATCATAAAGAACCATTCAAATGTGCGGTCATGTGTGTCGATCCCGGACCTATGGTGACATTAAAAGGTGATCGTTTGGTCCAAATGTGTCCCTCCAAATGCTCATATCAACTAATCACATGAAAGTGGCTGTGCATGGGTGCTATTGGGTCAACGGGAGTTGAAGAATCTTTACGATAACGACACAAATGAATAGAAGAAAAAGAAAGAAAGAAAGAAAGAAAAAGGTGTTGTGTGGTGTATTTGATGAGACACAAATGGTAAGAAGAATGTCAACACAATATCAATCGTAAGGCTCATTTAGATTGAATTCAAACTAGAGTGGGAGAAAGAAGGACAAAATGGTCAAACAAAAAAGTATGAAAGTGTTTTTCTACCATGGAGTAATTTGTTTGAAGTAAAAAAAAGTGTCGTTACAATGTCACCATTGATGCACAAAAATGGTCCCACTTTTCCACCAACATTATCACCATCATCATCATCATCAACCGTCGTCTTCAATCTTTGAGAAGTGTCGGATTGTGATCTAATTAATTCTCATATTCGTGTGCTAAAAGTGTGAAGTGAGAGGGGAAAAGATCTGGAAGATGGAAAAGAACAAACAGGGTCATCGTCATCGAGGGATCATCGGTAATTTGGACACCGTTGCCACCACCACCTAAATGTAATGAAGGTTGCTTTGTTTAGATTCAAGCAAAGACATCCAAGATATTATCCATCGTATGTGTGAAGATTAACAACATGCAATCAAGCAAGAAAGCAAACAAAAGCCATAAACAATGGATTGTCAATCTTTATGGCCAGTACAGTATAACGATAACGAATGGGTCCGTCGTATATGCATCGGGAATAATGTAATTTAACTCAATCAATGATTTGATCATTTAGGTCGACCATGTATTGTAAAGACTAATGAATGAATGAATGTGGAAAACGAAGGCAAAGATTGGTCATAAATGATCAAAGGGATGACGTGTAACAGTGTCTTAGGATCAGATCGTATCGATTGAATGGTTCAGATGAAACGAATTGTGATGCAACGAAACGGAAAGTTTGGGAAACATTCATGGGAATGTTGTATTTTTAATTCGGTTCCGCCACATTGGTCAAATTGTTCCCATTTACCGAATTGTCGGATTTTTATTTCTCGTTTTCACTAAATAGTCTCTTTCGTTTGTCGATCTATGCCGAAAAAAAGTAAAATAAGAGAGTGAGAACGGGAAAATAAAGATGATAATATAACTAATGAGTTGTGTGTGTGTTTGAGCTTTACTCATCGATCGTGATCATGCTTGCCATATAATCGACAATTCGGATGCGGAGAAAGAGTGCAATAATAATAATAATAATAAGGCAAACAAATGGCAACATCGATATGCAAGCACGAACCAAGTTGAAGCATCTTCATTCAATTTTGGTCAGATGAAGATGAAGATGATGGTGAAGATGTTAAAGATGGTGATGGCGACGAGTGGATGCAACACTTACCGACCAAACACATTTCAATTTCTCCAATACATATTAATGTGCACGAACCATATATTTTCGAGGATAATGAGCCAAGATGTTGATGGAATGTGCCAATTAATGGATCAACTCGACACAGTATGAGGACAAATTGAAACTTTGGATAGATTTGAATGATCTATCGATCAGATTTGATAAGGTACAATACCAATTGAAACGATAATTGGACATACTCTCAATTTCATTCTTAATATTGCTCTCCACTTCCCGGCAATTAAATTGTATCGACACATAACACTTTTGGCCGATATTCCACTTGTTGTTGTTACTATTCTTTTGATCACGATCCGTGCCCGGAACTATATGTAATCGAATGGTTACATCGTTGAATGTCTAAGAGTGAAGAAAGTGAATGAATGGCAACAATCGAGTACAACTAATTGAATCAAACGAACCGAGCAAAATGTTTAATTCGAAGTCTCTCTCTCTCTCTCTCTCTCTCTTTCTCTTATTATCATAATCATCCAACTACTGTGTTTACCACAATTCATTGAATTCTATTCACCAACAAATCAATTAGTGCAAACCAACCGGTCATTTGATTGATGATGATTGATTGAAATGGCCAATTTTGTGACATGGAACGAAAGTGACATTCAACAGTTGTTCAAAGATATTATTCCTCATCTCAAATCAATGTTGTTTTAAACAACCGGTCATTCAACAATCTTAAATTAAAGAATCAATTGGTGGTCGTGTCGATCAACAAGAAAGGTAAAAATCCCGAAAACAATTTCCGATTTAAGCACATTTCTCAATTCTGGAAGTAATCGTTCATTCATTTTTGGTCGCTCCCATATATTGTTGTTTCCATAAATAGGATTGTTTGGACTAAGTTGTACAAAATTGTAAATAAATTATATATATAAACCGAAATGAAAAAAAATGCTACAAGCAAGCACATGAAGACACCGTTGAATAATCGTTGCCGTTTGGCCATTTGACCATTCATGTCTATAATGGCAATCTAATGGCATATGTCCGTTCCCCACCAATTGCATTCACCAATCATAAGTTGTAGTAAAAAAAACTAGAAGCACCCTAAAGAATATCGACATGCTCTCATAAATACAACAAGACAACCTCCGTTCAATGATAATAATTTTTTGGTGTGGTGTCGCACCCGCGGCCAATGATTCATTTAATCATTTTGACCGATATAACAAAAAATTCTCATTACAAATCAATACTGAAAATAATTCTGAGATATGATGATACAATATACAAGCCCGAAAATTGCCTATTGAATGTACAATGGTTCAATCGAATTTAAATTGATCATTCAATTATTTTAAAACAATGTATACACACATTTCGATATCTTTGTGATCTCATTATGAGAATTCGAATTGTACATGACACACTTTTTATAGATAGACACTTTTTGGATCAAGAAAAATAAAAACACAAAGTTTGTGTGTGTGTGTGTGTATCATCGAAAAAACGGATCATTGTTATTCAGGGTGACGGCAACGGCCGTTTGCCAACAAAATATCTTTCGACATTTCACGATGTGACAGTTTTTAATTGAAAATCAAAGCAAACGAAATAGTGTGACAAATCAATGGTGTCAGAGTGTCTCATGTTTCATTCCACTTTTCTGTTCTTTCATTATGTCATTTGGCAATGATACAATTTGTCTTTTCTCTCTCTCTCTCTCTCTCTCTCTCTCTCTCTCTCTCTCTCTCTCTCTATATCTTTCTCTCCACTTACAAAAATCAATGAGCATTGATCTCTCACATTTAGTCTACCTTTATAAAATTCAGCATACAAGTAAACTTTGAAATGACTTACCCATCTTCTCAACCATTTTTAAATTGGCAGCACAATGAGTGAAGTTGAATTGTGAGATTTTCCTCTTCTTGTACAAGTTTTTATTGATTGCTATGTAGAATTGTGTGTACCACACTCACACACACACATCAAATGACCACGATTTACCGATTGAAATGATCTTTAGATAAAGATGATAGTTCTGTTTTGTTCTTTTCACTTCGTTCTTGTTTCAATTTGCAGTTCGATCGAGGTAATCGATCAAGCGAGCCAATTGCTTCAATTCGGACGATTTGTGATATGCATAAACTTTCACATCCCAAAGACCTCGTATTAATTCGAGATCGTCAATTTCATTTAACGGATACTTCTTACTTAGGATTGGATTCAAACGAAAGTATGGTACATTAAGTGCACTACACCAACTATCGGAACGATAGACCACCTGTTCATTACAATTGGTAACTTGTGCTCGTACTTGGGTCAACAATTCATTCAACGTCCATGGTGCACGATTTAGATCACGCAACGAATTTTGTAGATTAAGAAAAAATTGTAACTTGTTATACACTTCAGATAGATCAGAATTGGCTGGTGCAAGTTGTCCCGTACCAAATGATATTACCATTTGTAGTTCAGATTCTGGTTGTCTTTCCTTCGGATTGTTATTGTTATATCGTTTGATTGCACATTGATAACGAAAGTATTCAGTCAATGAATCGATTGTTGGATTGTTGGAAAGGAAACCGCCATCAATGAATGGAGGATAACTTCGAAAGAAGGTTGGCGCCGCTGCTGATGCTCGAAGAGTCTTCCACGATTTAATGCTTGTTGTTGGATCATTATGTTGATCTACACCTGGAAATGAATAACTTCGAAACATATGCAAGGAGGGTGGTGAACGATCGATACGAGTGGCCATGATCAACGTATTCTTTCCATATAACTGTTTGATCTCTCTCAACGGTATTGTCCCATTCAATTCACGACGGAATAATTCTTCAAGAATATCGGAACGATATGGTCGAGTACCAGTCATCACTTGATCCTTAAATTGAAAATAAAGTTTTCGAATTTCGGCCAATGGTTTGCCTTGTGTCAATGCAAATGTAATCATTGATCCAGTACTGGTTCCACTGATCCATTGAAAATATTTGCTAAAATCATATTGAAGATAACGGTTCAATTCGATCATCATCTGTACGGTGAAGATGCCTCTCACACCACCGCCTAAAATGAAAAAGAAAATTTCAAAACTCTTTTACGACATCTACCGACTTACCATCGAAGCATGCCAATTTGATTCGTTTCTTCTTACATTTCATCGATTTTCGTTCCATGTGAATTGTTTCATTTAGAAGATTGTTCATCATTATATAATGGCTTGAATTAAAGTTGAATGGAAACTCTAAATAATGATCGATCAAATTTCCATTTTCGATACAACCTTTGGCACATGACCATTGCTGAAATGAGATCAAAAATTGAATCAATTGAATAAATTTATCTATCATCAACGGTTACCACATTTGGTTCACATGGAACGGCTCCTAATGATATTAACATTGAAAGTATTTCCTGTTGATCACCTGAATTTGGTGATGATCCCGTTGCAACTAAATGTCGAATCGTTTGTCCATTAAAAATCTTTTGATTAACATTTCCATCGAAGATTAGCATTAATCGAACCAGATTAACGTTACCATTTCTGATTGCAATCACCAATGGCGTATCACCATAACAATCGGGATAGTTAACATTTGCACCATTACATAACATTGTGAGGACATTCTTGAACAGATTCTTCTTTACCATAATTGTCAACGGTACTTCACCATGCCAATTGGTCGTGTTGATATTGAAACCATCTTTGATCAATTTTTCAATGGCATTCTTCGTTTGAATCCAATGTAATGGACAACCGCCTTGATTGATCAAATTCATATCAAATTCGTTGATGAATTCATTTGAAAATTTTACCATCCGTTCATTGTTGAGCTGATTCAACATTTGTCTCGTATTCTCTTCGATCGGTTTACCCGGTTCAGCTGCTAATGTTAACATTTGCACGGTCAAACCAAAACTCATCAAACGTTGAAGAATATCTTTGTTTGCAATATGACATGTTAACTCAATTGGATTCCAATGTTTCCTATTTCTTACGATTAGATTTCGAATATGTGGTAATTGTAGAATGATTTCCATAATTTCCAATTTTGACATTACAGCATAATGAAGAATTGAATTGGATTCCGAGTCCAATAACGTAATATTTGGTTCGAATGCAAGAATAGCTTTCACCGTTTGAATGAAACCTCTCAAGATAGCCAAGTGTAACGGCGTACACATGTCCGGTTTTGTTTGTGCATTGATTTGTTCAATGTTAAGATCAGTTTTCTTGAAGAAATCTACGAAACCATTCTAAATAAGAGGATTAGTTTGAAATGAATCAAACGAATCGACATCACTTACATAAGCTGAGATATGAACATCTAACCAATTGGGATGTTCTACACAAGTGTTGACCACCTTTTGAAACGCTTTCGTTATGAATGGCGTATTACGGTTCGGATTGGTAGGATGAAACATAATATTGGCAATATTCTTCAAACAATCGAATCGCTGTTCCGCAAGTGATTGTTCAACGATACGACATAAGGAAAACACTTTACTCGAACGATAGATAATCTCAAATGGAGGTCGATGTGGTGAGTCATCAACATGCTCGTAAGTTTTGCACAAATATAATTGTCCACTTTGTTTAACCGATTCCATAGATTTCCAATAGGATTCATTGATCAAGACCACCGTCGATGCATCATTAGGCGGAAGGTCCGTCCTTGAGGAAGATCCGAGTAACCTTGAAAACATAGGATCAACAGTCTATTATACAATTGTTTGGAACCTTTTTATTTGATGATGGAAAATGTTCGATTTATAAGATCGATTGTTGAAATTCTATAATTAAATTAAGGTAAATTAATTTGTTGAAAACTTTATGTGGTATGATACTTAACATAAAATTCATGTTCACACCAACAAGAAAACAAATTTTGGATACCGTTTTAATCAAAAATAAAAAGTTTTTCATTCGCTAAAAGTTGAAGAAGAAGACTGATGCCGCAAAAACGATTTGGTAACGATTTGTTTCTTGTTCAATCGTCAACAAAAATATACTGGTTTAGTCATCAACATCGAACCATTCATGAGCGAGAATATCCTCCATCTTTGGACGATTATTCGGATCTGGTGTGAGGTGAATTTCGACCAAATCGCGCAACTGTTTCGACACATTCTTCACAAACTTGTAGTTCTTATCCAATTGGCTGGCCAACAACTTTTTCGTATCACGATCGCCGAATGGAAGACGATTGTTAACCAGAACGAACAAGACGACGCCCATACTCCAAACATCGCTGATCAATGCATTGTACGGTTGAGCTTTCAACACTTCTGGTGCAACATAGGCGGCACTTCCGCAATAGGTGTCGCTCAACACTTGTCCACCGGTTCGTCGTTCATTAACCGAACGTGTAAAACCAAGATCGGTCAATTTTGATTCAGTACGTGGCTTGTTCAGCAAAATGTTTTCACACTTGATATCACGATGAGCGAATCCGATCGAATGCATGTACTTGAGTGCATCACCAAATTGACGATAAAAATATCGGGCACGAGGCTCTGGTAATGCTTTGGTTTCATGAAGCAGGTCGAGAAAGTCACCACCTTCGGCCAATTCCATGAATACAAGTACACGATTTCCCACCACAAAAATGTCGATAATATCGATCAGATATTTGTGTTTCAACTTCTTCATAGTGTAGATTTCACGTGGTAAAAATTTAAGCCGATAATCGTCGGATGTTTTCTCCAAATCGATCACCTTTACGGCTACAGGGGTATCTTTATAGGTAGCGCGACAAACGCACGCAAAACTCCCGCTGTTAAGTGGATTTCCCACCTTAAAGCCTTTTTTCTCCAACAACTTTTCATCGTTTGGCGCCAATTTGATTTTCTCTTTAGTGGATTGCATCGTTCGTACTAATGTATGAGTTCAATACGAGACCGCTTAAAATGAAAGAGATCAAATAACCGAATAATAAAATGAAATATATAAAATACCTTTTATATCATGTTCCAAATCATAATCCTGATTCGAATATTGAATAAATATCGAATGATCGCGGCTAATAGAACGAAATTTCGACATTCGATTCATATCGGACATTATACACATAAGACGTACGACATTTGTTGTGTGTACATTGTACAATAGATCCATGTGTGTATAGATAGACGCATGGTGTTTGTGGGTTTGGAACATGCGCCTTATGCAGCAAACAGCATTGTGGACGGCCATGTTGTGTGTACATAGTAACGTTCTCTATGTATGTGTTCATCGATTGCCGCCGCATGTTTGTATGTGTGCGGAATACTGCGCCATTGGTGGTAGAAGCATTCAAGACATCTAATGTGAAGCAAACACACATTCACAATACACAGGCACAACATACACACACAAACACAACACACAATCTTGCTCACCATCCAAAACAACAACATCTCGCCGACATTAAGCACCAACAAAACGCGGATTCCTAAAAACAGGCACCGCCAATCACCATTCAATCATCATCACAAATAATCGTCATCATACCTAATGTTCATCGAAACATTGATAAAATATCGTTCATCGATTAAACATTGACCGTATCGATAACATCTTGTTCTATTTGCCGATCCGGCGCCACATTGTTATTATAGGGTGCCGCCATAAATATATGCACACATACACATTCATTTTCGTGGTAATACCGGTAAGTTTGATATTATTTATTGAAATAGACGATAATCATTCTTAAACCATTAATCCATCAATTTATATTGTTCATTATTCTTGTTATGTTCTCACATTAACCCTTCATCTAATGAAAATACTAAACTTGGGCAAAGTATAAAGTATGTAGAATGTATGTTCATATTTAATCACACATTTTTTTTAATCTCAGGACATTACATCAAGACATTTTTTATTGTTTAGTATACAAACCACTCGTCTCACGTCGTTTACTCAAGTACTAAACAGTTTTCGAATTAGTGTATCAGTATAGAACGGTTTCTTCGAAATGTAAAATGGTTTCTCTTGTTATTGTTGAATGATTATAGGGGTAAAATTGTAAACGGTTGAAGTTGATGGGGGACAAGCAAAAACCAAAAAAAAAAAAGAAAGAAAGAAATGGAAACGACGACGTCGTCGATGGCTGTAACCGTTGGTAGTGTTGAAGGTGGTGGTGGCACACCAACTCAACAACGATGAGAGCCAAAAGTAAACACATTTTGCTTCGTGCTACATTCTGGTTGTTTAGGTTGAAGGATGAGTGCTAAACCCATGGTGTTTTGTGCGCACGCCAGAATAGTACCAGTTTTTTGTGTATTGAAAGAGAGAAATGGGAAATGCTGTATGACGAAGGCTCCATACACACACGCACAATATACGCCGACCACACCGTCGTTGTTGGGAATTCAATTCATTGTGGATATACTGAATTATTGTCATTGCCATCTTACGTTAAATCTATTTGTTTTCCCATATTTCATAGGTTTCCCATTCATACCGGGAAGATTCGATTCGTCTTACATTTACCATCGACTCACATTTGTTGTTGACGTGCCACAGTGAGAAAAACATTACCAATGTTTGTTATTGGCATCAGTTGTTGTTTGCGTACATCACATTAGCCATTATGTTAACACTTGGTATTTTGTGTGCGTGCGTTTTGTGTCTATGTATTGAGATCTCTGTCTCTCTACATCTACGCCGGTCGTATCAATGTAGGATGAATTGATATAATATATAACAAACTGAAGACGAACACCACTACACTCCGTCAACCTAAATAGGGTAAATGTTTTAGGAAGGAATCAGTTTCGATGCTGATGTAATCATTCAATGTTTTGCCCGTTTATTCAATAGGTCATTTCGATCCTTCTCTCTCTCTCTCTCTCTCTCATTCTCAATTTACCGTTTATTATTCACGTATTATTGACATATACACAACAACAAATTCAAAATATCATGTACAGGCACACCAAACAAGACACGTCAATTATACTTCCATCTTCTTATTCTTTTCTTTTTTTCTTCTCTTATCAATATAGAAACGAAATCAATCGTGACCACACACTCCCTATCTATCTATGATCGAATTTGAACTCAAAATTCTGGAAAACATAACATTTAACGAGTTGAACCATACCAAAGAAATAACAAACATTATCATCAGCAAACAACACTCAAAGAAGTACAAAAGCGTTTTTCTGTTTACATTGTTCCATTTTAATAGACTTGTTTTTGTGTGTTTTTAACGTAAGAACAATATAATAGAACACTTACGTTTGACGCCGTGTTTACCATTAATATCGTGTGTTGCCTCATATCTCTATGGACGATAATAACTGATTTCACCGTCGCAATCAAAATCGACCGGCTTTTTCATTCATCAATCAAACCTGCCAATCGGACAACATTGATATGTTCATTTATTATCGCCATTGTTGAAGAATGTCGGTTTTCATGAAGGACAAATCGTCAACCCATTATCCTTTGAAACATCTATCAACGACGATGTCGGACAATATATCAACAACAAACGACTATACGAGTAAAGATATTCAATCATCAGACAACAGTAATCAAGAATCGATAACGAATCAACAACAACAATCGTCAAGTCAAGTTCGTTCATCCGATGCATGTGATGCTTGGATGTTGTTATCATTACGTTCGGCGCCGGCAAGTCCGTCGGCGAATGGATCGAGTCAAGCATCGCATTGGGCAAAAGAGCGAGCCGGTGAAAAGTCAGCCGATCCAATGGCACGTCTTGAGGGACGTGGTTTTGAGTACCTGATTCGTGAGAAGCGTACCATCATTGGGCGCGATAGTTCGCAAGGCAAAGTCGACGTCCATATGGGACATTCAAGTTTCATCTCACGAAGACATGTTGAGATCTATTACGATCCACCTCATGGCTTCTTTATGGCGTGTCGAGGCAAGAATGGAGTCTTTGTCGATGGCATCTTTCAACGACGCGGCTCGCCTCCATATAAACTACCTCCAACGTAAGTGATCAATCATTCATCGCATCTATTCTTCTTCCTAATATTTCATTTCCTTAACCTTTTTTATGAGTTTTAAATTAGATTTATAATGCATTCCGTATATTGTAAATCACATACCGCCAATAACATTTAGCGAAGCATTTAAGCGTTAAATTTAATGAAAAGTTCAAATATATCTCCCCCGTTTTCTCCGATAATGTTATTGTTTTTTTTAAACAAAACCGATATACCACTAAATATTCGGTCTCTTAGTATCATCAATCAATTTAAAATGTAAACGAGACAACTCGTTTTCCTTGAGAGTTTGTACTATACCAATTTGTGAATGTTTAGGTTTTCTCTCCTTTCAGAAACATTCACTTTTATTGCATGGTACTGGCATCATCAGTACATCATAATGTTTTGATTATTCAATTTAGTGTATTGAGTCTAATATCATCAGCTCATATGTTTTGCCACCAAAAAGCGAAGCATTTATCCTTTCTTTATTATTATTATTATTATAATATTGCAATGTTTGTATGCGTGTGATAATGTTCAGATGTGTTATTGCTGCTAGAAGTTATACACAAACACACATTTTTTTTTCAAATCATCATCATCATCATCATAGTATGGAATAGTGATGAGAGAGCGGTGGCGCATCGATGTTTCTCTATGTCGTTTCCAGTTGCTTCCAGTGGATGCCAGTTGTATGACATCAATGTTGCCACAACAAGCATGCCACTATGGCCTTGTATGTATCACACACACACACACAATCATCATCATACAAATTATTACCTACAACATGTTGTGTTGTTTGTGTTTACGTGTGTATGATGGGCGTGAACATTTCCGAATACGCACATTCGATGCCATGCTGGTCGACACAAACATGCTATATAATCATGTTTTCGATAACAATTAATGGTTTTACCACCTTATTAGTATTGATTCAATTGTTCCAATTTAAAGAATTGCATATTTTGAATAATAATAATTAAGAAAACAATATAGACAACTAGAATAGAAAACAGGAAATGGAAATATTAGGTACATTCAAATATTGATTTATCATCGTTTTGATGATGCTATTTATCTTTACACCTTGTTTCTTAAAATAAACTATTTTTAATTTATTCTATATGTAGGTGTATTTTTCGGTTTCCATCAACAAATATTCGTTTAGAATTTCATTCATTAGTGGAAGACAAATCGGCCAAAAACGACTTTAACCATGAACTTAGTAGGAGCTTACAAAATTCGTCGGTAATAAAGAATTCGGACGAGGCAACCAATGGTCGATTGAATAATTCGGCCAATTTGTTAACTCCATTGAAAGTCAACATTCCTGATACTGCCAATGCAGCATCGAATTCCGATTTCGTCAGCCCAATGCCATCACCAACTGGTACTATAAGGTATTTTTCTAATTCCTTTGTTTTAGACATTTTTAATTCCAACCTAATACATTTCCTTATTCGTTCCAGTGCCGCCAATTCATGTCCGGCAAGTCCGCGAAGCAATTCCGTTCGTTTCCGTTATGATAATAATCATATAACAAATAAGCATCAAGACGAATTTAAGAAAATGGTCGCCTATGCCGCAGCTGCAATGACAACCACTAAAGATGAACCGGAACTATCGACTAATGATCCGAATTTGGCAAATTATGTTTCAAGTATTCAACAATCGGTTTCGTCGTTGAAGAATGAGGGAAAAGCGACAACAACAACAACAACAACAGCAACGAAGATGGGCGGTCAGCAGACATTACATTTATCGCAACCGATTGCTCAACAGACGTCACTTCCCATACTTGCCACGATCAATAATACATCGTTGAACGAAAACACTCATAGTATCTTCATCAATAGTAATGCTTCGAATTTGATAACGGCAACCAATGGTCAAGTTGGTACTGGTGTTGGCAAAAGCGATATCTATTTGACGCCACATTCGGTCAGTGGTGGTAACAATTTGAATCAATCAAAATCATCGGCAAACAGTTTGACATCGACGCCATCAGCAAACTATTCTATCGAACCATCGGATGATGATGGAAAGCCGCCATATTCTTATGCCCAATTGATCGTACAAGCAATTGCATCAGCTCCCGACAAACAGCTAACATTGAGCGGAATTTATTCGTTCATCACCAAGAACTATCCATACTATAGAACTGCAGAAAAGGGTTGGCAGGTAAGTTGAAATATCTATTTTTTCACATTTACAATACAGTTTAATTGAACTCTTGTTTTTTTATTATATTGTAGAACTCTATTCGTCACAATCTTTCATTGAATCGATACTTTTTAAAAGTTGCACGCTCACAATCGGAACCTGGAAAAGGATCGTTTTGGCGTATCGATCCACAATCGGAAGGAAAATTGGTTGAACAATCGTTTAAGCGAAGAAGACAGAGACCAAACACTGGTTGTGTCGTTTCAGATTCTAATCGTAATGCACCATCATCACGTTCAGAGCCGGCATCGCCGACTTCACATTCTGGCTTTGCTTCCGGTGTGGTGACGCCCGATTCGTTGTCAAGAGAACCGAGTCCGTCACCGAGTCAAGAGAATATTGAAAGTGAAATCATATCGACCGGATTCAACGTTGGATCCACCATTGTCGGCTCGACCGCCTATTTGGCAATACCAAATTCTGATAGTATTGTAATTGGAAACAAGATATTTACCAGCAAATCTGCACCAGGCAGTCCTGGAGGTGCCGGTAACATATACTGTATGTATCATCTCATGATCATTGATCTTGATATTCATTTACTAATCTATTTCCATTTTTTTATACAACAACAGTGGATACGACAGCTGGTCAACATTTATTAAACACTAACGAGTCATCAGTCATAACATCGACACCTCTCTCCACACATGAAGTCGATCATCATCAAACGGAACATCAACAACCATCAACGACAATAGCTGGTCTACCAGCTCAGCAGCATCAACATCAACAACAAATTGCATTCATGAATGGTGCACGTGTTTTAATCGATCCCGCATCGTTAACATCATTGGCCACCGTCGTTCCATCTAACGTTTCGTCTACCGCCACTACAATGGCGACGAATGCTAATGCCGATGCAACAGCTGCAGCAATTACTTTGACCACATTGCAAAATAAGGTGGAATTGCTTCAAAATGTTACTGGACCTATATCAACAGCGGCCGCAGCGGCCACTTTACAATCAGTGATCGTACAAGGACCGAATTCAATTGCTACTTCTGCAATCACATCAACGGATGGCGTTAACCTTCCTCGTGTTCTATTGTGCGATCAATCGGGTAAACCGGTTACGTTGACTCAACCAATTGTTACATTGGCGAAAAATTTTGATTTTAAAACGGAAGTTACCAATACCGTTACCTCATCGGCAGAGGCGGCGTCATCATCATCATCATCCTCATCTTCTTCAACCATGAACCTTATCTCGAGACCTATCGACCTTTTAACCAGTGTTGCATTTGCCGCCGCTAATGTTGGAAATGTGGTAACATCGAGTAATACGTCACATGTGAACAATGTTTCAACCACATCAGCAACGACGACAACCGAAACTCCGATATCGGTGGGACTCAATCTTGCAACCTATGACCTATTGTTGAATGCACATGATTCGAATCATAACATTGGATCGACAGGTGGGGGAATGAAACGTCCACCAGAGTTTAATGCAAACGATGAAGGGCGGCCAAAATTGATCAAGACAGAAGTGCCACAAGAAACTCAATAGAACAACAAAAGAAGATGGTAGTGATTTGTGGTGGTCAACATTGAATTGAATTTGAATGTGAACAAATTGGACACCCATACTACATCAAGGTTTGACCTTTCTTCCTCAATCTTTATATATTTAAAATATGTTTCTCTAAATGGTATACATTTGCTGAAAACATCTAAATGTTTTCTTGCAAATATATATTATTGCATATCGTCATCATACTGAAGATACAACAACAATTCATAACACAACAAACACCCAAATCATCCAAGTTAGACAATTATATGTTCCCCCTTATCACATAAACTAACCAACTTCTATCTGGCCCCGTTTCTTTGTCGTCCAAATGTCTATGTCTGCCGTAGTGATATAGTCTTAATCTGTTTTAGCTTATCTCCTTAATGTGGATCCTTATTGTAGCCCGTGTTTGAAGCAAATCAACTAGCATAACCACTACAAAATTTATAGATAGACCGGTGTGTTGACGACCCAATATTTTACGGTCAATTTTTTTTTTAACCGGCTTTCTTTCTCTCCCTCTCTTTCGACATTTATCGTCAACCATATAAGATAAGATTTATATATTCAATATATATATCTTTGAATATCAATACCTTACCACCGCTGTAAAGCAGTCATTCTCTATTTTTTGTCCTTTCCTATTTGGCGAAATAGACTTGAATCCGGTCAGGACTTTTTCCCTTCCTTATTATTACTATTCTCATTGAATGCATTTCTCAAACATGTGAAAATCAACATTTATCCTATACATTGAACATTAACGATAAATAAATATATATATATTATAAATAATATATCATATAATTTTAGGTCCAAATTTGTCAAATCGTTTGTTAATGTTTATCACAATTGCACTATATATTGGCACAAACATACCCTAATTGAATATTTAATATAACAAATATACATATATATATATTATAAACAACATGAACATTTGTTCAAAACTCACTTGACACATACATTGACACAACTGTTTTCGTTTGTTATGCTCATTTGAACACATCTATTTTTTCATATTTCAGATTATATCAATATTGTTCCAATTAGTTCATATTAAATGCCATTGATTGGTAAAATAATAACCAGAAATCAATTTATTGATACACTGATTGGAGAAGCTGCTACTTGCTTCTACGATCATGGTTGATTGAAAAGGTCAACAACTGCAAATGATGATGATGGTGACGGTGGCGGTGGTGGTGGTGGTGGTGGTGATGTCCCGAACTGTCTTCGAACTGATTCATATCTAAATGAACAAGATTTAAGCATCGTGAGATTTACCCTATCTAACGGTTAAATTTACGAATCAAGTTATTACTTGAGGCAAAATTGAGTTTACCTTTATGAACGTACACTTACCGGACAGGTTTTTATGTTTCACCAGTTTTTGTTTTTGGCAACAAGGTTAACGTTTTGTGTGTGTCTTCACCTGCCCGTGAATTCGATTAAATGTCCGATTCGTAAGCAACGTTGGTCGCATTTACATTCATTTTTCACATCTCGAACCAATACATCGATTGTTACTTTTTGCATCTCAAGAAAAATGAATTCAATTCTTGTTATATTATTGCCATTTCTGTTCAATCTTCCATTCATAATCGGTAAGTTCTTCAATTTTATTTGATGACATTTCTAACTTTTACATTTTGTTTTCTTGTAGGAGAAACATCAACATCACCTGTTGAAGATATAACGGTCAAGTTTGCTGAACCAATCGATGATACCAATAAAATTCTGTACGATCTTGATCAACAAATTCAACAAATCGTACATGGACGTAACAATGAGAAATCGTCAACTAATTTAGCTGGAAACAACAAGAATGAACCGGAAACGTTGGCGTACGCCAATGCCGGTGATTCTACCTATGGTGTTACGCCGAAAAATGCTGAACCACATCCTGATACGACAAAAGTTGTGGCAGATGAGAAAAATGTCGTAACCTTGCTAAACAATTTGTCTGAATTGGACAAGAAATTACAGGTATTAATTGGTTAATGTTCATATATTTCTATCTATTCATTTATTTTCACCGTTTTTATATTAAGGTTACGTTTCAAGATCTTCAAACCAGACGACGTTTCGTACTCGGCGCCATGATACGACAGATGCAGAGTACAGTTCGACGTATACGTTCGAATGTGGCAAGAATGCAAGTCCAATTGACGACAATTGAATCGGTGGCCACTCAAATGCCATTGATTCGACCGATCGTTCATGGTGCAAACTCGACGGCATTGTCGACCGAAGCGGCCACAATTGCATTGATTGCGAACAAGGAGATCATCGATCAAATTGAAGAACGAATTGGAACTGTTACCAAACGAATCAATGAAATTGTTACTAGATTAAGTTCAAGTTTGAGTACACAAGGAACAATAATGGGCAATCAAGTACCGAAACCATTGATCAACATTCTTTCCAATCGTCCGACGGCAGCATTAGCGGCAGCAATTGCTGCTGCAGCAACCGGCACAACGAAAGCACCAAAGAATTGAGTTCACTCGACCTTGACCTATGATGGTGATGTGCGATCATCTGCATTTCATCCATCTCAATCTGAACTATTTATTTTCATTTATAACATGATGTCCTACCGATAATATCCTACCCACATGATGTCCACCATTGTTTGGTCGCATTTCGGGGAAACAATAAAACGTTTGATGCGTAACAAAGAACATAAACATGTACTTCAACCATTGGTCATTTTGATCTGAAACATTGATCGAGAAAAGAGAGAGAGAGAGAGAGAGAGAGAGAGAGAGAGAGAGAGAGAGAGAGAGAGAGAGGAGGTCGAACAAGACCAGTTGTGTGTGTGTGGGTGTGATCATGAGCAAAGCAAAGGTCGACGAAATGACGATCATGATCGTTTGTAGGTCAGAGACCAGTTTATTAGGGGGTAAGAAGATGAAATGAGCTCGAAAGTTCATCTCACACGAGGTGATAAAGCAAAGTTTATCGCATACAATGTGTGAAGATGTGCAACAACAACAACAACAACAGCTACAACGGCAATCTAAAGTTAAGAGATTGTTCCTATTTGATCAAATCATTTAAAGCCGGATCAAGTTAACCATTCAAGATGAAAGGTCAAATCATAGGGCACGAGGTAAGTTGAAATAGCCAAAATGTGGCCCGATAAGATAATAAAAACTTAAAGATTAATGCGGACACATTTATTTTAGACAGGATGAATACGTCGGACATGACATGGCAACCACAGATGGCCGCTTTATGTTGGGGGAATAAAGACCGGTCGGTCGAATGGACGGTCGTATCGGGAATATAGATCAAACTTGGTGGTCATATACGCCTTGATCATTGGTCACCATCATCATCAAACATGGATAATCAGTTCGGAGCGGATGTTATGAAGAACGTAAACAGTTATAGAGTACCTATATACCTGCCTACATTCTGGAGTATAAAAGTGGCAAGGTCATCCGAACGAGCGCCACTCGTATCTGTGTCACCTCAACCGTTCAATCACCTTTTGTCCATTTTTTGTTGATATCCCGACCAACATCAACCACAATTATGAAGCTACAACTTGTACTTTGTTACCTCTGCATCGGTTACGGTAATTATTTCATCTCACATTCTGTTTGTGTTACGGAATTGATTAACATTCTATATTTCCTACTTTGATCTAGCTTTCTCGGCGCCAGCTTCCGAACCATCGAAAATCGATACGCCAAATGTTGATGTGGAAAAGTCGAAAGATCCAATAATTCAACCATTAGAGGCGAAACATGCAATTGCACCAATTTCGGCTGCAATCTTTCCCGAACAAGAACAGGACGCATCGTCCGCTGAAATCAGAGTTCCGGTTGATAATGCAAATAGATTGTTGTACGATTTGGATGCAACCGTAAACAATATGTTCGATAATTCAAATATGCCGACGGCTAAGGTGGAAAAAAGTGAAGACGAATCGATTGTGGATGGTGTACAAGTGTACAGTGCCGCCAATCGTGAATTGGACTTTTTTCCTCGACAAAACGATGGTAGCCATCAAGGACAAGCATCAGTGGTAACTCAATTGGAAAATTTGGAAAAACGTCTTTTGGTATGTATCTTTGTTGGTCTTTTTTTTAATTATCAACCAATAATTGATTGTAATATATTTATATAGAATACAATCAATGAGTTGCAAACTCGACGTCGATACTTTTCCAGTACCATGCTTCGACAGATGTACAATTCGGTTCATCGAATTCGTGTGAACATTAGTCGAATGCAAAATCAATTTTCGGCACCACATAGTTCGCAATCGTCGCAAACATCACCATCGCGACCAAGTGCAGCATCGAGCAATTTGCAACAACGTGTCTCGGACATTCAAAAGGCAGTTAACGATATTATCAATCGTGTGACTAGTTCATTTCAACCGGCACCAAAACCATCACAACCGCCACATCAAGTTGTAAACCAATTATAAATAGGAAGAATGAAAGAGAGATACAAGAGATTAAAAGAATAGCTTCAAGTCATCAATGGAACTGAACTAATTGTAACGAACACCTGTTTGATCATCCTATTGATGCGTCTGTGTACATTACACATTACATCATGTTGTACGTTGAATTGAACTCAAACCGAACCCACCCCTTAATTTATATTTAATCTTATTTATTTGAATATTTATATATATATATAGTTGTATACTCTATGATCTAATGATCGATATTGAATAAATATGAGCGTGTGTGTGTGTATGTGACAACACATCTTGTTTGTTTCAGTGTATGTGAATGGCACAATATTTACAAAACATGGGTATATCGTACACTAACATGTTGACCGCCAAAAAAAGCGTGTATTTCGTTTCATTTACGCGGGTCTTGGCCAATCTAACAGTTTGCGGGCAAAAGATGCGCTTGATGCGAAGATTTGATTGTCAATGTGTTAAAATGATACATCTTTCTAAATGATACTAAAGATTGGAATTGAAACATTCTTCAACATATCATTAGCGGCGACCACACCATCGGTTTCAATCATCCGTATGACGGGATCCAACGTACTCGTATCTGACAACATTTGATTGATAATCATACTCAATGCTGAACTTAGATTACCCAAACCGCGTATCAATACCACAATCTGTCCTGGTTTCCATACTTTCAAACGATCGATACGTTGCTGTACTTGTGGCTGTTCTTCATCACCGTCACCAAATCCTTCCTCATCCTCATTTTCTGGTGGATTAAGTTGAGTAATTTGAACCTGTGCCTTCGGTCGACGAATCTGTGCTTCAAGATCACCATCGAACAATAATTTCCAATCTTGTATTACACGATATTTATAATGTACACGCAACTCTTCAATTCCAACCGTTAAGCCAAGTGTTGTTGTCTCATTCTGACACAACACCCATGCCGGCCGTTTCCTTTCAAATGTATAGGCCCGTGTTGCACCGCCACTATGAAGAAAGATTTGAAGATTGTACTCTTCCAATTCGATCGTAGCATTGGGTAACTATATGTTCACAAAACAATTAATTAAATGATCTCGATGATAATGGTTTGATCCGTCAACTTACATTGAATGGTTCCATGACACGAACCAAACGTTTCAAGAAACGAAACAAACTATCAACATATTCGTCCAACTCTTCACCAACTTCACATGGAACTTGCCTCTTTCGGCGACGACGTGTCTGTTCATGAATTTTCGATTCCATCATCATCAAATGTCCATCTTCTTCATATTGATCACCACCATCCCTAAAATTGGCCCATGTACCCATTTCACGGACATTTAATTGTTCAAGAACGATATTCTCCAAATGATCATCCACGCCGTTAATCGTCTTTCGCATCAATTCAGTGGAAATGAAACGACCAATATCGATCAACTGATTACGATCTTCACCATGAACAAAACTTTCCAAAACTGGTTCGAAAAAGTTATAATGTGAACGCATTCCAAAACCAGCTAAACCAAGTTTGGTACGATTTGCATCAATATCGACCACTTTTCCCGAAAATGTGGTACGCCATCCATGTACCGTATAGGTGATCTTACCCTTGTCTGAGTATGGTTTCGTCAACTCTTTAAGTTCATCTTCAAGTCGATCTCCATTTACCTTATAGTACAACGAAACACGAATGGCCCCAAAACGAAGCAAGGCGCTAACTTTTTTCGACTTTATATTGGTTGCAATGTCCGAAATGGTAAACTGTGAAATACCGACAATTTGAATCGTATCTAATGTTATGTTCAGATTACATTCTGGTCTCGTCACAGTTGTAGTGTATGGTTCAATCAAAATGGAATCATCAGTTGAATTGTGTTGAGTAAAATTTTGAAGATAATCTTTCAACCCATTCAATTTATTGGTCAAAATCGATAACACCAACTCTTGATCAAAATGTTTTATTGGTGCTGTTGCTGTAAGAAGAATAGATTGGTTTAACCAACTAAAAGTTAAATGAAATCAAAACAAACCTTTTGCAACTATTGGATCGAGGTCAGCTGTTGTATCATCTTGTGCAAAATCGAAACGAATTTTTATCTTGGAAAAGTCCTTTGGCGTTAAGATTATGGTTTCACTACCTGCAAATCAAAAAAGTTTGAAATTATTTTCACGTTATTTTCAAATTTTTATTGTAGTAACAATCAAACAAATTACAGTTATGGCAAATGGTGTAGAAGATAAGACACAACAATGGAATAAACCACACTTTTAGCCCATTTCGGCTCGTGAACAATGTTGATATTGTGGTAGCTAATGTGAACATTGTGTTGCATTGAAGATCATGTTTCAACAACATGGTGGAACCGATAGGCCGAATCTATTGACCTGAACGATATGAACGTGGCTACATTTATTAATCGAGTGAAAACGGTTTGGTCCCATCCACTTGACCAAATAGACTCAGACGATGAACACGTTGATGATCTATATTGAAAAGAGCGAAAGGCCTGGGGGTGGCATTTCATTGTGCCATTGAAGAGAGAAAGTTGAACCTCGACACGACCACCAAGTTATGGTTGAAAGAGAAATTGATCGAGATCAACCGAAACGAGACATAACATTCACGCAAAGATCGATGCGGTTCTATTCGCGAAAGTAAAAGCCAATGACCAACCATAATTATCTAGATGAGCAATAATTAGAAATCATCATCAACAATCAAGGTATTTATTCTCATGACTTACTTATTAACTGACAATATCATCTTTATTTGCTTGTGCGTGTGCTTTTTAACTTCAATCGGCTTCAATGAAAATGAAGTGTTCGAAAATAACTTTCGATAGGTTGTACCTATGCAAAATAGAATGATGAATGCTAAATATAGATCAAATTAGTGAAGCGCCAAAGCAAATTCATCGATTTCTTTGATTGAGGGCGAGAGTGATCGTTTCTTCTTTTAAATAGCCAATCGTGACCCAAATCAGGTCCAGACCACTCTCTTCTTGTATGCTTTTAATGTATTTGACTGAGGTTTGCCCCCTAAGATGTTATATGAGATGAGATTGACCGTACTTTGACATTTCAAGCTAAACAAATAAAAGACAAACGATGGTTAGTGCATTCGCATAGACAAAGAAACGTGCAGGTCATTTACCGATGTTTCCACTGAAATGTTTGTTAATTTTAGATCCAAATAAGGTGTGTGTGGCACCAATGCTTTTATATAAATCATCAAACGATGTGCTCAGCCGTTAAATCTTTATCCATTGATGATACTAATGTCATTTCGTAGTTTACCATTCTGTTTCCACAACTCTCTCTCTCTCTCTCTCTCTCTCTCTCTCTCTCTCTCTCTCTCTCTCTCTCTCTCTCTCAACGAATACTTGACCGATTTTAATGAAACTTGTGTTGATCGATTCTTTACCACAATAAAGTGATTCGAAACAAGTTATATTTAAATCGGTCATTTAATTGTCGAGATATTGAACTTTGAAAAGGTCAGTTTTTAGCATTCGAAAACTGAATATTAGTTTTTCTGTATAATTTCAATCTGATGTTTGTATAAGATCATCTTTGATTCAGTGTAATGAACCGGAAACCAATTGAAACATTACTGGATTATGATCAAATGTTTACTTATACTCTCCCCATTCTTTGTCAATCTATCTATTGTTGCATATCATTAACAATGAAGTTGTTTGAAGAAGCTTATATTGTTATGATGCGGGCAAATGTGATTATGGTTGGTTGACACCGTATAACTCAGTTGCAAATATGATTATAATGAACAGGACATTGATATGATGGCGTGCGACAAAACACACAAAGCTCCCATATTTTGTCTTCATGTGTTGTAGGCAAATTGATGTTGACACTGACCAGTTTGGTAGTATCCACCTTCAAAGTAGGCCAACTTGATGCGGCGTCATTTAGACAATTGCTCCGTTGATAATGTGGACAATCTCATCTATTGTAATCAAATGAACTTGGCACCAACGACCCAGTGCCGCCTACCTGATAATGTATTGCCAATTTACCTTTCTTGGTGTCGATGTCCTCTATGATATGATATGATTTGATATGGTTATTTGGAAATCTACCGATTGCTTAACCAAATTTTATTACCAACTGAATGCGTCACGTCTTCTGTGAATGTTAGCGAGCGTCTGTTGGTGTTGCCTCAATGTTTGTTTTTGCATTGACAACAGCAACCGTTATAACCATAGTTGGACCATTTCATTTCATTTTTGTGTTGGTGTGATAGATTTAATTTTTTTTTTTTGGTCTAAAACATTGGACCATTTATCAACCCGGTTTTTTATTATCAGATCATGTCTGTCACCGGTACATAGGTTTTCTTTTTCAATGTTAACCAATCATCATCATTAAAACCATCAATCAGCTGTGATCAATCTCACCGACAAACCGTGTACGGTGGTGTACCGAATGAGTCAATCATTTTAACCAAATTCGATCGATCAATCGGAAAACGTCTTTCGTCTATTGTGGACAAAGCTTTTGTTCACGATCGACACATTCACATTTCACACAAGTGATCATGGGAGCAACATTTTCACGACGACTTCAATCATTGATTGAGTCATTGCCATTTTTCCAAACACTCCATATCACAATGGTCGGACTTGATTCGGCTGGAAAAACGACAGCTTTATATCGACTCAAATTTGAACAATATATTAGTACTTTACCAACAATTGGGTTTAATTGCGAAAAAGTTAAAATCAACTTTAACAAAGCAAAGGTATAAATTAAAGTTTTTGCAAACGATTATTCATCTTATATTCTCATAGAATGTATCATTTACCATATGGGATATTGGGGGACAGGATAAGTTGCGGCCATTGTGGATTCCATACACTAGATGTACAGATGGGATAATCTTTGTCATCGATTCAGTAGATGAAGATCGGTTTGAAGAAGCACGAATTGAGCTTATGCGAACATTGAAATATCCTCAAAATTCCAACGTTCCTTTGTTAATATTGGCAAACAAACATGATTTACCTGATTCGAAAGATCCGATCGAGATTGCACGAACTCTGGGCCTTCAAGATTTAAACGGAAAACAATTGTGGCAAATTCAGTCATGTTGCTCTATAACTGGAGATGGTCTTGAAGAAGGTTTAGAACATTTATATGAGATGATACAGGAAAAAAGACGAAACGCTAAAAATGTACCAAAGATAAAAAAGAGACTTTGATTTTGGCTGCTATTGTTGAACTACCAAAGTTATCTACCAATTGTTAAACCTAAACTATTCTTGCACGCATAATTTGGAAAACATCTCCGGTGATGGATTCATATATCTAACATGGATTTCCCTTCAAGTTTTTGGTATTAATTTGGTAGCTTTTTAATTGAGTTCATTTATTTATTTATACGATTCTTTACTGATCGATAAAGTATGCTACATTTTACACAATTTTAGTCTCCAAATGGCATAAAATGGAGCATCGATCTAGTAAAATCTGTTAGATATAAACTTGTTGTCAATCTGTACAAATACGCGCATAGACAAATACACATATACAAGCAAATGTTTACAAATGTACACAAGAAGTATGACATAACAATCCACTCCTGATACATTGATTCGCCAAATAATATTGTTGATTCCTTTTTACATATATTACGATGATTGCGCTTTCACAATATATACACGCAGACCCAAGTGATCAATCGTATCCATTCTATTTTTTTATTATTATAAATACGTAAATTCATATAAACCAATTGAGAGTTTGCATGTTATTACGATTGTATTCAAGTTACGAGTTTTCAAAACGTGTGTTCAAACAATGTTTCATCAAACACATTATAGTGTTTACCCAATTTTCTGGTTATTGAAATAAAGCTCTCATATATTGTAATAATCACAATTGCCTAAAATGACCGATTTCCAATATAAATTTGACAAGCGTCAATGTGTATACGTCGTATGTGCATGGTCAATAGGTTCAAGTTTGTTGTATTGTTTTGATTTTATTTTGGAGGCAACGACGATCATCGAGATTGACGAGACACAAATACGTTTTAAGTTTGAAATGGCATCATGTTCCCAAAGACGATTACCGGAAAATACTGTTGAATACCATCTCTTGCCATATATTGATCGATCAGACAATTGTAATGATGTAAGAAAACAACTTGATGATTTTAACATTCAATACAGTGGTCATTTGGCGCGATACCTTACGGATTACATTTGGCACAAAGATCCATTCATACTTCGATGTATAGTGAACGAATCTGGTAGTTTTATTCTTATTATGACATTATTAGATATATATAATTAATAGCTGGTTCATGATTCATTTAAAATAGATGGCTACCTGTATGGTCGAACTACATTTGAAGATAATATCGAAGATGAATATTTTATTATGTTTTTGCTTTATCAATTAACATTATTCGATTCTAAATTGGTGGTCAAAATAACCGATGAAGATGGGGAAATCTTATTGATTGAATGTGCAAATTATTTAGATCGTTGGGCACAAGATCCCCGTCGTTCTGAGAATCGTGTCTATCTATTTAATGGTGAAATACACCTAATATCTCCTGTAATGAAATCAAGTTGGGCAAATTGTGATTCGAATAATTATCCTATTGAAGCAGCTCAATTTATCAGAGACAATAGCGATCGAACCAAAGCCAATGATTCAATACAGAGATGTATTGGCAAACTTTTCAACGAATATCCGGATAAGATTATCCGTCAACAACATCGAGCTCATTGTTATTTGCCAATATCGATTGCTTCGTTATTAGATCACAATCCAAAGTATATTGCTCATTCAGTTCGTGCCTTTTATTTTCGTACTCCTGATGAAGAAAAAAGCATTAACTCAATGAAACATTTTCCCGGTGATAAATGTCTTCTTTCTTCGATTCGGTTTACTCGTTGTCTTTTTGCACAATTAACTTCACAAGAATATAGGCCAAAAATAATATCTAATGGTTGGTCAATTCCTTCTACCGATTCATCGAGTTATCGCGCTTATATTAATGGATTTAAAATTGCCGCTGGGTTTGAAATACTGGTTTCAAGATATGAACGT
Source organism: Blomia tropicalis (assembly GCA_029204025.1). Classification (NCBI taxonomy): domain Eukaryota; kingdom Metazoa; phylum Arthropoda; class Arachnida; order Sarcoptiformes; family Echimyopodidae; genus Blomia; species Blomia tropicalis. Next base: position 131,814 of record CM055090.1, read on the forward strand.
AACAAAGCAAACCATCAAACAGAAAAATTAGCAGATAAACTTGAAAATAATGTTTATTGGAAACGATTCTTTTCGTGCCTCGAAAGTAATGGTTTCTTTGGTCAAGAAATGGTTGGTTCAATGGCTTATTGTCAACAATTAGATAAATGCAAACTTTATTTTCAACAAATGTTGAAGAACCTAAGCCAGTCAATCGAAAACGAAATTGATATTGGAAAATATGTTCTCGATTATATTACAACATTGAATATTGATGAAGAATTCAACAAGAAAAAGTCCGCTACCATTGAATCTGAAGATGATGATGATTGGCTTACTCTAGATATGAAACAACTTGATGATCTTTTAAGTAAAAAATTTGGTTGCAATCCTGACGTTAAACTTGATATGAATGATATTTCTAAAACTATACCGGAAACAATTAAGAATTTTGTTTTCAATGAAGATTCTGGTTTAAAAGGTGCCGAAGCACCTAAAAATAAATCGAAACAAAGAAAGGAAAATAAGATTAAAGTTGATGAAAATGAAATCGGCAACTTTATGAAGGAAATCCAATTTTTGGTTGATAAAGAATTGAACGTAAACGATTTTATCGATAGTGATTCATCCACTTCGTCTAGCCTGGAAGATTATGGTTCTGATAATGGTGAATCTGATGCAAGTTATTTGAATGCAATAGAAATTGAAAAAAGTTCCATTTCAAATCATGAAAACAATCCAGAGATCAATGCATACTTGAAACAAATGGATTCCGAATTGGCCAAAACTGCAATATCACGAAGTTTCAAAATAGCCCAATTTGATAGTGACGATGACGCTGATGATGAATGTGACAATTCAGAAAATGAACCACAAATTGATCTGAATGTTTTATCAAATATATTAGAATCATATAATGCTGAATCAGAAATGTCAACTTCCGTTGGACCAGCAACGACTCTTTTCGCCACAATGGGAACTAAATTGCCAGATGTCAAGAAATAAAGTAAACAATTGTTTCAACAAAATTAATTCCTATATTTACAATGAATTCTATGGTTAAACACTAGAAATCTAATCGTTTTTGCGATTTAAAAAGGGATCGATGCTTTTTAGTTTCAAGTCTACGAATTGCTGCCCTTTCACGTCTCGCTTTTATTATCTCAAGCGTTTCATGGGTCGGCTCCAAAATCGGTGGCTTAGTTGCTTCAGCAACATAGCATCGTAATTTGTCCATACAATCGGCCAAATTTAATGATTGTTGTCGAGTTTTATCGGATCGAATAAGCCAATAGCCATCTTTGTTGATCGAATTTTTATGCTTTGAAAATGGTAAACAAAAATTAAATGATAAACCAAGGTTTAACAATCACTTACTAATTCACTGATCCTTTTCTTTACTTCATCAGGAATCCAATCGGCACTTTGCACGTGAAATTTAACCGTAACCTTGGTGTGAACTCGATTAACATTTTGACCTCCCGGTCCGGAACTGGTGCAATGTGTGATATCCAATTTTTTTATTGGAATATATCCAGTAAATTTGTCACCATCGAATGACTGTTGGAATAAAAGCAAATAAGTCAAATAATATAAATCATTTCCGATGGAACAAACTTTATCAATCTCAGCCGATGAAGCAGTTGAACTTTGTGGATAGAGTTTGTCCAAACTATGATTGCTGGAAAATTTTGGATATGAACCAATTCCCGATAGAAAACGTTTATTAACACCCCATGAAATCGACCGGAAGTATTGAATCGATAACATTTTAAAGATAAAGTTGTTTAATGGCAATGTTCAAATCAAAAATAATTATAAACAAGACAAAATCCCAATGCATGTGTTTCATGTGGTCTACTATTTCAACCCAACGTGTTCAATATTTTGGTTTCCTTATACAAATGGTCGTTCTGGTTTGTTTACTCCAATGTTATGGATCGGAAAGTGTTACCCGAATTTAAGGCGTACTTATCACAGTTAGAGTTGGTTTTACGCAATTTAGATCGATCTATTCAATATTCATCGAATATTGAAAAATTGACCGAACAACAATGGCAACAACATATGTCCGATTTGAAATTGCAAAAGCATCAAGCTGAAACCCTTCTTAGCAAACTTCAAACCCATTCAAGTCCAGCTAAACGACGAATTAAGAGAATCAGAAGATCGAAAAGAGTTAGAAGAAAAAATCGAACAATACATAAACGACTTGTCGCAGAATCGTCATCATTATACAACGAATGCGTTGATTCATCATATCGACAATCGCAAATCGATTATCAAATTTGCATCGAACAATCAGAAATTGATCAATTGAATCGTGAAGATGCATTTTATATGTTAAAAGAAATTGGACGAAAACGTCAAGATTTGATCTCATTAAATGGAAAAGTTGTTTCATTGAAAAATTATAGATCTATTTCCGAAACTAATCCACCGAAATCGTCTTCATCACCAACCGATGAATCGTCATTGGATCATGTTCATCAATTGATTACTGAACAATTGTTACAATACAACAAGGAAGAATCATACATAAGAAACCAATTTTCAATTGATCATTTAACTGTAAAAACAACTAAGACACGACAACAGGAAAGAATCAACCATCATTTGGTTGAGGAAACGAACCAATCATCGGTTAATGTTTCTACTGTTACACTTGAGAAAAGATTACAGTCATTGCCATCATCAAACAAATGGAGCCAATATATAAGATTAGTACCAAATGTTTATTGTGAATCACAATGTTATGAAACAAATGTTTCCAACGAAACGTGGATAAAGTATATCATCTCTAATGGAAACAAATGGTGTCATCGTACTGAGTGAACAATCAATTGAAGAACAGTTAAATCGGATGATATTTATCATCAGATATTGAAAATTGGTACGCACAAGACTTATTGCACTTGTTGGTATGTGTATTGTATATTAATTAATCAAAATTTATTCATTACTTTTAGTTTCTTTTCTTTTCCTGCTTAGAAATGAATACTCTTTATAGAACTCTCTTCATCATTTGTTCCTTTTCCTAGTTGCATCAATCGTTTCATTTCAATTTAGAATCGAGTGTATCAAATGTGACGTAACATGATCTTCACACATATTCTATTCTACACGCATACTCATAATACGCCTCTATCCGTTTACGTCATCCATATTCGTCTAAACCGATTAAGCAAACAGTAACCTTTCTCCGTTTTTCATTCACCCCTGTAAAAACAATCGACTTGCTTCAACAACAGTAGCATGTGTGCATGTATAGGCGTATATCTATTGTACAAGAAATTAGTCACCTGATTTCGACGACTTGCACACACGTTGCTTTACATGCATTGTACTGTTGCATCGCTTTTACAAAGAAGAAGACAATTATCAAAAATTATTCTAGTCATTGGATTTCGTGTCTCCTCTGTCTCTCCTTTTCTCATTCAATCACATTTGCATCTGTTAACGCTATTCAACGATCTCTTGTTTAATTATAGACCAATTACAATCGATAAAACATTTGGTAAGTTTCCTTTTGATACGGTTCAATTGTTTACTTAAAGCAGAGCAGTTTTCAAACTTCATACTTCTACATAGATATCCATATATATTTCTATCCAGTTTTTTTATGAAATAAGCATTAAACAAGTACAGGAATAGTTCAAGTTTTCATCAACCATTTCCAAACAATATTTATCTCGATAATCTATCTAATGATTCATTAGATTCATCAACAACAAAAAGTTGTGTAACTCCGATAGTTTCTATACCTCATCTACTAGCTTTTCCATTCTTTTTCCGATACCTATACAATGTTGGTTTATGAAAATATATTAAACTTCTTTCTTTTCCAATCGATAGGAACAAAACGGCAAATCATCGAAAACAGAACTAACCACTAAAGTGGATAAAAAGAGGATTGTACAAGAACAGATTCAACTTTTCTTCATCCTTCAAAATTGGACGTCACTTTTTTCTTTCTCATCACTTCTTAAAATAATAGGGTGAGTGTTATGTTGATGGTGTTTGATCATCTAACATTCAACGACGATTAAAAATAAGAAAGAACGAAAGAAAAACTAACCATTCTTCAATGGCACTGAATTACAATTTCACCGACCAACCTACTTAGCCAGATCGGACACATCGCATCAGCTCACAACTCTCTCCCATTTTCTCTTCTTTTCTCTTTCCATTTTCCGCCCTCCCATCATCGACCGCATTCGTCTTCGTAGTCTTCGTCTTCGTTGTCGTCGTTTTTTTATATAATCTTTTCCAAGTTGGCAATCGTGTCCGGCCTAGAAGCCAACATCGAACTCGAACTTCATTCCGTCAGCGACGTCCGTTCATCGCACACACCACCACCATCATCCCCACAACAGCAGCAACAACAACAACGAGATACACAAGATATCGTCTCTAACATGTCACCTGCCAAGAAGGTATCTTGTACAAATATTTGTTTGACTTTTTTCCTAAAATATTCTATCATTTCAATGATCATATAGGAAGTTTATATCGTATCGGCGAAACGTACGCCAATTGGCTCATTTCAAGGATCATTGTCATCGTTACATGCCACCCAATTGGGTTCGATTGTCATACGTGCATGTATGGAGGGTGCCGGATTGGTTGACAATCAAGTCGATGAAGTAATCTTTGGCAACGTACTACAAGCTGGCGTTGGTCAAGCGCCGGCACGACAAGCGGCATTGAATGCTGGCATCTCGAAAAGTGTTCCATGTACGACCGTTAATAAAGTGTGCGCCTCTGGTATGAAAGCATTGATGATGGGCACGCAAAGTATCATGCTCGGCGACAATGAAGTGGTAGTCACCGGTGGTATGGAAAGTATGTCCAATGTACCATTCTACATGGCGCGAGGTATGTTTCCATTTCGTATTTTACTCTACTTGTAGCTAGGCTCTTTGTCGTTTAACCTCTCTTTCCCATTTTTGTTTTTAACTCTCACACCTCAAACTATAATCGTCTCTTATGTTGCCCTAATTGTGATTGTATGTCCTAACCCCTATATCTTACTCCTATTTACCCATTATTCATTCATTCATTGAGTGAATGAACGCCAATCTCGCGTCAAGTGAATTCTCCCTCCTTTCAATTTTCCGTTATTTCAGGTTTATACCAATGCAACATTAGATTCGATCAAACCGGACGTTCAAGTCGATGACACTGTTCAATGATAGACTCGTTAGGTGTGCATACTTGTGCGAGATAGGTTGAATTGTTTGATTGTGCACCGAGTTCGTCGTTTGACCTCGATTATTTTACTGATTTATTTGTCGAATGTTATGTTATCAACGTTAATGGCCTTTGGGTCATGGTTTTTCGGGCAACCTCAATTCGGAAACTTATCTTTTAGTTTAGTTTAGTAGTTTCTCTCACTTGTTTTAGAAAACTAATTCGTCCACAATTGATGGTTGATTGCAACCACATTGATGTACTAATTTAGCATACATCCATTTTCCTGATACCAATTTGTCGTTAAAATATTACTAAATGTTTTTCATCGTACATGTGGTTACAATCCTTAATAATCTTGATTTAAATATCAATTACGTTTATCTAAACTATATACGGATCTTATGTACAATCCTTTTATAACCAAATACTTTCAATAGAAAATTTTCAAAGAAAAGTGCAACCGTAAAACGGTTTATGTGTGACAATCATTTTTATTATCATCATTATTAATTTTAATTTTTTTACAGGACAAACACCTTATGGCGGCTTTTCAATGGTTGACGGTGTCGTTCAAGATGGCTTAACCGATGCATTCGATAAAATCCATATGGGTTTGTGTACGGAAAATTTGGCTAAAACATTCTCGATTACGCGCGAAGATACCGATGAGTTTGCCAAACAATCGTACACTCGAGCGGGAAAGGCAAGAGACGCTGGCCTATTAGCAAAGGAGATTGTTCCAGTGGTTATTCCCGGTCGTAAGGGCAAGCCGGACATTACAGTTCGAGACGATGAAGAGATTGCAAAGGTCAACTTTGAGAAGATGCCATATCTAAGTCCGTGCTTTCAAAAAGATGGCACAATTACCGCTGCAAATGCAAGTTCGTTGAATGATGGCGCCTCAGCCTGTATTCTCATGTCAGAATCGGCCGTTAAGAAATATAATGTAACTCCATTGGCAAAGGTAATCGCTTATGCCGATGCCGCCGTCGATCCAATTGATTTCGGTATTGCACCAGCATACGCAATCGAAAAGGTATTCTTGTTTCGTGTTGTTACTAACCTATTACTAACCTTTTTTTATTTATTAATTTATTCAGCTATTAAGCAAGACACGTTTCCATAAATCGGAAATATCCCAATGGGAGTTGAATGAAGCATTCAGTACGATTGGAATTGCCAACATTCGTAAGTTGGGACTCGATGCCGGTAAAGTGAATCCAAATGGTGGAGCAGTCAGTATTGGTCATCCTCTTGGGTATGTTGATTTTACTTTTTATTATTTAGTTATCATTATTCTCTTAGTTGTTCGGGGTCACGAATTGTTAATGCTTTGGTTCATCATTTGCTGCCGAATGAACTTGGAATTGCTGGAATTTGCAACGGCGGCGGTGGTGCATCGGCAGTGTTAATTCAAAAGTTGTGATAAAATATCGCTGTATAACACACATAATGATACTGTTTCTAACGGGTAAAAATAATGCCCAACATAGTAAACAAACAATCAAACAAACAAACAAACAAACAAACACAAAAAGGCCAATATTAACCCTGTTTAATGGATTTATGGGAGAATCGAAAGTAGAATTTATTCCAATTTCAAACGTTTACAATGTGACCTCACTTATATACCATTATATATACTAGTACCCCCTTTATTATGGATTATTATTATTATTATTATGAAATGTTTATGTGTTGTTGAAACAGAGATGATAAAATTTCAACATATTACCCGACATTGAACCCCGTGCGATGAACAGATGCATCGTTTGCATTCATTGCTCAATTGTTCCACCTCTTCACCTGTTTGATAGATCTTTCCGTAGATATTACATCCTAAAATTGGATCCGGAAAGAGTTGTCGATTAGTTTTGATTGATTATTTGATCGATTACACGTACCAGAGACTTGAAGAATGTCCCATGGTCCTGGTGGTTGTTGCTGTTCACTAGATGACTGACTTGTTGATACTGATATCGAAGGCAGTTCAGTTGTTGTCGATGTTGTCGTCGTCATCAATGGTCGAACAATTATCGGCTTAACACTTGAACCGATTTCATCAGGTGCTTTTGTCTTTTGATTTTGTATCGGCGATTGTGGAATTGGACGAATCGGTCCAAGACCACGTAAATCATCAATTTTGATCGGCTGTCCAAATGCGTTCGGTCCAAAAATTGGACGTTTTATGAACGGATTGTTAAGGTTCAAAATGGAACCCTGTAAACCGGGTGGTACTATAAGGCCTGGTGGCAAATTTGGTCGATGATTTGGTGGAAAATGTATCCGATTGTCTAGTCTTGCACCATAAACCATATCCAATGGTCTAGGCAGTGTGTCCATTGGAAATGGAATTCTTTGTTGATGATGATGTTGGTGTTGATGCGAATCTGCCGGTTCATTTTCAAAATTCTTTGACAATGATTCAATATTGTTTGATTGGGTTTTGTTCGATTCTGGTGAAGAATCGTTTGGTTGATGTTGAGGACCTCTTCGTGCTAAGATCGATTTTTCCGTGCTGAACGTTTCTGGTCCATTCGTCGATACATTTCGGTATGAGTTAATAGGTTCTGTTGTTTTCGTGTTTGATTCTGTCAGCTGTTTGCACGTATACAATGGACAGCATTGTTTTGATGTTCGTTCGGGTAAACAATCATTTGATGGTGGACTTGGACATTTCTGTTCGTGGCAAATTTCCTTTCCATAAAAACATCGACAATACGTACATGGATCAGCACTTTTCGGTATGATTGTATCTCCATTTTCATATTCTTTTCCATCTACTATACATTTGGCTACGAAATTTAAATTTAAATGTTATAATTGGTCTTCATTTGAAAATGTTCGTTACCTTTACTTATATCTGTTTGATTGTTTATCACATGGTTGGAACTGGTTGCTTCCACATTGTTGCTTGAGATGCTATTCGTTTCTGGTTTGATCGTACTTGCCATTGGTGAAGTGTTTACATTTATCAAGTTATTGACCGCTGTCGACGATGTTTGAGTTGTTTCATCTTTCTTCTTTTCTTTAACCATTGGACGTTGGTCAGCCGGAACCAAATGGACAGGCTTTGGTTTGGACTTCAAAGCTGGAATCGCTCTCCATCCATTAGAGAATGTATGTATCTTATTGTTTGGATTAATCTTTTTAAACATAACATTCTTGTTACTATTATTATTAGGAAAGTTGGTTGGAACCAACGACCAATTGCGCATCGATTTCATCGTTTCAACCGGTGATTGGTCATTGCCGTCGTTTGATATTGCCATTTGATTTGATGGAGACATTGAGCTTGAAACTAAATTCATCTCACTTAACATGCCTTGCCGTTTATCAATTGTTTGCTTTCGTAGATAGTTACCAAATTTGGTTGCTAGTAAGTTGAAAATATTATTGACCTCATCGTTTGCCGATTTTGAAAAATTGACCATCTCCAAATCATTGCTTCGACCTTCCGACGTTACCAATTGTAATGTGTCGTTCAATTTTGTATCATTGATCAACCGTTGGTCAATATTATTATCGGTTTCATTGATCAAAACATTGAACAATACATTTTCTTGTTGCATTCCTAGTGGTTGTGTTGTAAACTCAACATCGTTTGAAGAACTTGTATCAGTTACTGTTGAATTTGTTTCCAAAGATGAACTCATTGTCGTCACTGGCATTGTCTGCTCTACAACATTGATGGTAGCTTGATCAACTGATTGCGCAATTTCATCGAATTCATTTTTGAATATCTTTTCCGAATCTATTATAAAAAAAAGGTTAGTATGAACTCATGTATGAATTATTGTATCCATCATATCATTTACCACATTTGTATTCTATAGGACAACAATGGCCATCCGGAATGATTGGCGTACAATGGTGAGCACCATTCAACGAACATTTGATTCGGCCACAAACTCTTGTACCATTTCCGGAACAATAACATTGTGAACAGTTACCATCACTGGGCATTGCATCGCCGGTTGAATAGGCGACGTCGTCAAAAACGCAATCTTTAACAAATTAGATTTCTATCGTTAATAATTTACAATAGGAATCTAATCCTTGCAATACCAGTCATACGAGATGATGATCGCGATATGGTTGCCATGGTAGTTGTCAGAAGCCGATTATTCACCTTAACAATCGTGGTAGAGGTCGTGGTGGTTGATTCTTCATCTTTCAATGATGTCCCATTATTATTCTGCTGTTGATGATGATTGATCAACTTTTCGTCCAATGAATAGAAGAATGACCAATCCTGTTCGACATGATTTTCAGTTTGATTGCTAGACGTAGTCAATGCGTCTTCGCCTTTGTAAAATGGCAGAACAAAAACGAATAGCAACAACCAACACCACCAAAAGATGAATGGAAACATTAGTATAATGGAAACAATATTATATTCTATGTTCAACAATTACGATGCGACCTCTCCGTGTGTGTGTATGTATGTAGAGTGGTGTACTTTCAACCACAACCAATTCAACTCGTCCAGATTTGTGTAGATGTTTAAAACTTACCGCAAGCATAACTGGTCGGACAGCAGGCATATTCATTAGAGTATTTCGGAAGACAACCTAATATCGAAAGATGACACCTTGGTCGAATGCACATTCGTTTACCTCTAGAGTAATGAATCCGGATTATGTGATGAACTAGTCGGCGCAATAATTCGTTCACATGTATATTACCTAATACAGTAGCAGTACTCGCAGAACGATGACGATATGATCGGCGATCCTTCCGCATAGAAAGTGCTATTGATGAGACAATCTATGTTTGTGTGGTGTGGCAAATGCGATAATCATGTTTAATTATGTTGATGATGATGATGATCAACAAAACGGAATTGTACGTACGCTTTCCGAATGCACCCAACAGATCGGTTAAATGTGGCTCACTTGCCGGACGTGAATCGATTCGAGACTCGGCCAATGGATATTGCTTATCGGGAAAACTTGATGATGGTATCGTTTGTAAGATTACCGATACCATATGATTGATATTGATACGGTTTGTAATAGTATTATTATCATCTATTGATAAATCACTTATTATTTCATTTCAAAGGCAACAGATCAATCGAATTTATACCATGATCGATCGTTTGCTTAAACAGTGGACCATCCAATGCAATCAATGGTGTATTGGTTGTCAGATTGGTTTGTACCATCTCCTTATTATCATCTTGTTTCAATTCTATGTATCAAAATGATGTATTAATTTGTATTTTTCTTTTATAGTTATATTACTCTGATCAGTGATACAATCGACCGTTGGACAACATGTTCCCTCTTGTCGAACGATATGACATTTGGATGTATCAGTTTCTATATCGGTCATTGGTTTGACTGGTGGACACACACGCATCGTACATAGGACAACACCTTTACGGCAAATACACTTTAAACATGGCTGTTCGGTTCGAACATTCTCCTCTTCATCATATCGATGTTTATTGTAAATACAACCGCCTAAAATCCAAGCGAAACAAATGAACAATTAGTTTTATGAAATCGATACATTAAATTCACTTCGTTGATTCACTAGCAAACCCGTCGATGAGCAAATCCATTTTAGTTCAATCGGTCATGGTATGTTTATGTATCTTATTTATATTATTACATTTACCTTTGTGCATTTGTTTTGCGACAGCTGTTAAAAGTCTTGCCACTGATGGTTTCTCGTAATAGATTGGTGATGCCGTCTCACCTTCAGTTGAATCATCTATTCAGTTTGTGCGAAGATGACGATTCACACAATCATAAATGTGAGATAATGGGCGGAGAACAATTAAAGAAAATATAAAAGAAAACGAAGAAGAAGATGCATTAGAATGAAAGTTGTCCTGATGCTGTATTTGATATACAAAATTGTTAAGAAGATTGACCAAGAATGGACGTTCATGACGATATCAATGTAAGTAATTGTTTGCGATAATTAATTCATTCCCATACGGTCCTTACTATGTTGCCCGTTTTTTACCTTCTTCCCTCATGTCATTGACCATTTTAAATGTGATAAACTTAGGGTTGTATAAATGAGAGTAATAGAAAAACAGGTATGAAAGATGTGAGATGACCTTTTGAGGCACCATCGTTTGAACCGGCGGCAAACATCATTCGAATGCGATCATTCTATTGTATTGAAATTTTCTTTCAATCATTTTCTGATCAAATCAATGGTGTGTTGCAGGTCGCATTTTCTTTCGTTTTACCATTTATTTCACCAAAGATATGATGAAATTATTTTTCATGATATAACTTTGCACACTATATAATTTTATTCTATTAATTTTTTTAAAGTTTCAGATTCAATGTTCGATTTAATGCAAATAATAAAAGTTGGTAAAAACAATTTCACTTACCTTGCGCAATGACCACATCAAGATATAGGATGATAATTAATATAAAACCGATGGAAATCGACGTCTTATTCATGGCAAATATTGAAGAGTGTGAATATTTACCAACAATATGATATGTTCATCTCATTTCAATGACCAGTTCAGATATTTGTGCTGATGCCAGTTTATGTGTCCATCCAATGAAGTCAAAACTTAATATGGCAAAAAGTGAATGCCAGTCAAACGTTTATATATTGGTTGCGAGTTTGAAATAATTACAACGAAGAGTGAAGAAGAAAAATATCCTAATAAGTGGAGGGTGTTCACTGATGAACTCCGACACAATGGCGCCGAACTGTTGATGGACAATTGAAGTGAGAGATGTTGGTAGTGGTAGTTGATGGCAGAGGTAATGGCACTTGATTCACCTGTCTTATTTAACACAATTGTGACTTTTATGACGTCGTTCATGGTCTTATTCTTGCCACGAAGATGCATATAAAGATTTGTTTCTCCTGCACATCGGCATAATTGTAGCAAACATCGATGTTCTTGAATCACCTGAACGCGAAACATAAGTGAAATTGACTGAATCTAATTGGATCGCTTAACGTAGATGGAAAAAAACAAAATAACTATTGGTAAATAAAGTTGATCAGAAGCTCATTCGATCAAGAATCTTATAATCTATTTGTTTGCCAAGTTTTAACGTTAATTTCTGTGTGGTTCTTGAGATATTGAACCTTGAATTAAATCCAACATGAATGTGTAGCGCATCCACAAATACATTGGATTTCAAGAGTTGGATGCGATCTAACTTAGTATGTTATTGAACTATTACCTCAAATAACTCAATAACCGTGTATCGTATAAACTCGGAATGCTTTCTCAACAAAAATGAATGGTATGGTATGTTATTCCAATTTGCTATGTTATGTAATTTGATTTGATAACTAATGCCAACTTTCTTCATTTCATTAGGACAGATCATTCAATCGAATATTCACAATTTTTGGTTCCCTCACATCGTTCATATTTTTAAAAACTTTATATTATTGGTCGAATTGATAAACTCAAAATAAACTATTTGTTTTTATATTGTTATTGAATTGAACTATTTATCACAATGTTAAAACTTGCTAGTTTTAATACTATGAAACTTTTTTGGATGGTTTTTTATATGAAACTTTTGCGTCTTGTCCGCATTTGTTAGAGGGATATAATTTGTTTATTAACTTATCATTAACTTATCAACAAATCATAATAACAAATGACTCAACAAACCAAAATGTTCATAGCAATTGTAAAACTATAAGCATAGCAACATTGCTTTATATATCACGTATCAAGTGAGACCGTTCTTCCGTTGCATTGCATTTGCCAATTGTACGTATGAATGTCTTTGAAATTCCGGATTTTGGTAAAATCTTTTAGAATTTTGGAATGAAATTTCAAGGATTTGATTTAAAATTGATCAATCAATCATCCTTTAAAATTTCATCCCAATCCAAGCAACTTTTATTTTTGCTCGATTTTTATCAAAAATGAAGGCTTTAGCCTTTGCTTTTTTTCAATTTTTATAAAAAAATTAAAGTTGCTTGGATTCTAATGAAATTTTCAGGAATTGTTTATTGACCTATTACAAATCATTTCTGTGAATTTCAGTTTGAAATTCTAAAGAATTCTACCCAAAACCAGACTAAAATCGATTTCTGAACACCGAATAATCAATCAATTTGAATCCAATTTTTGGATAGAATCCTTTTGATTTTCGAACTGAAATTTTCAGGAATTGTTTATAATTATTCAATTAATCATCCCTGGAAATTTCATCCCAATCCAAGCAACTTTAATTTTTGCTCGATTTTTATCAAAAATGAAGGCTTTAGCCTTTGCTTTTTTTACATTTTTGAGAAAAAGTTAAAGTTGCTTGGATTCTAATGAAATTTTCAGGAATGATTTATAATTATTCAATTAATCATCCCTGGAAATTTCATCCCAATCCAAGCAACTTTAATTTTTGCTCGATTTTTATCAAAAATGAAGGCTTTAGCCTTTGCTTTTTTTACATTTTTGAGAAAAAGTTAAAGTTGCTTGGATTCTAATGAAATTTTCAGGAATGATTTATAATTAATCAATTAATCATCCATGAAAATTTCATCCCGATCCAAGCAACTTTAATTTTTGCTCGATTTTTATCAAAAATGAAGGCTTTAGCCTTTGCTTTTTTTCAATTTTTGAGAAAAAGTTAAAGTTGCTTGGATTCTAATGAAATTTTCAGGAATTGTTTATCAATTAATAAAAAATCATTTCTGTGAATATCAGGTAAAAATTCAAAAGGATTCTACCCAAAACCATACTAAATTCGATTCATGAACACCGAATGATTAATCAATTTGAATCCAATTTTTGGATAGAAACCTTTTGATTTTTGAACTGAAAATTTCAGGAATGATTTATAATTAATCAATTAATCATCCTTCAAAATTTCATCCCGATCCAAGCAACTTTAATTTTTGCTCGATTTTTATCAAAAATGAAGGCTTTAGCCTTAGCTTTTTTTCAATTTTTGAGAAAAAGTTAAAGTTGCTTGGATTCTAATGAAATTTTCAGGAATTGTTTATTGATCAATAACAAATCATTCCTGAAAATTTCAGTTTGAAATTCTAAAAGATTCTACCCAAAACCAGACTAAAATCGATTCATGAACACCGAATGATCAATCAATTTGAATCCAATTTTTGGATAAAATCCTTTTGATTTTCGAACTGAAATTTTCAGGAATTGTTTATTGATCAATAACAAATCATTCCTGAAAATTTCAGTTTGAAATTCTAAAAGATTCTACCCAAAACCAGACTAAAATCGATTCATGAACACCAAAAAATGAATCTATTTGAATCCAGTTTTTGGATAGAATCCTTTTGATTTTCGAACTAAAATTTTCAGGAATTGTTTATAATTATTCAATTAATCATCCCTGGAAATTTCATCCCAATCCAAGCAACTTTAATTTTTGCTCGATTTTTATCAAAAATGAAGGCTTTAGCCTTTGCTTTTTTTACATTTTTGAGAAAAAGTTAAAGTTGCTTGGATTCTAATGAAATTTTCAGGAATGATTTATAATTAATCAATTAATCATCCATGAAAATTTCATCCCGATCCAAGCAACTTTAATTTTTGCTCGATTTTTATCAAAAATGAAGGCTTTAGCCTTTGCTTTTTTTCAATTTTTGAGAAAAAGTTAAAGTTGCTTGGATTCTAATGAAATTTTCAGGAATTGTTTATTGATCAATAACAAATTATTTCTGTGAATTTCAGCTTGAAAATCCAAAGGATTCTACCCAAAACAGGATTCAAATTGATTGATCAATAATCGACGACACCAAAAGATTAATCAATTTGAACTTTGTTTTTGGTAGAATCCTTTGGATTTTCAAACTGAAATTTTCAGGAATGATTTATAATTGATCAATTAATCATCCCTGAAAATTTCATCCCGATCCAAGCAACTTTAATTTTTGCTCGATTTTTATCAAAAATGAAGGCTTTAGCCTTTGCTTTTTTTCAATTTTTGACAAAAAATTAAAGTTGCTTGGATTCCAATGAAATTTTCAGGGATGGTTTATTGATCAATAACAAATTATTTCTGTGAATTTCAGCTTGAAATTCCAAAGGATTCTACCCAAAACAGGATTCATATTAATTCATCTTTTGGTATCATGTCGATTTTTATCAATCAATTTGAATCCATTTTTTGGTAAAATCCTTTAGAATTTCGAACTGAAATTTTCAGGAATGATTTATAATTGATCAATTAATCATCCCTGAAAATTTCATCCCGACCCAAGCAACTTTAATTTTTGCTCGATTTTTATCAAAAATGAAGGCTTTAGCCTTTGCGTTTTTTCAATTTTTGACAAAAAATTAAAGTTGCTTGGATTTTAATGAAATTTTCAGGAATTGTTTATTGATCAATAACAAATCATTCCTGAGAATTTCAGTTTGAAATTCTAAAGGATTCTACCCAAAACAGGATTCAAATTGATTTATGAACACCAAAAAATGAAACTATTTGAATCCAGTTTTTGGATAGAATCCTTTTGATTTTCAAACTGAAATTTTCAGGAATTGTTTATAATTATTCAATTAATCATCCATGAAAATTTCATCCCGACCCAAGCAACTTTAATTTTTGCTCGATTTTTATCAAAAATGAAGGCTTTAGCCTTTGCTTTTTTTCAATATTTGAAATAAAATTAAAGTTGCTTGGATTCTAATGAAATTTTCAGAAATTGTTTAACAACTAATAAGAAATCATTTCTGTAAATTTCAGTTTGAAATTCTAAAGGATTCTACCCAAAACAGGATTCAAATTGATTTATGAACACCGAATAATCAATCAATTTGAATCCAATTTTTGGATAGAGTCCTTTTGATTTTCGAACTAAAATTTTCAGGAATTGTTTATAATTATTCAATTAATCATCCCTGGAAATTTCATCCCAATCCAAGCAACTTTAATTTTTGCTCGATTTTTATCAAAAATGAAGGCTTTAGCCTTTGCTTTTTTTCAATTTTTGAGAAAAAATTAAAGTTGCTTGGATTTCAATGAAATTTTCAGGAATTGTTTATTGATCAATAACAAATCATTCCTGAAAATTTCAGTTTGAAATTCTAAAAGATTCTACCCAAAACCAGACTAAAATCGATTCATGAACACCGAATGATCAATCAATTTGAATCCAATTTTTGGATGAAATCCTTTTGATTTTCGGACTGAAATTTTCAGGAATTGTTTATAATTATTCAATTAATCATCCCTGAAAATTTCATCCCAATCCAAGCAACTTTAATTTTTGCTCGATTTTTATCAAAAATGAAGGCTTTAGCCTTTGCTTTTTTTCAATTTTTGAGAAAAAATTAAAGTTGCTTGGATTCTTATGAAATTTTCAGAAATTGTTTATTGATCAATAACAAATCATTTCTGTGAATTTCAGTTTGAAATTCTAAAGGATTCTACCCAAAACCAGACTAAAATCGATTCATTAACACCGAATAATCAATCAATTTGAATCCAATTTTTGGATAGAATCCTTTTGATTTTCGAACTGAAAATTCCAGGAATTGTTTATAATGAATCAATTAATCATCCCTGAAAATTTCATCCCGATCCAAGCAACTTTAATTTTTGCTCGATTTTCATCAAAAATGAAGGCTTTAGCCTTTGCTTTTTTTCAATTTTTGAGAAAAAATTAAAGTTGCTTGGATTCTTATGAAATTTTCAGAAATTGTTTATTGATCAATAACAAATCATTCCTGAAAATTTCAGTTTGAAATTCTAAAGGATTCTACCCAAAACAGGATTCAAATTGATTTATGAACACCAAAAAATGAATCTATTTGAATCCAGTTTTTGGACAGAATCCTTTGGATTTTTGAACTGCAATTTTTAGGAATTGTTTATAATAAATCAATTAATCATCCCTGAAAATTTCATCCCGATCCAAGAAACTTTAATTTTTGCTCGATTTTTATCAAAAATGAAGGCTTTAGCCTTTGCTTTTTTTCAATTTTTATCGATTTTAGTCTGGTTTTAGGTAGAATCCTTTAAAATTTCAAACTGAAATTTTCAGGAATGATTTGTTATTGATCAATAAACAATTTCTGAAAATTTCATAAGAATCCAAGCAACTTTAATTTTTTCTCAAAAATTGAAAAAAAGCAAAGGCTAAAGCCTTCATTTTTGATGAAAATCGAGCAAAAATTAAAGTTGCTTGGATCGGGATGAAATTTTCAGGGATGATTAATTGATTCATTATAAACAATTCCTGGAATTTTCAGTTCGAAAATCAAAAGGATTCTATCCAAAAATTGGATTCAAATTGATTGATTATTCGGTGTTAATGAATCGATTTTAGTCTGGTTTTGGGTAGAATCCTTTAGAATTTCAAACTGAAATTCACAGAAATGATTTGTTATTGATCAATAAACAATTCCTGAAAATTTCATAAGAATCCAAGCAACTTTAATTTTTTCTCAAAAATTGAAAAAAGGCAAAGGCTAAAGCCTTCATTTTTGATAAAAATCGAGCAAAAATTAAAGTTGCTTGGATCGGGATGAAATTTTCAGGGATGATTAATTGATTCATTATAAACAATTCCTGGAATTTTCAGTTCGAAAATCAAAAGGATTCTATCCAAAAACTAGATTCAAATTGATTGATCATTTGGTGTTCATGAATCGATTTTAGTCTGGTTTTGGGTAGAATCCTTTAGAATTTCAAACTGAAATTTTCAGGAATGATTTGTTATTGATCAATAAACAATTCCTGAAAATTTCATTAGAATCCAAGCAACTTTAATTTTTTCTCAAAAATTGAAAAAAAGCAAAAGCTAAAGCCTTCATTTTTGATAAAAATCGAGCAAAAATTAAAGTTGCTTGGATCGGGATGAAATTTTCAGGGATGATTAATTGAATAATTATAAACAATTCCTGAAAATTTCATAAGAATCCAAGCAACTTTAATTTTTTCTCAAAAATTGAAAAAAGTCAAAGGCTAAAGCCTTCATTTTTGATAAAAATCGAGCAAAAATTAAAGTTGCATGTATCGGGATGAAATTTTCAGGGATAATTAATTGATTAATTATAAACAATTCCTGCTAATTTCAGTTCGAAAATCAAAAAGATTCTATCCAAAAACTGGATTCAAATTGATTGATTATTCGGTGTTCATGAATCGATTTTAGTCTGGTTTTGGGTAGAATCCTTTAGAATTTCAAATTGAAATTCACAGAAATGATTTGTTATTGATCAATAAACAATTCCTGAAAATTTCATAAGAATCCAAGCAACTTTAATTTTTTCTCAAAAATTGAAAAAAGTCAAAAGCCTTCATTTTTGATAAAAATCGAGCAAAAATTAAAGTTGCTTGGATCGGGATGAAATTTTCAGGGATGATTAATTGATCAATTATAAATCATTCCTGAAAATTTCAGTTCGAAAATCCAAAGGATTCTACCAAAAATTAGCCTTAATTAACATATTATAATACGACATCTAGCGATAAAAATCAATCAATCAATTGCCAATATATCAATTGAAAGGAGATCATAAATTGTTTAATTATTAAAGATTCTTAGACAAATTCATTTAAACAGTTGTTGAAATTATTTTTTGGGTTATTCTATAATGAATTTTGTATTAACTTTGACCAAATTCTAAATCGTTTTCCATTTTTGGGCGTTTTTTGGATCTTTTTTTTAACCCCTGTACGGCTAGAAAGTGCATTGAAGAGGTAGTATAAATACTGAATGAACCAGTAAAGGGGTAGTCATTACGAGCTACCATTGGTAGTTGGTCGTACGTTCCCTCTCTCGAAGCCAATCGTGTGTAAATAGATAATGTATACTAACATTGTTTGTTTACAAGCAGACCATACGTACATGGTGAAGACTGGATGGATGGA
Organism: Blomia tropicalis; assembly: GCA_029204025.1. NCBI lineage: Eukaryota > Metazoa > Arthropoda > Arachnida > Sarcoptiformes > Echimyopodidae > Blomia > Blomia tropicalis. The sequence goes on from CM055090.1 coordinate 150,800, forward strand.
CCTCGATCGAATGGATGGTGGCCGTACGGTTCGCTAAGGGGATATGGGTCAGTCTGAACCCGCCTGCCCCTTGGTGCAACTAAAAGAAGAAAAGTGGCTTAATCAGACTGTCGGGGTCAAACATTGGGCTTGTGCTATCCTGTGCCCGTTTGAACGACATAAAATTCCCATAAACAGGAATAGTGAACTCAATCGATGATGAGAAGAAAATCGAGGATGGCCCAGAAGAAAAAGGTGAGTTTGGAAGAGAGGGAACATTTTTGCAAAAATTTTATTAAAACCAAAAAAAAATTGGACAGAGCTTCCGCTGCCCACGATGTTTGTTCTTTTTTTTTAACGGGCGAACAGGTCTCGTGGAACCATTACCCAAATGACATATACATATATAACACATATACAAAAAAAATATAATAAATGATAAAATATCTGCAATATCAGCAACATCGGCGAAAATACGGCATATTCAGGATAATCGGGAACAAAATCGGTAAAATCATAATAGTAAAGAGATGTAGTCTAATAAAAAAAGAAAAAATTAATTAGTGAACAAATAATAAGAAATAAAATAACTTATCTTGAATGATTGTTAGTGTAAGCCAGTATAAATAAAAACCAATAACAAATCTGGAGGACAATTTGGATATATCAGAAGTGAGAGGCAGAATAAACAAGTAAAATGTGGATGATGATTGATTGATTTGAATAAAAACAAAATCGAGATTGTTCCAGAGAAAATAAGAAATAGTTGATGGAAACCAGAATTAATTCAAGCCAATTTGTTATGAAATCGTAATATTAAAATAAAAAATTGAAATCGCATAACAATTCTTCATTTGCGAAATTGAAACGGCTTTATGACAATAGCTCCATAAACAGAAAACCATTTTTTTAAGATTGCGAATAAATTTTCAGTTGCGATAATTAGCATCTCCTTGGCGAGAACTTGACAATAAGATAATAAAATAAGATGGAATTAATATGCGATCTAATAAAAAGTGAAATACCTTTTACATGGAGTAATTGCCATTCCAAATTGCAGAGTGTAGAATGCAGAATGCAGATGTGAAGAGTAAATGCGTATGAAATTAGTTCTAATAAACACTGGATTTGATAATATTCAATGGTGAACACAAGAAAAAATGATTGAACTTGATACTTGATATATGTGCCGAAGTTGTATGAAATGGAAATCAGTATTCCAAATATTGTTTTTCGATCAATTGAATGGTAGCACAAAAATAACACTAAATATAAAATAAAACAAATTTCAAATAAATGATATTGAATCGTAATCCAATCACTGAACACCAAGTAAAATTAGAAGGAAATAGCAAATGATTTGAAGACTTAAAACTGGCACGAAAATGTTGGTAGCAATGTTGATTGGTGTTGCCGTTGATATTGATGAATGAATGATATTGTTTAGCATAATAATAAATGAATTAAATGTTGTCGTTGATGTTGATGGATGTGAACATTCTCGATGACAGGTAAAAATCATAATCAATTAGCATAAAAACCAGTTACCACATTGAATTGAATATTGTCGTTGTTGTTGAATATAATGTAGTCTATATCGATTAAACATAAGAGTAAAATAAAAGAATTGAATGTTGTCGTTGATGTTGAAGTATATAAACATTTTCGGTGACCAGTGATGAAAGTGGCTAAAAATTTTGTTGATATTGATGAATATAATGTTGTCCATGTTCAAGAACGAGAATAAATATATTGATTGGTGTTGCCGTTGATATTGATGAATGCATGATATTGTTTAGCACAAGAATAAATGAATTAAATGTTGTTGATGTTGATGGATATAAATATTCTGGATGACTAGTGGTGAAAATGGCAAAACATTTTGGTGATATTGATGAATTGATATTGAAAATCTAATAAAAAAATTATAAAATTAATTAGTGAACAAATAATTAAAAATAAAATAACTTATCTTGAATGATTGTTGGTGTAAGCCAGTATAAATAAAAACCAATAACAAATCTGGAGAACAATGTGGATATATCAAAAGTGAGAGGCAGAATAAACAAGAAAAAGTGGATGATGATTGATTAAAATTAAAACAAAATCGAAATTGTTCGAGAGAAAATAAGAAAAAAAGTTGATGGAAACCAGTGTAAATTCAAGCCAATTTGGTATGAAGTCGAAGTATTAAAATAAAAAATTGAAATCGCAAAACAATTCTTCATCTGCGAAATTGAAACGGCTTTATGACAATAGTTCCATAATCAGAACACCATTTTTTCATTTGATGTTTCCTTTTTCCATTCAACGATATAAAAAATAGTTGAAACAGTTCACGATTCAAGTATCGCAAATAAATTTTCAATTGCGATAATTAGCATCTCCTTGGCGAGAATTGGACAATATGATAATAAAAAAAAGATGGAATTAATATGCGATCTAATAAAAAGTGAAATACCTTACCTAGAGTAATTGCCATTTCAAATTGCAGAATGTAGAATGCAGATGTGAAGAGTAGAGGCGTATGATTGCGTGCGATTGATTCATTGAATTGAATGTTGTCGTTGATGTTGAAGGATATTAACATTTTCGATGACAATAGATGAAAGTGGCTAAATATTTTGTTGATATTATTGAATATAATGTTGTCGATGGTCAAGAACGAGAATAAATATATTGATTGGTGTAGCCGTTGATATTGATGAATGAATGATATTGTTTAGCACAAGAATAAATGAATTAAATGTTGTCGTTGATGTTGAAGGATATAAACATTTTCGATGACTAATGGTGAAAGTGGCACAACATTTTGGTGATATTGATGAATTGATATTGAAAGTCTAAAAAAAGATAAAATTAATTAGTGAACAAATAATAAGAAATAAAATAACTTATCTTGAATGATTGTTGGTGTAAGCCAGTATAAATAAAAACCAACAAATCTGGAGAACAATCTGGATATATCAGAAGTGAGAGGCAGAATACACAAGTAAAATGTAGATGATTGATTGATAAGAATAAAAACAAAATTGTTCGAGAGAAAATAAATAACTAAATAATTGATGGAAACCAGAATAAACTCAAGCCAATTTGGTATGAAATCGAAGTATTAAAATAAAAAATTGCAATCGCTCTTCATTTCAATAAAAAACAACTCTTCATTTGCGAAATTGAAACGGCTTTATGACAATAGTTCCATAAATAGAAAACCATTTTTTCATAATGTAAAAAAATAGTCGAAACAGCTCACAATTCAAGTATCGCAAATAAATTTTCAATTGCGATAATTAGCATCTCCTTGGCGAGAATTGAACAATTAGATAATATAAAAAAGATGGAATTAATATGCGATCTAATAAAAAGTGAAATACCTTACCTGGAGTATTTGCCATTGAATGCAATAAAATTCAAAATTTTCGATAATAACCGTCTGCAAATCGCCAATAAAATTTTCAGATATCAATAATTCAATTCAAATCTTCGAAAAGAGGTTCCTGCAAATTGATGTTTAAAATTTTCCGGAATCAATGAATCAATGGTCATCAAATCTTCAACAATAAAACGACGACTTGGCAATTGAATTCCAACTGAAAACTAAGGAACCCCTTTTCAAATTGATGAATCAAAATAATTGCTTGCGAATTCCAAATAAAATCGATTGGTCCATCAAACTATAAGGTTGAGGTGGTGGTTAAACAGTTCAATCCATTCAATCTCAGCTCAGCTCAGCAACAACAAAGAATGCATCATCAAGCCTAGTCATAATCAATCAATCAAAACACCTAATGTCTGATCATCAACTACAATTACACCTATCAATCATCATCATTATTCATCGGCCGGAACAATAATCTAGACCTAATGTTTCTTCAAACTCACACACCTTTCATACACAATACAACAATCATCATTTCCACCTCAACAGCTAGCCATCGACAAGGAAATTGCAAGGACCTGAGGCGATGGTACAAGACCGATTGGCGTGGGTATGAATTGTCGCATGCCGATGCAGTGAAAAAGCTTCCGCGAACGATTGCTGCAAAAGCCACCATTATGTGGCAAAGACAGTGATACCTAATGTATCACCATCATCATCAATGGTCAACGGCCGGAACATTAAATTAATCATCATCAACCTATTATTCAACAACAAGATTGAACCATCATCGTCATTCAGTAATCCTATCACACACACACATTGATTGATTGAATGACTGATTGTTTGATATAAACTTACATTTTCTGCCGCTTTGCATGTTGCTGCGATCGAATTGAATAATAATCGAAAATCTTCCGAATCGCAAATACCATCATCAATATATGTTTCAATATAGGATTGTAAATGCCAATTAAATCTTCTAAAATAATAAAATAAAATCAATTAAATTCATTCGCTCAAAATCAAAACGAATAACTACTTACCAAATTCGCCGTCGAAACCATTGATCATTCGCTTCATCACTTCTTTCCCACTTTCTCTCGAATAGCTTTCATCCATACACCCATTCAAATCAGCTCAGCAATTCAATTCAAACGCCAAAGAAAGATTGAATTTGATCTAAAATGAAAATAATGAATCGAATTAAAATTAATATTGATAGCACTTGATAGGGGACGCGAGAGAAAATACCGAATCATAGAAAATATTTCGATATGTCAAAAGGTGATAAAGTTATTATTATAAATGAAAAAGAACCTACCAAATTTCACATTCAACAATTTAATTTAGGATAAATGAAGCAAAACCAACTAAAGTAACACAAACTATTTAGAAAGAAAGTCAAACAATGAGCTGGCGTACAACGTGCTTGTGTGTGAATGGTGAGGGGTACGTTGCTAGCGGTGGATGTGTGGTGAGGAAGTTCTATTTGCCGTACGTCGTACGAAGTGTGAAAGAGAGAGAGAGAGAGAGAGAGAGAGAGATGCGCAGAAACCAATTTACGCACGAAAAGTGGGTTTGCACATCATGGTGTGTGTGTGTGAATTAATCCAACGGTTTTGTGGCTGAGAGGAGGGAGGAGAAGAATGTTCTGGAACAGTTCTAACAATGTTCTATTTGATTGAGGTAAAAGAAATGGTAAATGAGTCTACTGATCGAACCTAACTAATAAGATTGAAATCGAGATCACTCGATAAAGGACACAATAGAAAATTCTGAATTCAAATGGGGAGATATCAATATAAGAGGAGAATGTTCTGAAAAAAGGATAGGTAATATTGCCTAACAATGTTATATCTGATTGAGGTAAAAGAAATGGTAAATGAGTATACTGATCAAACATAACTAATAAGATTGAAATCGAGAACACTCGATAAAGGACACAATAGAAAATACTGAATTCAAATGGGGAAATATCGATAAAGTGATCAATGATCAAGTGTAAATAAAACTCAATTCGAGACCATTAGATAATGGTCACAAACTACAATATCGAATAAGAAAAACAGAGATCGATATTCAAGGGAAAAGATGGATAATGATAGTTTAGAAATAAAATGAAATCGAGAGCACTCGATGGTAGGCACAAAAAGTAATTAACGAAATTTGTAAAAATGAAAATTGAACTTACAGAATTTGAATCGGCCACACATTTAACGATCTGTTAGAATGAAATGAATAAAATAAAAGTTAGTATAATGAACCCATATACAAGTTTGTAGATAAATAAATAAATGATTCAAAATCGAAATCACATTTACCTGGTAACGGTTGACGCAACTTGAGAGAGCAGCCGTCCGTTCAGGAGGAGAGTCCAAACGAGAATGAGGATGAGTTCTATTGTTCTACTTGATCCTGCGCAAATGATACATTTGAGTCAATGGGTACAATGGCGGCTAAGAGTTGGGTCATGCGCATCAAACAATTGGATGGGAACATAGGGAACATGTTATGATTGAAGTGATGAACGACGTGTACGATAGTATCGAAATGTGAGCGCGTACATTTCACTCGTTACATACACACAACAACGCAATCAAATCTTCAATGCGATATTCGTCAGCGAAACAAGTCTGAAGTTTAACAGAAGCACTGGACACAGTTCCAATGATTCCAACCATCATCACTTTACACAGGCTGTTGACTTTACACACCGACTGTCAAGTTTGTGGTCAAGAATACAAAGAATTTGAATTCAATCATTCCAAAAACCAGGCGGATTTAAAACCGATTCTCACTTGATGATGTTCATACGGTCGTCTATTAGTCGAGCTTCATACCATCCTCCATTGCCCATTTGGTCGATCTTCATACCATCCTCCATCGCCCATTTTGTCGATCTTCATACCATCCTCCATCGCCCATTTTGTCGATCTTCATACCATCCTCCATCGCCCATTCGGTCGATCTTCATACCATTCGCCATCGGTCGAGCTTCATACCATTCGCCATCGGTCGAGCTTCATACCATTCGCCATCGGTCGAGCTTCATACCATTCGCCATCGGTCGATTTTCACTTCTTCATCATTTGATTTTGAGTGACCAAAAAACCCGAAAAAAGTCCAGTTTATATAGGAAAATCGGTCTTCGTTTGTACAAACCACTACCACAATGTACTTTTGTTGGAGACCATTTCCCCTCACCAATGAGTCAAAATTGACGTTGATCAACATGTAAAGCAAGGCGCCCAATGTGATGACCAAAAAATGAGTCACAAGTGACGGTGGCTAACGTCTACAATAACTTATTGGTGACTATTACTACTCTCCCCCATTGTTCAACATATAAAGCAAGGCGACCAATGTGATGAACCAAAAATGAGTCATAAGTGACGGTGTCTAACTTCTACAATAGAAATATGTACTTTGGTTGGCCAAAAATGAATCATTGGTGAGGGCTGATGGAAATTTCTAGAAATAAAAAAAAAGACAATGATTAATAAAACTTAATGCAAATATCGATACAATTATACCAAATTCGTTATTTTTGTGGATATATTTTTACCATGATTAATCATCATGGGGTCATAGTTGAACATGGTTGACCAAGTTTGACCATAGTAGTACATCGTTGACAATGGTTGAGTATAGTTAACCTTTATAATTATAATTAGATTATAATTCAGATCTTTTATCATTGTACAGACCAAATTTATTAACAAAATGTTCAACAAAAATTGTTGAACATTTTTGCATTAATTTTTTATAACTAAAAATGAAAAAAGTCTACAATTAATTTGATTTTAACAATAAATGATAACACTAACAATTACTATGAGAATATAAAGAATCACTAATAACGAACTAATAGCTAACAACGAATGATAAAGTAAATGGGAAGGTAATAAATTTTTTGAGCCAATATCAATGATTGTGTGTGTGTGTGTGTGTGTGAGTTATAATTTGATGGCCCAATATGACACGTGTTTGTGTAAGAATTGTATATAAAACTAACAGTAACAACATTTGTATATATCGATCAGAAAAATACAAAATAATACATTCCACCAAGTGGGAAATGATGGCGATTTGTTGTTTGAGGCACTACGTTAAAATTTTGAACATCTAAAAGTTGTTCATTTAGAAAGAAGGAATCGGAAAAATGGTAATGATAGTATACAAAAATATTGTTCTAAAAGAAACGTAATTATGATTACCATTTGTCAAATTATATCAAGATAATGGTTTATGATAATGAGTGACAGATCTGTCTCAAATGTTGTAACCATTTGATTTCGTTCGATCGTTGTATAATAAAGAAAATATATAGTATATAAATGTTTGTGGACAAAGTTATTCAGATATTGATTAATGATGACGAAGGTGAGATGATATAAATCGGCGTATAAATTTTGTTGTATCATCATTGGACTAAATTACATGAATCATAGATGTTGATTGAGCTGAATGGTTGCTTTATCAAATTTTGGTTTCCGTTTTTATAGTTCAGTCCAACTGAAATAAAAAAAAATTGATTTCATCTTCGTTGTTTTCTTTTGTTTAGTAGAAAAATGATCATTTTTAACTAACAGTTAATGGATATCACAACTAATGTAAAAGTGTATGGTTACTTCTTGGAAGGGGTGGGCAGAAGGAGAATTATAAAGTAAAACAGACTACAATATCAAATGTAGATATCAATTGAACCGATTTCATTGATGCATGTTGAACAACTTAAATCATCAAGCTGATGCAGTAGCAGTTGTTGCAGCAATAACATTTTCATTAGTCGATTTCAATGAATCATTTGTATCCGAACTCTTCGAATCGATACAATCAACTTCTTCAGCCGGCTCTTTTGTGGCATTACCGGTAGATTTTGACTTGTTCGATTGCAACTCTTTCAAATTTTCCATGTCCTGGGCACTTAGATGTACGAATAGGATACCATTGATGAGATTTAGCATCTCCAATACAGAACTAATAGACGGTGGTTGAATCTGAATGGGAGGTATAATAGCATTAACATTGCCTTTATAAATTTCGTTCATCTTCTTTTGCAAAACAACCGCTTGATTGGTTAGATGACGTAAACATTCAGAACTTTCCTTCGTCTTATCGTGCGTTTCGCCCAACTCTTTCTTATAGATCATGTATGTTTCCTTTTCGTTGTTGAGGGCGCACCGAAAATCGCCCATACATGACAATGTTCGAGCAACTAAATGATAGCTGAGTGCCACCTTCAGGTGTCGAGGACCAAAAAATCGAAGATTGAGTTTAAGTGCATGTTCAAGGAAACGGAGTGAATTGTCGTATTCGCCGATTGCATGCAAAATTAGACCGATATTACTCTGTAAAGGAAAATATTTATAAATCAAATGAATTCACAATAAATTAAAACTAATTGTTCAACAAACATCAATGATTGACATTTCCGGATGATTTTGACCATGAATCAACGATAAAAGGTATCGAGCACGATATAAGAATTTGAGTGACGTAGTAATTTGCGAGTTAGCAAAACTGTACAACGCAAGAAAATTCTATCAAAAAGATATAATATGAAAAATAATCCAAAAATAGGTTATAGATAATCAATTCAAAATATATTGTTTTAACTTACGTATTCGTTTATAGTATGTGGATGATCAATTCCGTTCACCTTTTCGCTCATTAAAACTGCCTTTTGTTGAAATGAGCAAGCTTCTTGATAATCGCAAAGAACATAATTGATTCTACCCAACAATCGCAAACACTGAACAATATCAGAATGCAACGGGCCGTAAACATTGTTAAATAGATTGAGCGCTTCCGTGATGTAATCGTAACCTTCGCGAAGACTGCCTTCTTGAATCTTACGCTGGCCAGTTTGGAAAAAGTTATAAGCATCAGTGGCTCGTGGTGAGATGTGCTTAACGATAGGAAATACATTCAAAATGTCATCTTCGTTGAATGCCGGTCGATTCTTGTGTTCAAAGTTGTATTCGCGCAATAAAATTTGAATGCCAATTCGAATTGAGAACAAACGAAGAAGAGAAATCTTTTGAATTGAATATTTTGCCAACATTGTTTCGATCGAGTCGATATCTTTTCCATTTGACCATCCAAAATAAGAATCCATCTCCGAACGAATAGAATTCCACAATGATTTCGGTGTCAACGAGATCCAGTCCAAATTCTGACGCTGATCAATGATGCCATTACTTTTACTGTTACCATTGCCACCATTTTTATTCTTTTTTCCACGTCGTTTTGAATTTTCATTTTGAAATAATGTGGCTGGCAATGAGACGGTTTGTGAGAGGAAACAGTTCAAGAAATGGCTGACTGCAATCGAAAGATATACAACTTCAACACTTTGAACATAAGATGTAAACAAATGTTTTGCAGATCGACATATCAGTTCGGTGACCACAATATTCTAAGAAAGTCAAAATTTAAAAAGTAAATTTTTGATTCATATAAATAAATGAAAAAGGGTATCAACATACCATAAGATAATCAAGTACTTCATGTTTAGACACTAGATCGGCCAATTTACCAAGATAACGGATATTGATTCCACGAGAGTGCATTGCTTCAGTCAATGTAAGGCCATCATAAAGATAAGTCGAATGTTCCAATGCTTCTCGAACCTATCATCCAACAATAAAAAATGATTTAATCAATAGAACAGAATACAATAAAATATGTACCAATGAAGGAATTTGAATCTTCACCAAAAATTCGGCGGCATCCTTGATCAATTGTTTTTGTTTTTTAAACGATTCACTGTCGGCATCGGCATGAGTAACACCAAGAGAGAAGATATCCGGATTGAAACGAAGATCAAAATCATTCTCACTGATTGAACCGACATCGGATGCAGCCTTCTTTATGATTTCACGAGTATCTTGTGATTGTTTTGACAAGTGACCTGAAGACGATTCATTTGCCGGTTCTTCATCAACAATAGTTTCCTGTTGCTTCTCCTGCGAAGTCATTGATTCAATCAATTTTTTATAATCTTCAGAAACGTTAACATCACCGTCATTCTCAATGGTAGTCTTTCCATAATTTCCTTCCTTAACCGTTTTCTCTGTTTCGTCTTCCTTCAATTCATTCGTTTCAACTTGTTCGGCGTTTTCGATTGTCGCCTTGGATTCACTTGTCGAAATTTTACCTTTTTTCAAGTCCGATTGTTGAAGATAGAAAGCAGCCAATTTAATAAACAATATGTAACGTGCTTCAAAAAAAGCATCGACCAATTCTTGGCGTAGTGAACATAGATTGTGTTTGTGTCGACGCGGAAAACCGAGAGCTTGCATCTCGGAACTAAGTTCTTCGCCATCGATAACGATAAAATTCGGATCAGAAGGAAATGTTCGCAAGAGGTCAAGAATGTAGTGTCGACCATCGTTTCCGATAATACCCTTACATTCAACCGATGAGCAAATCTCCACCACTTTACCATCTTGACTGATGACTTTGTGTGGAATGATCTTCAACATTTGACCAGCTTTGTTCAGCAGTTCCAAATATTTAGGATTGTTTACAACCGTCTTGCCAAAATCGATTGAACCGTAAACGACCGATTGTTCTTGATCACGTTCCAAAATTCCAGGAATGATGCTCTGCGCGGTAACACGATAACCTTTATAATCGATAACTGCGGTGGCCAATGTATAAAGACCTTCAATATCGATTGAACTATATGCACGGACACCGTGAAGATCATTGCAAGGTGCGGCAAATGCGGCAGCATCTCCACCCAATTCCTTATAATGGTCGCGAACATCGAAGCCAAGTGAAAAGAATATATTGTTCCATATGAACATTTGCATCTTCGTATCTTCGCCTGGATTGAGTGCCATCACATTACCATCGATGACAGCCATAGCTCCACGCGTGGCAGCGGCAACAAAATCCGAATGAACCTTGAAGATAGCCCGTTCACGGATGATACGTTCGGCCAATGTTTTTCGAGCCAACTCTCTGGTGGTTTGCAATTCTTCATTCCAATCGCGAGTCTGTCCCGGCATATGTTCCTCATAGCCAAGTTTTGATGAGAATGCATCCTCGGCTCGAATCGAATCGACCGTATGATCGATTTGAAGTGCAGCCCATGTGTACATTTGATAGGGCGTCACCAAACGCTCGAATGGATGTCGTTGATGACGGCGCTTTTGAATCAATGAATAGTTACGTTTAAATGCAGGACTGGTATGACTCAATAGTTCGACAAGTGAATGAAAGATTTGTTTCGGATTGGCCGGTTTTGGATTAAACTGTTCATCAGTTGAAAGGTTAACGTAAAAGCCGCGTGTCGATGATGTTATGTGGACACGTTTTTCTTCAAGTGTCACCACGTACAAGTACATGAGATCGCCTCGCAACTTTCGTGAGCCTGGAGGTGGATTCCATCCAGAGGCGGTCAATACCTTCAATGCCGAAGGCGATTTTGGTTGATCCTTCGACACCGGAATCAATGGAAGCAATTGAGGCTCACGAGTGATTGTGTTTGCATTGTTATTGGTTCCGTTATTTGTCGACGTTGAAACGGTGACCGATGATGATGATGTTGATGATCCATTCGATTGTGGACTTGTCGACCCATTCAAAGATGGTGATGTTGACCCATTTACAGTACTGTTGTTGTTGTTGTTGTTGTTGATTGAAGTTGAGCTATTTAAATTAGACGATTCAAACGGAATCACAAATTCAGGTGGAAGACAGTCCAATTGATCGGATCGGAAGGATGGCGATGACGATGATTTGCTACTCTTACTCTTTTGATCGAAAAAGTCATTCTGTGCAATGACGTTCATGAAAGAGAGTGAACTACAATCGACACCATTGTATGCATCTGACATGTCCAATGATTTGAGGAGATCGCGAACATGACGAACATGGATTCTCGCCTCACGTACGGTATATGGCTCTTCCACTACTTTGATTACTGATCCTTCCTTCAAGCCATCGATATTCTTCAATTCACAAAAATTATCCAATGTATTTCCGTCCAATTGTAAGGAGAAACAGGTACGATGACATGTATCCTCCCGATCGATAAGTTGATGATTGATTTCTTGTACCAATTCCAATGGAGAAACCTTATGTAAAACAATGATAAACAAAATATTAGATTTGATATAAAGAAAAAAGAACAACAACAACAACAACAACGAAAAATACCTGAAGATCAAATGGTTCCATGCCGGGAGCAGCAATCTTAATATTAAAGCCCGTATCTTGAATGAAGATAAAATCGTCATTCGTTTCGGCATCATCATTCGTCGTTGAATCGGATTTGGATTTACTTGTACTAGTCGGCTGGTCAGAACCATTAATCGACGACGTCTTCTTTAAGACAACCGGCATCTCATAATCGACGTCCTCATCGATGAAACCTCCACTCGATGATTTTTTTCCATTCATATTTGTTTGTGGTTGACTAGAGGTACCATTTTCGTTCTTGTTGTTGTTAACATTACTATTACTACTATCGGTGTTTGTATCGCATGTTGAAGGCATTATTTTTTGTTTATTTGTTGATTTCTACTTGTATTTTGATTATTAGTTGCGATGATATTCTTCGATATACAGAATATAAATTTGATGTATAAAATAGGAAGGCAACCAGGTTTCTTTTCTTATTGATCGGATACAAACACGTTCACAAGAGAATGAATGTAGTATCTAGTGAGAAAAAAAAGGAATAAGAATAGAGTTTAGTTTAGTTTAGGGAAAGAAAATGTTTACATAGCACAAAGAATATAGAAAGAATAGGCTCCCCCAACACCCTTCGTACTAGAAATACTATCCTGACACGCAATTTTAGGGCGTCAAACTCAACGACAAAGTTGAAAGATATGTATGTCAATTTCACATGAATCTAATTAAAAAAATGTGTTCGTACACGAGCTCATTTAAAATACCTACTTGCCTGTGTGTGTACCTTAAATTGATGAAAAATAGGACTAAGAACTTTAGACATTAACGTCCCAATGAAAAGATAATTCTCATTTAATGTTGGGTACACGAGGGGATAATGGAAACGGACATATAAACATGATAATATATATATATACTCGATATCTTCATATAATAAAGAACCATAAATAACAATTTGTTTACCAACTCTCTTCATTAGTCGTATTTCTCTCTTTTTTCCAGTCCAAATGGACGAATAGATTTGGACCTGAAAGTACTACAACTTATCTAATCATAAAAGGCACATTTCAATTGAGCTGAAATAGAATGAAAAAAAAAGTGTGGCGATTTGAGCTTATCAATTGGCAATGTTCGAAGGTGAAATACAATCGACCGAAATCGATGATGACCAACACTTGGTCAATTGAATTCATTGGAATCATCAGTCACATTATTGCGTGCCACAGTCGAAAATTTATCCCATCAGACAAAATAATTTCGTGAATTGTCGAGTCATTGGACGGAGAGAGAGGGAGAGAGAGAGAGAGAGAGAGAGAGAGAGAGAGAGAGAGAGAGAGAGAGAGAGAGAGAGAGAGAGAGAGAGAGAGAGAGAGAGAGAGAGAGAGAGAGAGAGAAAGATTAGGGGGAATGCCTCGAACAAAAACCTGGAATGACATGGGCTTTTACGTCCTGGCAACTTGAATGATGATGACGACGACGGCAAGGTCGAATCGGTCGAATTCGGGCAACACACTCACACGCACAAGTAGTGTGCAAACCGGCATTTAGACCTTAGAGTTCGGTGCACTTGATCATTTTGTCTACTGGCTAAAGGGCAAATTCCTAGCAACAGAAGGAAAGGGGGCATAAAGTTTATCATTGAATCCTAATCGTATTCATGACCTCATACGTTTGTGACAAAAAAAAAGTCATAACACACAAATACAGTGGAAAAGACTCACATTCGGAAAGTTCAAATTTTATGTATTTGAACATAGATAGGAGGATATATTGGATCATGCAAACCACTACTTTAGCCCAACCACTATACTTTTCCTCGATGGTATCGTATTAAAGATAGTTATAGTAACCAAGTGTGTCTGTTAACAGCAATGCATGCGTACACATTTTGGTCTCTCTATCTATCTCGACCACGTTTTCCTGTCTGCAATGCCTTATGCTTAGAAGCATCACTGTTTCTTCTAAATTTACGGCAAAAATAGATGCCATGCTGCATTGTATTTATGAGCAAATAATCATCAAAAGAATAAGAATAAATATCAAAAGGCGTTACGAATTTTTAAAAAAAATACAAATGGGGAAAATATTAAATAGAATTATATCAATTATTAAACTCAATTAAAAGGACGGTCATTAAATAAACATTAATTTAAATAAAGTCAGTTCCGGAACAAGTGTACTTACATTTATGTCGTGTACGAGAGCACAAAAAGGGTGATGATGACGGTTACGACGATTGTGATGAATGATATTTTGTTATGTTGATCATATAAAAAATAAAAATGGTAAACAAGTTTTCAATTTCAGTTTCGATGAGGATTATGATGAGACAAGTATAAGATGCAATTCCAAGACTATATTGACAACAATAAACGAACTGGTGAATGTCGACAAGAAAATGATTGTGGCTAAATGCGGCAACCGGTAATCATTTGATGACATAAAAAATTATATGCACGAAATATAAATCCAATAAAGTATTAGATGGTAACCGATGAATTTAGTTAGATTAGGTTTGGTTGTTTGGACTTCTTATTCAGTTTCAATTGACCACAAATCAAACATAAACGTTGACTGGTACCAGAAAAGAATCGGAAATATGCTTCAATTGGACCTTGATTCTGTTGAAGAGAGGTCGAGAGCGATTGAAGCGAAGCCACCAGCAACTTGATCGATAGCAATGTGACTTTCACTTGGACTGGTGGTTGTGGTCGTTATATTGTGATGATGATGATGATGATATGGTGGTAGCTGTGGTGGTGTTTGTCGAAAAGTGCCGACGATACAAGGCAACGACGAGTCTGATACAAAAGAACAAAAATATATCGGCAAGTTAATGTGGATGGAAATTACGATGACGATACCATACGATACGATGGGAGAGAAGGAAAAAGTGCGAGTAGTATGTTGAGAACGAAAACGACATGTGCACACGAAACTACACCACGACAAATGTGCACATTGCTAATAGTACCACCAGCAAAATTGCTGGAAGGAAAGCAAACTTGGGAACACGCCGAACTGTATTGTAGTGTATGGTGATGATGCTATTGCTCGTCATGTCTTTCAATTGTGGCGCTCTCCGTCTATCATGCAAAACGTTGATTTGACTTTGGTATTTCGTTCAATGTAGGCGTTTACGATTCAAGGATTCAAGTGAAAAAGAGATTTTACGGTCGCATTTTGGCTTCATCTCTTTCTTTTGAAGTTGGAGCATATTTTTGCTGATATAGTATAGAGAAAAGAAAAAATTGTTAACTGTTGAATGTATATCTAATCTTACATCATAATAAACATACATGTATCTCCCGACGTTAGTCTCTTATGGTATTTGTTTAACGTGTGTGAGTATGTATCTGTGAAAGAGTGGTTGATTTGGTTGCATCAGAACTAGGAAGGTGATGGAACATTGAGGAACACAAATAAAAGACATCATACCAGTATAACGATTATTTTTCCATTCTGATTAGATAATGATGAAAAGTTGGGAGACATTTTCTTTCATTCATTCATTACTTGTTTTGATTCAATGCTTCTGGTTAACATCAGACAATTGGAAATCCATTGTGATAAGATTTTGTAATGATATATCAATTTTGATTGAATATTTTCCATGATTTCAATACATTTTTTTTTCTGGTTAAAAGCCTGTTTCTGTTATGCGAAACGAATAAGTTAAATTACAACATTTTAAAATCTTGCGAGAAAGTTTGGCCAAATTAGTTGTCAATGGGTTTGATGTAATTCTGTTCAATCTATTTCATTCTCTTCGGCACATATGGCAAACACGTGTCAACAATTGGTGTTGGGAACATAAACCATATTTGTCACTAATTGCAAACATACATTTTCGTTCAGCCTGCTGATTTCTTTTTCTATTCTTTAGCCAAAAAGCTGTTATCAATGTTAACCGGCCATTAACCGTGAACAAATACTAAAAAAGAATAAAAATTTATAAAAACAACAATGAATATTTGAAATAGAAACTAAATTGTTCAATATACAAACTTGTTAGGATAAGATCCACAATGCGATTTCTTTTTGGCATTTTTTTATGTTTTTTATGTTAGCCAACGATCAACTGGAATGACATATACTAGTGAAGAATAAAAAAAAGTAAAAATGATTACAATACAAACGATGATTGCGAAACGATGCTGAACAATGCAATTTCAATTTGAAAACATCAATCCCGCTTAAAAACAGTTCTAGTCAATATAGTTGCTCGGCATGAAGTATACTAGGTGTAAATAGTCCACTTTTCAAATCACATGTTATTGTTTTGATTTACTTTTATTATATGTAGTTTTCAAATGTTTTTTTTTTCATTCAATTAGATGATAAGACTCAATTATAATATTTTGTGTAATAAAAAATGACTTCTGTAACCGATGCTTTGAGACAAACCCCGAAAGGAAAACTTTCATACGATACCAAATGGAGAGAAGAAGGTCGTACCGAGGTAAAATCTATTTACAACTTTAAATTAAACCATAAAATTAAAATGATACTTTTATTTATCAGGAAATCGTAAATTCGATTAAACAAAGTGTATCTTCAATTAGATTAACACCAAAATCTAATCCAACATCTTTTAAAGATTCAAATTCTCCCAAAGGAAGCTCATTCCAAAAACTACCTGATTTATGTGACACGAATACGGGAATTAATTTTCTTATTGAAAATGACAAAGCAGACGCATTTGGTGATTCTCAATTAAAACGTGACAATAAAAGACTGTCGATATCAAATCAGAAAAAAACTGACAACATATCAGTTCCATTAATAGATTATGGTCATCATGAATTTGATCTAATCAAGTACGAAAAGGAACAAAACTTAATCATGCAACAAAAGATGTATAATATTACTAATCAATTCAAACAGAAAAAGGAATTATTGATTGAAACGGTTAATGCCGAGATGAATTTGATTCATAAGAAATATCTTTTGTTGAACATACAAAATGATAGACAATATGAAGAAGAATGTGAACAATTAAAACAATTATGTTCATCACCCGGCGATATAACGGAAGTGAAGAAAAATGCTCATATTCGCTTGAAAGAATTTGAAGAAAAGCAGAAACGATTGGAAAAGCAACGGGAAATGAAACGAATTGAGCAACAACATTTTCGTCAATCATTGATCAATTCAAAAGATTCAATAGGCAAGGTAATAATTGAATGTAATCAACGAAAACAACAATGGTCGATAAAAACCTCAAACGAATCGGTTGCTTCATCCAATGTCGCCAATGAATTGGGACATTACATAAATCTACTTTCAGGATTAGTACAAGATTTGGACGTGATACTTTTGACCAAGCCCGAATTAGAATTGAAATATATCGAATTTGGAGATGCGACTGTTCAAGAATCGCTTCGACTCAAACAAAAATTCTTTGACCTCATTCAAAAACAAGAAACAATTGAAAAAAAACCATTACAAACGGGTTCGAATGCAACTCTTAGCAATCCAATTGTGTTTGAAACCGAAATGAAAAAGGACGGCAATATTAATAATGCTAAAATCACCAGCCAATCTCAGATGCATTCAACTCCGATAAAGGCTTTCTCGGGAGATAGTTTTAGCGGACCAAAAGATATCTATATTCAACATCAATTATTTTTACTTAAATTTGAAGAGAAATGTAAATTGTTCGTGGAAAAGTGTGACAAAAAACGTAGAATGAATTTGCAAATGACGATTCGATCGACGATCAACACTGTTTGCAATAACGAATCAAGCGATCTACGATCGAAAACAACAAAGATGTTGAATCTTTTCGGAGGAAAATTTTCTAATGTATCATGTACAGAGGATGATGATTCGCTTAGCTTTGCAATAAACGATGCAGTTAAACAATTTATTGTAAGTAGAACCCAATTTGTTCATTCAATTACTAATTATTCTTTTTTAAAGAATGTCTCGATAAAACAGAAGAACATGAGTCTACAATTGGCACCAGTAATCGCCATTCTATGGTGGAAGATTCCACTTTTTGGAAAGGTATTCCAAGCACACCTATTTAGAAGTTGTCCATACACGATTCCGTATTATCCAACAATTAGTGAAGGACAAACGGATTCAGAATTTATGGTTACGTGCGGATATCAACTAAATTCAGACGGAACAATCAGCGAAAATGAGGAATTCTTCCATGATCGAATGTATGCAATGATTCAATTGTATGCTGCCATATTACAATGCAACATTAATCAACAACATCATCCGCACGATCTACATAATGCTTGGGTTTGGTTAGCACGCGTGTTAACCACACAACCAAAAGTGAAAATTACTGCATTGATGTTGGACTCCTTTCTATCAATTACCGGACATAAGCTATTACGAGTCTATGGGCGACAATTTGTGAAATTGATTCACTTCATATCGAAACAATATTATTCAAAGATGGAATCGATAACACCAACTATTGAACGACAATCATTAATGAAATTTAAAACTGTACTTACCAATATTGAAGATAAGATGATTCGGCCCAATGGTTGGCATTTGATTTCACAAACACTTTCAATAGTACCAGATTCGTATTTTCAATCATTCTTGAACGATCGACAATGAATGTTTGCTTTTGTTGAGGTTTTCAAATCTTGTCAATAAATATTACCTATTATAACATAATGTTATGTTATCAACAATATCAATGTCATTGGAAGTAAAAAAGGCGGCAATCTCTGTAGAAATGTCTATTGTGACTGTAGTAGATTGAGATGATACTTTTGGATCGATATGGTCTTTTGAATTTTTCATTAGATTTAAGGCGGCAATTTCGATTTTTTTTTGTAAATACAAAACGATTTGTTTGTATATCAAGGTCGGTTCATTTTTTACTTATTGTGAATTCATTACCGCAGTGAAAACCAATCTTGAAGCATACAATAAAGATTTAAATATTTCAGGCGGAGGCAGAAAGTACATCATCACTTCGTTAGTCAAGCATTTTGATTGTTTGTTTTTTATGGTGATGATGATAAACAACGTTGGTTGGCGATGGAGGTTGAGATGAACAAAGAACAAATATGACGAAAAAAGATCAATGGCAAAGAACCATCTTCATTCAATACGTTCTCCCCGCCGGGTTTTGTGTGTCTTCATATCATTGGGTCACGCTCCCTTGATTCGTTCTCTCATGTCATGTTTTCGGGACATATATACACACTTGATGACACTTTCCTTTTGTGTTTTTTTCCTATTACTGAAATGATCTATTTCATTCGTGTATGTCTGTATGTGTTCGGTCATTCGAAGCAATAATGGGATTCAGGTTCAGGTTTCTTACAACATTTTCGACGTTACTGCTAAAAAATAGTTGAAAGTTTTAAATTAGTTCATATTGTATCATAGGTCACCGTCACAACGTTCAACGGCAACCACAAAGAACGAACGAAAGAAAGAAAGAAAAAAAATCACATACGCATACACATTCGATTGAGCCAATTTTAAATCCGATTTCCTTTGTGTTGAACCGAACTGGTGTTGGAGAATGTGATCAATGTGCATTGTGCTTCAACAATCAAGATGGTGAAACCATAATGTCCAAATAGTGAATGAATGGTTAAAGGTGGAGAGAAAAAATTGTGTGTGTGACTTGAGAAAACCAGAAGAAAAATATTTCGTTTCACTTCGCAACGAATCAGTTCTAGTTCATTTGAGATTTGAACCAACGGTCGGTCAGTCGATCACTTGGTTTGGTCAAAATTTGAACGATTAATTTGATGTTTCAATACCGTTCGGCAATTGTCGAAATGTTACTTCGGTTTTTGTTGAGTTTGTTGATTTCCTATCAACAAGTGGTGGCATTCAACAACAATGTACAACCCACCAATTCATCAACCGAGTTAAAACGTTTTACGCCATCGAATGAATCATCATCGGCACCAATCATCAAGGAAACATATCATCCTGGTGATGCTGATCCGAACGGAATCACCCGTCCCATTGTTTACTTTCGACCACAGCCGACAACGGAAATGACTCCATTGGCACAATCGAATATAACGATAATGGATTTTCGTAAAGAAAAGTTGGACATGAATTCTGGTGTGACTTATGAGAATGAAAACAATGCTAGAACGAATGAACAAGAACGGTTATTAACATTAAAGTTTAACAATAATAATAGTGGCGAACAACGTACCCAACCATGGAGTCCAATCACTACACGAATTGTTCAGAATCCATCAATGAATGATATGTATCAAAGTTTTTCGTTGAAAAATCCAAAAATAAAGACAAGAAAACCAATATTGATGATTGCCGATTCTGGTACAGAGTATGAGACGCCAAAACATATGATCGAAGTCGGCCAACGACCAACCAAATACGTGGTTATCGGTGATGATGGGAGCCGAATTCCAGTTGTTCTTCAAGGTACAACCGAAAATGAATCGCAAGAAATGTCTGCCAATACTGCTATACAACCAATTAATGTTGATGACGACACTACAGGTGTGGCCAAAGACGATCGTCAATATGATACATATTCCAATCAATTGGCATCCGGTTTGTCCGATGTAAACAATCCTGGTACTGGTTCGTTTATAAATTATGCAATTCCACCACCACCACCGCCACCACCATCATTTCCTGGTACGATGCCGATCATGGCAAACGTATATTGGCGTAAAATAGTCTACCCATCGACCATGGTTCCAATGTCCGATCAACAAGGCGGATCAGCATCGATAGCATCAACATCGGCTGGTACACTAGCAAATAATGTAGATCCAAAAAACGATGCTAATGTGAAACAAGCACAACAACAAAGATATATTGTGTACTATGTGAAGAAGGACAACGGTTCATTGTCTTCATCGGATTCAAATGTAAATCAAGTTCAACCATTAACATCTTCAAGTAGTGACCGGCAACAACAGTTGGCACAGACCATCATTCGTCAAATTGAACAATTAGAAACGGATGGGGGACAACGGAATGCGATTGCTACACAGCTTCCGGTACGTGATCAAGATATATTGAACAGTCAACATCGTTTGAATGTATTGAATGAAAATCGGAATAAGTTGATAATGGTTGATCAGATACAAAAACAACCGATTAAGATTGATGAACGGCCAATGGAAAGCCAAGATGAAGAATTGATTGTCATCAGAAGACGTCCCAAAAAGAATCGAACAAAACCGAAACTAATGTACAAGTTTCCGATTAATCCATATTCTTCGAGATTAGTTTCCATTCGCCCATATCGACGAATTGGTTTGAACCGACCATTGGTAAGACTAATAAAACTCTGAAACAGAAAAAAAACAATGTAAAAGTATCGCATTAATAAAATATATGAAACGCACACTTACATATAATACAAGAGTAATTAAAAACTTTCCATGATTAACTTCGAAATTTTTTTTAACTTATTTGAATTCATAATTATCTCTTTTGTGGCAAAAAAAAAATAAACGACAAAAACCCAATTTTTCAACGGTTTTCTTTCTTTTCCTGGTCGTCTCGCGAAAGTCTCCAGACTTCCGAATACATATTTAAACTCGTCATGTTGTTGTATGATGATCATTAGCACCTTTTGAATGAACATTTTATAATAGTATCACATACTTTCCCTTTTTAAAGAAGCAATAACAATTGAGGTGAATGACAAAATCAACGAAGCTTGAAGTGTAGGAAAACAATGCAAATTTGTGATCGGTAGTTTGTGTCTTTGGATGATTTAAGCTTGTTGAGTTACATCAATGGTTCTTTGAAAAGATTGATGATTGTTGTCTCACTGATTGATGGCTGATGACAATTGATAATTGTTCATTTTAACCATATTTTTTTAAAATTTCTAAAAAATAAAGTTAATTTCAATTAGATCAATTGGTTAAGTAAATAAACATAGACTTTCAACTTAGCTTTTGTTGACACTGGCATAAATTGGTTTCATTGGTGCTATTATCGTCCATTTAATGATTATCAATGATTAAATATGAAACATATATAAACGTCAAGTAAGTAAAATGTAAACATATGGCTAAAAGTAAGGGTCATTCATAGACACATCTGTCAGCACAACACAAATCTTGGAAAGATTCTTTTACAGAAAGATTTTCAAAGATCAACTATTTTAACTCAATCGGCCTATTATAGATATATACATAGGAATTTGATTTTTCGATCCTGTGTATGGCGGTAAACGAACATTGAATGAATGAATTTTGAATTCGCCAATGATTCAGTGCGTGACGACAATTGTCCTGATTCATTTCCAAGTGAACCAATGTTGTCGTCTTTCTTTCGTTTCACAAATTAATTTATTGTACTTTCTTCATCTTCTTTTTTTTGTACAATGAATTTAAGTAGGCCCAAGTTCATTCACGAATAAATTCAGTTGCTTAAAGGCCAATTGAACGATTGACCGACAAATTTTCAATTTAGATCGGACAAAGTGTTTTATTTGCTTGAATCAACATATATACATTACATAACATTCAGAAAGGTGAAACCGCAAACGAGTTGACCTGCGAATGTCACCACCAAAAAAAAATTTAATCGACATCGACCTGATCATTATTTATGTTTGGAATTAAACGGGTGAACAATATTAAATGAAATGTAAGGTAAATGACTGGGTAATCATGATCAAATGGGGGAAAGGAGAGGGCAAGAAAGAGAGAAACAATCTATCATAAACAAACATGAATCGATCATCTAAGTACGGAAGGTGAAAACGAAAGTTTTGTTCCATTTTAAATTATCGATCTCTTTCGCTAATGGTGAATTGACACACTTGGTGGTGTTGAATGGCGCCAATCGCCAAAAAAACCGAACACAAGTCTAGTTTAATGGCGACAAATTGTTTTTGCCGCTAACATTTCTTCAATCTAATTGAAATTGAATTTGATCTATACCTATAAATTCACACCTTTCATTCCACCCATTTAATTGTGTGGAGAACGTCACCTAGTTGTTCCGTTTCGGTTTGCGTTTGAATGCCGTGTTGGTACGATTTCGGTGTGTACGAGTTCAATTCATGTCGGTGGCGAATGAAATCATTGAACACAAATACAACAAAGAAGTACGAACAGGTGCGAACGAACATTTCCGCAAGTTGTCGCGGTGTATAAATAAAAAAAAAAAAAAACAGAAAAGAAACGTATATCAAGTTTCAATTGAATCTAAAGAGTGAAATGCCCTTTGAATGTGAATTCGGTGAATGTTGGTGTATATCTAGAGACAAAAGAGATCGCAAGACAATTTGACAAAACGAGAGACCAAATTCGATCCTTCTTATCCCAATTCAAATCATCCACCTCGTTTCAGAGTATATAAGCATGGTTCATTCGATTCAGTTGAATCATGAACATACAACGATTCAATTGAATCAAGTCATCTTCTGATTGAGACAAGTTTACAGGTTTTCTAAGTAAGTTTCATGTTCCATTGATTTTTGGTGTTTTCTTTTTTGGTGTGTTTTCAACGCGTGTTTTCATTGATTTTGTTTGTGTAATCAAAGCCAAGTTTATCATCAACACCAACATTATCATCTTCATCATCGTCAACAACCTTTTCAAAGTGTGAACCAGAATCGAGAGATTGCAAGACATCTTCGAGAGATCAACGAAACGATGGCAAACTACAGCTGGTTTGTTGTTTGCATCGCCACCGTGATGCTTATTGGTGCGACCATTCATTTGACCAATTCGGCAAATGTTCCACCATCATCACCATCATCACCGTCATCAGCATCATCATCATCATCAGCAGCATCGGCATCGTCTCCAGCAGCTGCAGCATCATCCTCAGAACCATTAAAATGGGAGGCAACACGTCAAACGGTACGTTATGAAGACGTCGACCATCAACCGTTTGGCTCGGCTAGCGAGAATCGGGCAAACATTATGCCGGATCCGAAGGATGCCTCATCGACCATGTACTTTCATCAGGTGTTCAGCAAGGAAGCGGCCGGTTCCACTGAAACCAAGGTGGGAAAGGATCAAACGAAGAAGTCGACGCCGATGGCAACAACGACGACGGTGATCAATCATGGCCATCATCAAACGAAACATCCGGCATCGATCCAGGCAGTTAATAAGACCGTAAATGGTGGCAATTTGACATCATCGGAGACGCAGAATTACTATGGTTACGAACCGACAGGTTGGACATTTTCATTCATTCATTCATTAATCTATCAATGATGATGATTGAATGATTGAATCAATTAGTGAATCAATATAATTCAATGCAACGAATGAGCAATGACAAATGTTTGAATATATATTATATACATACATAATATAATTGATATGTACAGGTATCAACAAGCGGCACGTCCACTATCCACCTGTACCAATCGATGTGATCAATGATGACGACAATTCGCAGAATGGTAATTAATGAAAATGAATTTCCTTGGACTATATCATTAATACTAAATCGATCAATTGATCACGTTAAATATAATATATAGATAGTGGAGATGGCGACGACTACGATAACGATGATGTGGACGATTCGGACGATTATGATGGCGATTCGGGTGAGGACGGAGGACAAAATGCACCACGTCAAGGATCGGACGATGACGGCGAGGTAACAGAGCGTTACAACGATGAGCGGGCACAAAAAATAATCGATGAAATTGACGGTGACATCTCCAACCAGGAACGTGACCAGGATGACGATTTTGATCGCTCTGCATCGTTTGCTATACCGAAAATTGACCCTAATCACAAAGGATGTAAAACGGTTTGCAAAACTCAATAAACGACGACTGTCTGGTGCTGGCCACTAACCACAAAACATCCCATTGCCGTCTTCTTCTTTTTTCTTTTTTCCTTTATTTTTTTATCTCTCATCACATTTCACACACACACACACACTCACATCTACACACACAAAACTCAATCTATATGTTTGATGATGGGTTCTTGGGTTCATGATGATGACGACAATCAAAATCATTGCAACAACAAAAGGTGTATAAGGAGATTCAAACGGTACCTGGACAGGGGAAAGCAACGTCGGCTGATAATGATGATTTCGATGCCGATTTTGCATTCAAACGACGACGACGACGACGAAGGCGAAGTGTTTCGATCGATGGATCCATTGGTGATGAGGACGGAGCCACACATTCATCATTTGTCATTGCTCGTGAGTGCCACTTTACCGATGATAGCAAGTCAGCCAGCCCATTACCATCAACAGCACCTTCGGCAGCGGCTGATCATTCATCGAAGGTGAGGAACGTTCCTGAAACTGGCCATCGTCCAAAGGTGTCACAAAGTGAATCACGTTTTGTGCCAATCAATGCCGAACCTTGGCGTAATGGTGGACGAAATTTTGCCGATTTTGGTGGACGAATACGTTCACCATTGTCAATGTTGAATTCGCCGAATCGTGCCTTCATGTCGGCTGATGAAAGTCAATTTCAAAAGGAACAATTTATTGGACATACGCCAAATGTCGATGCCAGCCAAAATGGACAAGCATATCATAAGTTTCCATTTCCCCATTATCATATCTACTATAATCGACCTGGTGTTCAACAATCAATGTCAATCGATGGCTCAAATGATGGAATGAATGTTGGATCGAATACGAATCCAATTGAACATCAACATCATAATCATCATGATCATGGTTCAACAAAACGTGATGAAACAGGAACGTTCAATTCACCAAATTCATATTTTGAATTTACCAATCCAAATGGTGGTCATGGAATGGATGAGCCAAACTTTCAATCGAATAATCATGACGATGATGAAGATGGATCAAACGATGATGATGGAAATTCTGATAGCGAAAACGATGATGGATCAAACGATGGATCCGATGGAGGCAATGGTGATGAACAAAATGATGATTCCGACATGAACAATGCTCCATCAACACATAACGAAGAACGATCGGCACGAAACCGAAGAGGTAAGTTGAGGTATCGTGGGTTTGCACAAAGTACACACCCACATCCACACCCACAAACCCTTTGATTGAAATGTTCCAAAAAAAAAACGGACAGGTTTGACCGATAATAACCGATATGGATGGGCAATTGCTGGTCCAAACTTTTACAAATCAGGCACGGCATCAGGCGATGGTAAGAACAAGCCAAAGAAGCTAACATACAATTATTATCGACGTGATGATTCAAAGACGATCGATCTTGATGATATGCAACCGAATGATGGTTATGGTGAACAAGTTTCGGCAGCAATGCGAGGACCCGTTGAACATCGAACCATTATTGAACATTCAACACCAGAAACTCAAAACGATGATGATGATTATACAATTCATTATGGATCGGGAAATTCCCAAGAATACGATCATGAATATGATTCCGATAAAGATCGGAAAAGAAATGGTAACAATGGTGATGATGGTTCAAATCAATCGAATGATGATGGACAATATCATCAAGATCAAGATCAAGATCATGATGGTCAAGATGATGATGAACAAGATGATATGGACATTTAATAGTCAAAAATGGAATGAAATTCTTACCTTTTTAACATATCTATGTGTAAATTAAAGAATATCTGGCAGTGCCAGGTAATCGTTTGGATGATTGATCTATTGGTCGATTGGTTGCTTGGCTAGGTTGATTAGGTTGATTGTTTGGTCGATTGATTGATTGATTGATCGACACACAACGTTGCACAAAACTTTTGTGTGGTGTGACACATTTAACAAATGGTTTTCGATATGTCGATCATATTAAACAATTTTTTTTCGGTTAGTAAATTATTGTTGATCAATGATTGTGACGCTACTTTGCAATTGTATAGTGTCGAGCCAGTTGGTACAGCCATTTTTTTTGGTGAGATATTAAACCAAAATAAATAAATCAACATTGGCAAGATATATTTGAGAATGGTTCAATCAACCATAACGTATAAAAACATATTTGGATGATTTATATTCTATTGAAAATTGAAAATTTCTGTAATGTTTTCTTGTTGTGAACACAGACAATGTTGTGAATAAGACGACTCTTTGGTTTAAAACTCTTTGTACCAATCAATCAATGTACACATTGACATATGTGTAAATACAAAGGTTAAAATAGGATAAATCATATTTCGACATTTTGCTATTTTTCAATTCTTTCAATTCAGTTTCCATTTTTGGAATAGATTTGATTGACATAGACTTTCGGATATTGTACAAATGATGATTCGATTTGGTATTTGTCTGACACAATAAAACATGGTCGAGGACAAGAACCGAAACGATGATGGAGGTAACATTCAGTTGAAGCAACATTGGTGACAACGTGAACCAATCGAAGATACAATAATGTAATATAGGAACAATAATAAACAATTTACAAGTGAGAAATAGGCTTGAATGATCCATTAATGGGATAAAACATGACCAAATGAATGAAATGTGTGAACGTTGTTTTTTTAATATAGAGATCCAAAAATAGTTGCAATTGAATTCACTGACAAACGAAAAAGCTACTTGGCAATTTTGTTCATTAAACACTTTCACGTTTTGGTTGTTATCGATCTTCTTCATTGATCTAGATAGAGAAAGGTGGTGTCTCACCTGTATATCTCACCAAACGTCTTCACCTTGTTCTTTGATTGATATTATGAATATTGGGTTGTAACAGTTATCCGAGTATAAAAAGGCAATGTCGACTTTCATTTTAACATTTGATTTTATTATTTAATACAAATTTATAACCAACATTACTATAGTCAAGAATATCGATTGGAGATTACAATTGGGCTAACATTGAAACCAATATTCAATGGGCCGTCATTGTTTATCACCATTGGTCATTCTAATCGTCATCATTAATTGGGTATAGTTTCTCCAGTTTATTTACAACAAAAGATTACAATTTTTTTCTTAATCATTTAGATGATGATGAACCAATGTTGTGATGCATATCTTTTGAGTACAGCAAATTCTCTTCTAACAAAATTACTCAATTTACGAAAACAATCGTCCAATACAAATCAAATCAAAAGCATTGAGATTCCACTTTATGAATCTGTGAGTAGTGAATCCAATTTAAATTCAATAACAATAAACAATGGAGGAGACTCCAATTCAAGATCGAGTGTCTCGACGAGCACGGTTCCACTTAACGGATTCTTTTGGTCGTCATCCTATAGCAATAATGTGCCACAATATGCAGATCTATCGTCGAGTACATCGAGTACAATGCCATCGGTTGAGTATTATGAACGATCGCCAAATCCTTGGTCTAATTCATTGTTGAACAATTTTATTGCTGATAATATACCAGAATCATTGCTTGAACCATTGGATCAATGGCCATTAAATCAAATGGAAGAATCCAACTATCAACCAAAGTCGCCTACAGTTTCTGGCTCAATAAGTCGTGGAATATTTTTATATGGAAAAGCTAAGAACTTACCAATGAAAGAATCAAATTCGAAAGCGATCGCAGAGCAAAGTCCAATGTCATTGAATGCATTCAATGTTCAACCACATGAAATGTTGACAATGAGCGAAGATCAACACTATGAATTTAAGAATGATCCCAACCATTATATGAATCGATATTTTGATAATCATAAAACATTCTATCATCATCAACACAATTACAATCATCCAGATGTTCAAATGAATGATCAAAATCATTATTATAATCGATTTTATGAGGATAAACCATTCGATCAGTATGAACCACTTCAAGGATCATTCAATACAATTATTGAACATCCAAAAAGGCCATTGAACACAAATTGGCCATACAAATCTAAGTATGTGGCAGAGAATCATAAACAAAAACAAGAATCATCGAAAGTACAAAAGAATTGGTCGATTCCACTTAACGATGACAAGAGTTGTAAACGAAAATCAAAACATAATAAAAATACATCTAAGAATCAAGATTCAACTAAACCAAATGCGCCAAATAATTTAAAATATTTTGAATCACTTAAAAAACGTTCTGCTCAAATGGATCAACAAATAACAGACTCTTCCAATCAACATTTCCGTCGAAAGTTGCCATTGATTTTGGTGGATAATCTAATGGCATCAAACAGTGTAAACAATGAACAAAAGATTCGAGTAAATAATTTGTATAAGAACAATGAAATGGAAGATCAAGATGATCAACAAAGACAACAACAACATCGACAAGAATCCGATGATGACGAATCTGGTAGACAGAATATGGAAATTGACAATCAAGACCATTCCACATTGTATTCGGATGATTCCGAATCAGAGAAGAAGGAAGATTACATTGAATCGGATGATGCCGCTGAGGGTGATGATAAACAATATGAAAAGGAACGTTCCAAATGGTTAAAGGATAAAGGTTATGCCAAACATGGATGGAAGAACGTCTACCATAAAGAGGAATGGGGCGAAGCCAAAAAGTATCACGATGTTTGGAGGTATAATTTAATAAAATTGAATTAAATTAATAAAATAGTAATTGATTCCTCTTTTCAACTGAATTGAATAGGCATAAGGATTGGAAGGATCGATATAATGAAAAGATTGGTGCCTCGTCCAATGTACGCCCGGTTATAATCATAGCGCCCAAAATTGGAACTGAAATGAATCAAACCACAATACAAAGAGTATAAACTCACCATTCATAAGAAAAAAACCTGAATTCAATCTTTCATCTAATTTCAACTTCATTATTTTCTTTTTTCCTCTTCACTTCCGTTCATCTTCTTAGAATTTGGTTTTGCTAATGTGTTTTTTTTGTGTGTATGTTTCATTTTGAAATAAAGTGGAATAATTTGTAGTCGGAAAAGATGAGAACAAAGAAAGGCAAGAAAAAAATAATTTAATAAGATTTAATCTTATCGTTTGACTAAAGTTGAAATTTTGCCATTGGGCAAAAGGAGGCGCAAAAAAAACTTCATTATATTATCGTTACTTTTCCATTGAAAAGTATTAATAGATTTCCATTGGTGACAACCAATGGAATATGATTGACCAAAGAAGATGCGTCAATTGATCAACATTAGGCCAACAACTTATTTATATTTGATTGATTTTTTTTGTTGTCTTGGAATGTATCGTTGCAATATTTTCCCCTAATTGGCTCCATTAGATCGAAAATGGAACAACAAACATTGGAAACAAAATTAATATCAAAAGGCAGAGGTAATAACAATAATCCTCTTAGGTGCAAATAAATGGGCCATAGTTACAAGTCTTTTGCAAACAAAAAAAAATTGAGGCAATGGAATTAGGAATTTAAAAATATGGACCAATAAAGACAAAGTTCAAGCTCAATTTAAATGTCACTAGCACATTTAAAAATTTTAAAAGCAAAATAATAATTCAAAATCTTAGTGTTGTGCAAATCAAAGATTGTTGGTTGGTACAATTATATTGTACATTCTTGTTGTTGGTCTTGTTGTTGTTGTTGTTTGGCAAATTTAAGATGACGATTCTTGAATTGCATTTGTGAAATTTTCATTATCTCCAATTGTGTAGCCAACTTTTGTATCTCCTCTTTCAATTCTTCATTCTCTTGATATAGATCGGTGGTTTCTTCATGAGCCAAGCCGACGCCATTAAACGAGAATGAGGCGGCTAATCCACGTGCACGAATTTGGTTATCCCATAGATCACCTTGTCCTTTGATTACACGATAGAATTTTGGCCAAAATATGAGTACAACTGTTACGGTTGTGCTCAGTTGTGTTCGTACGAAGCCGAAAAAATATTTGATGTCTGGACCGGAATTGGGCAAAAACGATAGGCTGTTGTATGGAATGAAAGCAAACAAATGAGAATTTAAGGTAAACACTAGGCAAAAAATTCAAGAAAAGAAAGCTATCAATTACTGTAGTAATATCATTACAATGTTGACCAATGTAATGTTGTAGATTGCCCACGTAATGTATTTTGCTTCATTGAATAACGATTCGGCATGACGAACATTGTAGCACACCTTAATTCCCCATAGGAGAAAGAAGAATTCGCCTTCATCACCAAAGAATAATAATAAAAAAAAATGTAAACGTAAAGATACAAATGAAACATGAAATGAACCTACCAATCAAAAGTGTATGATCCCACCAATTATAATCGCATTGCTTAAACTTTAGATCATTCCAATCGACAATGTAGACGGCTTGTGGCGTATCTGAGATGGTCCATGCTCCAAGATAGATTGCCATCACCAATAGAATTGGAAAAAGCCATTGTAACAATTGTTTATCTGTCAATTTGATTTTATGAGCCGATTTAACTCGATATGTCAGTGAAACACGCCATGTCTTCAACAACAATGCTGAATAGGTGATACAGAAGCCAAAGTTTCGGGTCCATTTGGTGAGTACACACCAACTTGCATCAAGAACCGGAAAGATGGCAACCGCCTGTAATGAAATTAATTTTAAAATAGAATCAATTTATTCAATGGATGGAGAGAATTCAAACCTCTGAGTACATAATGGCACATCCGATCAATGTTATGCTAAGAAAGATTGGCGATGCAACTTTGATCACTTTCAATCGACGATATCGGTAAATGTTAAAGATGAGAATGAACACGAACATGATGCAAAAGATGGTAATTGTCAACAATGCTGTGCGAAAAGCCCAATCATATGTTGAGAGACATGGCGCCTCCGTTTCGCATACATCACAACCAGGAGCACATCGTTTACAATAGAACATAAATTCATATGATGGACTATAGACCAATCAGCTGGCATAAATAAAACAATTGTTTTTTGAACATTGAATCACTTACTTTTTATCTTGAAACGATTGTTCCACGACAGTTCCGTTAAAGGTCGGTCCCAGATTGGTTACCGCCGGATGATAGCTACCAAAATTATTGTAGAAATGATTGATTGAAATGGAATTGATTTTAAGCATCTTACCCATCTTTACATCTGCATTGATATCCGCCACGAAACATTCCACTTCCTGGATGAAAGTTACACTAACAGAATAGATAAATAATAAATATTAATTCATTGAACGTGAAAATTGCTTAAACATTTAATTAGATTGTACTAGATTCAACAACAACAAAAAAAGAATCTAGAATGGAAAAGTTCTAAATAGATTTGATTACGAAAATGTTATATAACAAGATTTATTCTTAATAATGTATTGTGATATTCGTTGACGTGAGACGAGGCTTTCCCCAACCTCACAATGGAAAATTTAATGGTACAAACTGGTTGAATTGACAATTGCAATTACAATGCAACCAATGGAAGAATGGACAATTGTACGATTGGCACATCTTGTACATTGAGTCATTCCAGAACAGTTTAGAACTGTTGAAATTAATACTTTTCTTTGTTTATTCATTTGAGAAAAAAAGTTAAATTTGCCTTCGGTCTATGAATGCAATTGATTATGATCACACACGCACAAAGACACACACACAAAGACACAAACAAAGATCGTTTAATATATCCGATAAAAGGAAAGTATGGTTCCGACAACTTGTACAAAAATGAAGAGCCCTTGAGGGTAGATTCCATTTTACGTTTCCGTTTCAGTGAATTCATGCAAACTTCAACAAACGTCAAAAACAATTGTTCCCATTTTTAGATAGGATAAAAGAACACACACACTTAAGGTATTGTTTGTTGGCATTGCCTAATAAAGTCTATTCCCATCTTAGAGAGATGAAGAAATGTTTCTTTTTTTTCTTTTTGATAAAATACTATACAGTCTAAATTGGAACGTTTTGAAAAGGTGAGAAATGGCTATAAACGAATGATGCTTATAGTCACCGTTGCTTTTAGTTGACGTCATCAACGATTCCATATGCAACGGAAGGGTTGCCTTTAATAATATTTGAATTTAGGTGGAACTAAGATTACTAGTGTTACGAGTGTAAAGCCGATTATTACGTTATATTCCCATTCCGAATCATAAATGAATGGAAACTGAAAACCCTTGTTGCCAAAATTAACCATCATAATCTTAAGAATGGGAGGCCTTTTGAAAAATCTTTAGTGCACCTTATACAGCACATGATTTCCGTACCACATAAAAATGATGTTATTGTGCAATCAGTGCAAATGGAAAGCTAAATTAAGATCAACAAACCATTGGTGCATCTATTTATTGTCAAAAAATAGTTGGACAACTAATTACGTCAAATGTACGATGCGAGCGATTCCGTTTAAATAAATTATGATGATATAAAAGTGCATGTCCAACAGCATCATTGTCATAAGTTATTGACAACAATTCTCATTTCTAGTTATGAGCAAAGAAACAAAAAACATGAAATATTTAATTGTGTTGTGTTGTTGGATTAGTGTGATCATTGCCAATCCATTAGAATCAAACATTGAAAACTATATTGTCGGTGGACGAGAGGCAAAGAATGGAGAAGTTCCGTACCAAATTTCATTGCAAAACAGTCAAGGTCGACACTTTTGTGGTGGATCAATTCTTAGCAAACAATTCGTGGTCACAGCAGCTCATTGTGTTGCAGGGTATGTTCTCATTTTCTTGTGGTTATATTTCAGTTTTAATTAATTTACATATTTATGTCTCAATAGTTTTACGTTTGGTTTACGAATTCGTTACAACTCATTTAGTCGTTCTACAGGTGGACTAACGGCCCAAGTGAATAGAACTATAACCCATGAAAATTATACAAGTAAAAAAGTGGATTGGGATATATCATTGCTTAAGATGTCACAGAATTTAACATTGAATCTAACAAATGCTAAGTCAATTCCATTACCGACACCCAACAAAGATCCACGAGGAAATTTGTTTGTATCCGGTTGGGGAGCAATGCACGAAAATGATCATGTACTTCCTGATAAGCTGCGTGTTGTCGACGTTCCAATTGTTGATCGGTCCAAGTGTAATCGAACATATTTGGGTGAAATATCGATTCGAATGATTTGTGCTGGATTGGAAATGGGTGGAAAGGATTCATGTCAAGGTGATTCAGGTGGTCCAGCAAAAAACAATGGAACATTGGCTGGCATCGTTTCATGGGGAAGGGGTTGTGCTGAGCCACATTATCCTGGTGTCTATACTAACGTTGCACAATTTGTTACTTGGATTAAGCAAAAAATGAGTCAAAAATCTTAGTGTTTTTATGGGTATATGTGTGTATGTATGTCTGTGTCTATGTATTATTAGCATAATATTATTTAATTTTAATATGGTGACCATTACATTTATCTATATTTAATTAATGTTGTTAATTTTTGTAATTAATAAAAGATTCCACTTACATCAACTATGTTTTGAAAATAATACATTTAGACCCTTTTTCCAATACAATCTTAATTATAATAATGTAAAATAGATACAAGAGAGTATTTAGGTTAATATGACGATTGCATATCTTCACATTCATCGGTTGGGAATGAATAGTTAACCAAGAATGAGTCTACTTTTTACATTGTGGACAATTACGTTGATTCATCGTTTCCCACTGATTCTATCTTCACAGATATCAATTGATGAAATCAAACCCTACATTATTGGCGGACGCAATGCGACCTTAGGCGAAATTCCTTGTCAAGTGGGAATTAAATCAAGCAATATGTTTTGTGGTGGTTCAATCATTTATGAACAATGGATACTCTCACTGCTGCACATTGTATCTTTAAATTTGTGGATAAGTAAAATGTTTTTGCAATAGGAATTTTTATTTTAACATTTGTTTTACATAGGGTAAAGGCATTGACAATTAGATATGGCACAATAGCACGTGAACAAGGCGGCATTACAATAGAAGTTCAACAATTGTTTGTTCATCAAGGATATAAATATCCTAAAAATAACTTTGATATTGGCCAAATTCTGACAATGTCTCCTATGAACTTGGATGGCACGAACGTGTCCACAATTCCATTAGCAATTGAAGGCCCCGAACCAGAAGGTAATTTGACCGTTTCCGGTTAGGGATGGATGTTAGAATATGCTCACAAGCTGGCCGATTGGCTACAAGTTATGGAAGTACCAATATACAATCGGACTCATTGTGAACAAGATTATGGTATGATAATTGATGATGGAATGTTTTGTGCTGGCTATGATAGCGGATTAATGGACGCGTGTCATGGAGATTCTGGCGGACCAGGAACCGGTTACGATGAAAATGAATCAAAGCCTAGATTACTTGGAATCGTATCATGGGGCATTAGATGTGCTTTTCCATTTAAACCTGGTGTCTATGTTAAAGTTTCACATTTTATTTCATGGATTAATGAAACAATTGAAAATAATACCTATTTAATCTTAAACTGATCAAAAACCCAGAATTTTTATTGGTTTGTTTAATTATTTAAAAGATATATCAACTTTAATTGAAATGTCTAATAAAAACTTATAAAATATGGTAAATATACTCATAATGCTAAATCCAAATCAATGACTAAGGCCAAGGCTAAGATATTGTTAATTGTAAGATTCCATGCACAAAGTACAATTAGATTATGACAAAACAAAATAAATGGAAGAGAGTATTTATGTTGAGGTGACTTTTGAACATCTCTTCATTTAATTGGTGTAAATGAATAACCAAGAATGAGCCTACTTTTTGCACTATGGGCTATTGTATTTATTTATTATGTTCGGTTGGTCTTGCTTTCACCAATATCAATGGACGAGATTGAACCCTACATTATTGGTGGACGCAATGCGACCTTGGGCGAGATTCCTTGTCAAGTGGCAATAATGTCAGAACGTTTATTCTGTGGTGGTTCAATCATCTTTGAATCTTGGATAATCACTGCCGCGCATTGTATCTATAACTATGTGGATAAGTAAGATATTTTGCAACAGAAATTTTTATTTTAATCTGTATACAACATAGTGAAACAGCATTGATGGTTAGATATGGCAACATAGAACGTGAAGAAGGTGGTTTCAAAGTGGAAATTCAACAATTGTTTGTACATCCAAATTATATATATCTTCGCAACAATTATGATATTGGCCTTATTCTGACAATGACTCCCATGAAATTGGATGGCACGATCGTGTCCACAATCCCATTAGCAATGGAAGGTTTGGAACCACAGGGTAATCTAACCGTTTCTGGTTGGGGATGGATGCACAAAAATGTTCACAAATTAGCTGACTGGTTACAAGTTATGACTGTACCAATATTGAATCGAACTGAGTGTGAAGAAGATTATGATAAAATGTCAATAGATGACGGAATGTTTTGTGCTGGTTATGAAAGTGGCGAAATAGATGCGTGTCACGGAGATTCTGGTGGACCAGGAACTGGCTACGATGTTGGAACAGAATTAAAATTGCTTGGAATTGTGTCATGGGGCGATGAATGTGCTGAACCATATAAACCTGGCGTCTATGTCAAAGTTTCGTATTTTATTCAGTGGATCAATGAAACAATTGAAAATAATACCAATTTAATTTTAAGGTAAACAAAATGATCAATAATCTGAAGTGTTTGCTGGCCATCTTAATTTTAATTAAAATGTTTAATAAAACCAACAACATTTGAATAAGTAAAATATTTTTAATATAAAATGGCATTGAAAATATTCCAAGATTGTCATAGAAATCTGACGTAGATGAATAACTTTGCCATTTGTGTACATGATGATAACAATATGTCAATGTTCTTATTCAACAATCAGACTTATTAGTTGTTTGTTTCACATTGAAATTTATGTTATGAAACACGTACACTCGCCGTACAGCATTGGAGATGCTGATTGTGTGCATAGTGACTTAAGTCGCCGTTAAGTTGAGTTTTTTGCGTTCCCATTGCAATCAGTGGTGGACTATTTCGATTTGAGTTGTTTGCAAATATATGATTTAACCGGTCAGTCTGTTTAAGCCACCTCGCGACCCCGTCTCAAATTTGAGTCGACTTGGCTCGTTTTCATTGTGACTTGAGTCTGATTGAGGTGACTTAAGTCTCAATAGAAACAGTTGAGCAAACTTCAAGCAAGTGGTAATGTCTTGGTTGAAATCATTTTAATATTTAAATATCAAATAGTATTAATCATCATTGTTAATCCATCTTTAAAGCTTGGAAGAAAATCCAAATTAAATAAAGAACAATTCCAAATAAACATTAAGGGCATTTCCATATTTGCATACGAGTACGTCAATGTCTATCAATGCTATTTAAGATATGGTTACATTATGAAAAGTCATTCATTAGATCACTAGAGGTCCTCATGAATGTCATTATCATCTTATGTTTGGCAAGTGTGGCCAGTGCGCGTTCGTTCATCTCGCCAATAGCAAACAAATCATCACTGGCACCCTACATTATCAATGGACATGACTAGATTCTTAAGGTTTTGCTCCACAAACAGGATGAATAATTTTGTGTTCATTGCAATACTTTATGTTGTAAGTATGGCCAATGCTGGTTCATTGCGCTCAAAACTTGCACATTCCAATGCAAATCATCTATCACCTTACATTGTTGGTGGAAGAGATGCTCGAGATGGTGAAGTTCCTTGGCAAGTTTCCCTAAGGGCTGAGACTGGAACCCATTTTTGTGGGGGCTCAATTCTATCTACAAAATGGGTAATTACGGCCGCACATTGCGTTCTTCATCGAAAACAAAAGTATGTAATCGATAAATTTAGTTTCAAATAAATCTAACATTTTTTCCAAACTAAAGTCCACAGGCTATATCGATTCGATACAATACATTGAAAAGAAGTTCAGGTGGTCAAACCGTAAGAGTGGTAAAAGCACATTATCATCTTTTCTATAGTTACACTTCCCGGGATTATGATATTGGATTATTAAAAACTGAACCAATGACATTGTGTCAAACGAATGCACAACCAATTCGTTTGCCGCAAATATTATCGGAACCAAGTGGCGAGGTGACCGTTTCCGGATGGGGAAAAACGTCTGATAATGATACTACACTTCCGGAACATCTTCAAGTTGTCGAACTACCAGTAATTAGTACTAAAGATTGTTTAACCTATTTTCCCCGCCGTATCACACCAAGAATGTTTTGTGCCGGCTATGAAGAAGGCGGAAAGGACGCTTGTAATGGCGATTCTGGTGGTCCAGCAGCTAGTGAAGATAAAAAATTAGATGGAATTGTTTCATGGGGTCATGGATGTGGCGAACCACGTCATCCAGGAGTTTATACAAAAGTTTCCAAATTCATTAATTGGATACTTATAAGAACAAGAAAATTGCCATTAGTGGAGTGTACGTGAATAAAGAATCTTGTATATAGTCATAATAATAAAACATTATAATAAAAAAAAAATAATAAATTATTCAAATCATTTCTGAGAATCTAAATGAAGTTCAAATAATGATGACGTACAAGCGAAATCTTATAAAATTTCTTTTGCATACCTATGATCTGACGTAATTGCCAATTTCCTGTAAACTGAGCAATACACAAGGTTGCAATCTCCAACTGACCAGATTTCTTATCAGCGATGGAGAATTTCCAACTTTTAAAATTAGCTTTTATTGTATCCACTTCCGAAGTTCAAGCGTCATAAAGTTAATGTATGGCAACGTCAATAGCAGCAAATTATCATGAGCAAACAAATGATGGTAGATGTAATCTACTTTAAATATATTTAAATAGCCGTTCGAAGAATCATTTCAATTTATCTGTCGGACATCTCAACCAGAACAGCAAGAAAAGAAATAATGGATATAATACAACTTATCCTATCATTATGTTTAGGCGTAAGCTTAACAATGGCTAGTCCATTGAGTATGAACAATGTTTCAATGTACAATGAAATGGACATTGAAAACTATATTGTGGGAGGAAGATATGCAAGAAATGGCGAAGTTCCATATCAAGTATCATTGCAACGATTGTACTTCCACTATTGTGGTGGATCAATTATCAGCAAAAGATATAAGATCTGCAGCACATTGTGTCGATCGGTAAGATCTTTGATTATTTGATTACGATTTTAAAATTTTACATATTTTTTCTCATCTTTTTCTTCTTCCAAAAAATAGAGTCGATGCAAAGAGTGTTGTAATTCGATATAATACATTACGCCATGACAAAGGTGGATCATTAATGAGAGTCAGCAAATTGATACCACATGGAGAATATGACTCTTATTTTATCAAAAATGATATTGCATTGATCAAGACAAAATCTAGATTACGTTTAGGAAGAAAGAATGCAAAAAAGGTCAAATTGCCGAGAAAAAATTCAGAACCAAGAGGAAAAGTGCTTGTGTCTGGTTGGGGTTTGGAAAGTGAAAACGGAACCGAAGTATCCGATAGATTGAAGGTAGTTAGAGTTCCAGTTGTTAGCAGAAAGAAATGTAAAGAAGCCTATGGTGATATTCTTACTAAGAATATGTTCTGTGCCGGTGTACTCAAGAAGGGCGGCAA
Source organism: Blomia tropicalis (assembly GCA_029204025.1). Classification (NCBI taxonomy): domain Eukaryota; kingdom Metazoa; phylum Arthropoda; class Arachnida; order Sarcoptiformes; family Echimyopodidae; genus Blomia; species Blomia tropicalis. The sequence continues at coordinate 190,611 of CM055090.1, forward strand.
AGATTCGTGTCAAGGTGATTCCGGTGGACCGGCTGTGAATCGAGTTAAAAGGCTTGTTGGAATCGTATCGTTTGGAAAAGGTTGTGCTAAGCCAGACTATCCTGGCGTTTATACCAAAGTGTCCAAATATATCAATTGGATCAAGAAACATAGTGACGTTAAATAAATTGCTATTGTACAGTATACTATAGGTGATTCGTACGAAAACTCAAAATCTATATACAAAAACTATTGTAATTTAACGTTTTCAAACGAATAAAAATAAAATATTTTCAATGTACTACATTAAACATGTGATCAAAGAACATTGACGCAATTAACATCAATAAACTAATTTTTTGTTTAGTTTTTAAGGAAAATAAATCACATAAGAAAAAATTTCCATATAATATTATAAAATCATTATTATATAAGGTCTTAGGTCGCATTAATTGGCTAGGTGATAAATGATAAGATAAATCTTAAACTTTGATTCGCTGGCAACCATTCAAACTAATCAAAACAATTCTAATGTTATGAATCAATGAAATGAACTTACCTTGCTATTTTGAATGTGACATTTATGTGTTCCATACAAGTTGAATACGAATCGAGAAAGTTTCCGTTTGTTAGGTAAACTTCTTGCTAATTCAATTAGATCAACATTTTCAATCGATTCAATTGCACTTGATTGTTCCGTTTGGTGTTGTGGATGAAAGGTCGATGAAAATGGTATTGATTGATGTTGATGAGCGACACGATATAAGATGGAATCGGAAGACATTGTCCATAGTTGATTGGTTGAATCATTATTTAAAATGATTCCTTGTGTATCTTCACATTGATTGATATCGGTTTCAGTGACATCCACATGAGCAATGATTACGCCTTTAACAACATACCATTGGCCAGAATCAATTGAATCGGTTTCATTTTGATTTGAAACCTTATTATCCACCTCTAAGATCAATGCTTGATATGCAATGAACCAACGATTCACATCACAATCATAGAATATATCTGACCATTCCGATGTATCGTTTGGCCATTTTGTTTCATCATGTTGATAATATCGTTCTATTTGGAGCAGATTGTTCAATCGATCTGACAGCCACATTTCGGAAACATGTTCAATTGTTGACATTGTTTCACAATGGAAAGATTCATTCGATCTATCAATGTGAGGTAGATGAGGAACGACATAATCATAATTGGAACACCAATAAGTTTGCAAACGTTTGGCTTGTATTGTGCGATCATTATTGTTCAAATTTTCATCTAAATGGTTGCGATCATCAATCCATCCAATCGATATTCGATAAATGTTATCCTCAACTAAAACTGTATGTTTCACCGTTTCAATTAAAAGATGATAATTATCATTTGTAGGATCATAACCAGACAAAACATTGGCTAAGAGATCAATGGACGCTTGAGTACGACGAGATCGTTCATTATTGGTAAATGAATGTTGAACATAATTGGATAATGTACTCAACATTGGTATCGATATCATTTGATGCTTATGAAATGAGGATTGGTTTGATTTGGTTGATTCTTCCCCTTGCTGCGGCTGTTGTTGTTGTTGTTGCTGCTGCTGTTGTTGTTGTTGAGTTTGAGATTGTGGAGAATTATCATTTATTGCCAATTGATTAAATGAAAGATTGCACAACTTCCGTCGACTTATGGTATTGATTCGTTGTAATAATTGCTATATATTAAATTTATATTTGAGTTGATCATTGTTCATTCAATACATTTGAAATGGTCGGACTTACCTCATAATCGGTGACAATCGACAATGATTCATGATGATTGAAGGCATTTTCATTTGAATGGTGATGATGATGATGGTGATGGTAATGAGGATAATGTTGATGGCCAAGATCGGTTCCATTCAATTCCGTTTGATTGAGGATTTCATTACAATTACATAGATTCAAGGACAAAAGTACAACTAGAATTGTTTGAACTGTTCCATTTAAAATACTTAATTTTTGAATCTTGTATTTGAAAATATTTTCTTGTTTATAAAACATTTTTATTTTGCGCTTGTTGCTTATACAATTGGACCTCATCCTACATACATTATTAGTTTGTTGACCGTATGTAAGTAAAAAGTATGCAACGAGATTGGATATGCCAAAATAGCCACTTCACTTGATGACCGTTAATTGTGATAAAATGTTCAATTAATGTTTTATGCATACACTGGTTTACGTTAGTCATTATTTGTTTCGAGTTAATCTTAGAAAATTAAATTGAACGTCATTTCTTAATCGATCGATTCATATTGATTCTATATTTACAGAATGGAATCTTGTTAATAAAATGACAGGAAGAATAGCAATGAAAACAATTATTATTATTATTATTGTTATTATGAAAGTAAAAATGGATTTTTATGTATTGATCACAGTAGAATCGTACAATGTTTTTAAACGTCAGTTGTTTGTCGTTTGAGGCACCGAACCAAATCGTTCGGGCTCATTTGCCATTGATACGAATGCCATTGATGATATTGGATTCTTCTAATTGGATTCTTTTATATTCAAGTTGCATTTAATGTTTAAACAAAATCAAATTCAATTTTTGTTTCATGTATATATTATTATAATGATCTAATGGGATGGCAGTGAAAAAAAATATTCCGTGTAGAAAATTGTTTCTTTCGAAATTGTTTTTCAATTGAAAATCTTCGATATGTTTCATTGACACGTACTATTATTGTATTTTTGTTTGATACTTTCAATGTACTCAATTACAGAATGAACGAGAAAGAAAATGTGGATATAAAGTATCGAAAAAATAAAAATAAAAATAAAATCACTAATGGCGAAGAATGAACGAATGATGAAAATGGAATTGTCAATATTTATTCAACAACAACAACAGCAAAAAAATGGTAGCATTAAAATGTTTCATAGATTAGTTATTTGACTAGTTTAGGGCTTCAATCAAATAATGGAATCGTATTTTGAAAGTTGCAAGTTCATATTTGATGATGAGGGCTATAATTGGCATTTGATCGCAAAGATTTCATTGCTTCACTTAGCAGGCTTCACTGCAATGATTTTCACTTTATGTATCTGTAATGAACATAAAATAATATTTATATTGTAGAAAAAAATATTAGACTAAATTGAATTCAATTCAATTCTGATGATGGGAATGTAAACGATATTGAGACACGCACATGAACAAATTTAAATTATGTATTAGCAAATTGGTATTGCATTCGTAAATTAGACAGGAAATCCAATTTATGGAAATGTTTGCACCCAAAGCAAATGAGAATTGAATGCTTTCCTTCAATTGAAGAACCAATTTTGTGTTAACATAAATTAGTATGATCTATTATATCCAATGTAATGATTGTATTTGTATATTTGATTAAATTGTATTCCATGATGTCAGATAACTCGAGACGAGCTCGTTTATAGCCAAATAAAACCAATTGATCATGCAAATCAATCTTCGCTCAATTTTATGTTTACGGTGTAAACCAACAGTAAAGTTTAGTCTTTGTAAACAAAGTAATCGTTTAGGTAATTTAGTGTCTATAATCATAGAAGAGTATATTGGATATAAAATCCAGAAATGAAGAAAAAAGTTATGTTGATCGATATCAAACACATTGTAACACTCGGTAACGATGGAAATCGACGAGTATCTCGACGACGATGAACACACCAACTATTTGTGGATTGGTGCAAACGACAACAATAAACGTGAACAATTGTGAGTGTCAAGAATCTAACTAAAAAGAAAGTAAGGTGGAATATAGATAAATTTCATATAAAATAAACATGAAAAATGGTATCCTAAAAGACAATGATAGATGGAGAGTAAAGTTTTCTTTACATCGACGACAAACATATTTGGTTTTCCACTTTATCCATAAGATAAAAATGGTTTCTCTTGTGTTTGAACAATGCTTTAGAATGTCAATCATCAAATTTGGTTTATATTTTGTTTTCGAGAGGCAGAGGCGAATGTAAACTTTACTATTATTTGCACGTGTTTTTAACATGAACAATATTTCAATCTGACATTTTCACAATACTAAATTCCTATCCAAATGACAATGGATTCACCAAAGAATTTAGGTTATATCAACTTTATTTCCATTTGATCCAATCAATCATGTTGCTCTAGAAAATTCTATAAAACTTTCCACAGCATAGATAATTTATTCAAAGTGTCAAATCATATGAAATGTAAGGATGAGTGGAGGAAAGAAGAATAACATGAACGATGACAAGAATAATACTATTCTATTGAATGAACATGAGCTTGAACAACTACATAAATTCGATTGAGGAAACGGTAGCAAACACACACAAACACACACACAAACAGCGAAACAAAAGAATATTCTCGCAATGTTGACAAACCATGATTACAAATGCGACAACGTTGCCCAATTGTTTTTCCTTGTATGTTTTCCCAAAGTGATGAACGACCAAAATTGAGAGCAAAATTCAAGTTTGAGGTTGGGAAAAAATTGAATTGATTCCTAAACACGCTCTGATAAATATCGTTTTTGGTCTTCGCTTTCAGCTGTTCACACAAAGTCAATTTCTTAAATGTCAATTGAACTATTCGACCGTTCAATATATGAGATTTGAAAATGAGGCAAACGTCACTTTTTATATCGACCAAATTCTTCAAACTAAACCTATACAAAACAAATATTAGCTTTGATGATTTTGTACATAAAAAATTGATAACGAAAAAAAATGTATAGCATCGATTTCAACATTTCAAACAAGATGAAAGTACATTGCAAATGGATTGCATTGCCTTAGGTGTTGTAATGGAAAGTTTGTGCTTGGCCAAAACCAAGCCAGACGAAAAAAAAAATCTAAACAATCTTGTTCAACACCATAGTAAACCTACGAGGTAGATTATCATTTCAAACTTTGTTAATTTCCATTATTTATATGCTCAATATAATAGGATTGTGTAAATTAGTTGCCACCATTTTCCACTTTACCGTTGAAGGAAAGTTACTTTAATTTAGCAATAGAAGAAAATTAATTGAGCAAATCAGACCAAAAGCAAAACTAGAGAAAATGTAGCAGTAGTGATAGATAGATGAACGAATGAAATGAATGAATTTATGACCGGAAGAATATTGAACGGAAAATTAAAACCAAAAACTGTCTACACTATAATTATGAGTATAAAAACGATAAAATGGAAGCTTAATTTCCGTTATTGACCATTCTTTTCATGCAAAAGAAGTTCATGCTATGATTATGGCATGGACTTAAGTTAGGACTGAAAGCCCATTAGGTTATTTCGGTTAATCACCTTTTTGAATTGAAACGTAACGTACAAAATATTGTCTAATGTTTTTGGTGTTTGCGTGCATTTATTAAATATAAATTTGTCTAAATTAATTAATTATAGATAGAAACCACAATTAATTTTGATCGAAAAACAACGAAACGAAAAAACTATAGTCTATGTATCAAGTTTTTTATTTTCATTTACTATATAAACTCAAAATGGAAGCTGAACTTTATTCGTACATACAATTTAATTAATCTAATTAATCTATATTTATATATATTTTCTTTTTTGTTTTTGGTTGACAACAATCTCATGAATGTCAATGTAGTTTAGCCATTAAATTAAATTTTGAATGTAAAGGAAACCTGAAGACTGGAAAATAAATTCAATTCTTGAATAAAAAAAAAGTGAAAAGATAATGAAGCTATTCTATTGTGTTCAAACATAGATAAAAATACATTTACCTTTCGTTTTATATCAGTAAACTAAATTTGTAGACAATTTGGGACATGCGACAATCCCAAACCAATTTCGGTGTTACTTTTCGGAACATTCATCTTTGAACATTAATGCACATTCTTGCAATTAATATTTGTACAAGCACAAATGATGAAATTTTGTAACATTACGGGAATCATGTTTCCCGAATGAAATTCTTCTATTAGGTTTGATTAGATTAACTATATTATTGAACCTATACCAGCATAAAATGGGAAACTGAAAACTGATACTCGTTTCGGTTTCGTTCATTCGTTCCAGTTTCAGGATTTTGCGAATCACAAATAGTAGAGAACGATGAGATGATGATATAGATGGATGGAATAAGGGAATACGACAAAATAAGTCCAGAAAGTGAATAAATCATGGAATGATCTTTGTGCAATAGATGAATTTATGGATGAATCAAATAAATAAATCGACAAATATAACACACAAGCCGACACTAAAGGCCAAAAAAAATGATTCATTTGCATGAATGGACAATGTGTTCGACTGTTCGTTGCGAAGGTTACCATGCATCTGTACGGGTTTTGTCGGCAAGGGTCCCATTCCACAGTCTCACTGGAACTGTCTCTCACACTTTTTTTGGATCGGTGAGAGCCATTGGATCGGCGCCGACGTAAATGAACAACTATATGAACATTACATTTGAGGTTCAAATCAAACGAGGCCATAGACACACATTGAGAATGAGAGAGAAAGATACACTCAGGTTAGTTCTCTTACCGTTACGGGAATAGTCTGAAACATTTACAACATTCATGAATTATATATTGAATGTAATCTATTTATTTCATGATGATATATTTGTTTTATGTTAATACCAAGATCGAATTGAATTGAGATGATCATGGCCATGATCAATAGACCAACACCACCACCACCACCAACAACAACTCGAAGACACGAAGAAGGCGAGGCTACATCTGGTCGAACAAGTAGCCGCCTTTCAACAATTGTTGCCATCATTCGCCACAAAGTGTCGCTCACCACTCTCTCCCACTGCCCGAGAGTGGAATATTGTGGCGATGCTCCATGGTGTGTTTGTTATTGTGGTTGGTATCCATTTCCCAACATTGTTATTGTCTCCTTTCACCCATCCATCCTTCACATTGGTCGTTGTACATCTTTTACGTGACTCAATTAGACTCATTTCTTCGGTGGGTGCGACGACAAAGTCGTCAATTGAACGCAAATGAAGTGACAACTTCCGGCAATGACGAACGACATTCGCTTCATTCCTTTCATTTTTTTTTTGCTTTGGCACAAAATTCATGTTGCTCATTTTTCATTTTATTTCCCATTAGATTACATCATACGTTTTGAAGAAAGATCGCACCAACATTAATCAAATGGTTTCGTGATAAACCGACCATCGTACATCGTGATCGTAGTTCGATGTGTTCGCCATCATTTGTCCCCCTGTCTTATTGATAACAACAATCGACCGATTGATGTTTCAGTGCCTTATATTATAATAAATCGGTGCCTTATGATTATCGGAAGACAAGAACAAACAATATCATATAACAACTAGAAAGAAATTCAATTTTGCCAAACAACGACGACGACGACGAAGACGATGATGATGTTGATGATCGGTGGAAACGGTGGCAGCTTAAATCGTATATTATCATATCAAATTGCAATGATATTGTTTGGTTGGTTGTTGATATTCTTATTGAAAACGACAACAGCAACTGTAGTATATACGAGTCAAAATTGTAACTATACTACATTTCCCAAGACCGGATGTGAGCATGAGATCGGCGCAGAATGTGATGCGGAAAGTAATCGATGCCGATGTAAGATGGGAAGGGAAATACTCTATGATAATCGATTCTGTTTTATCAAAAATTGTCCATTTGGTCAATATTATGATGAATATCAGAATGTGTGTGTGATGCAACGACGAGCCAATCCATCGGTTGCTGAGAGTCATTGTCGATACGATTTTCATTGTTATGGCTCACATGTACGATGCAAATTGTATGGATGGAATCGTAATTGTGTATGCGATCCTGGCTTCGTTTACGGATATAATGGAACGTGCATTCCAATGCATGGCATTGGTGGCTACTGTTCCACAGATACCGATTGTGATGATACTGGAATTCGGAAAATGTTTTGCGACATGTCGTCGGCATCCGACACCACACGTAACAGTGGTCAATGTCAATGTTTGTCCGATCATACATACAACTATCAGGTGGATGGATGCGAATCGAATGAACGTATTGCCGAACGTAAACATAATATGCGAACATTGATTATACTATTTGTCGTACTCTTTATCGTATTCGGTCTTGCATTGACATGCAATTTTGGTTTCCTCTCTACCACCACCAGACAGCAACAAGCAATCTTGTTGAAACGTTTGGCTGAAGAGAAGGAACGACAATTGAGAATGGAACTTCAACGAAAACAACAATCGAACACGAATGTTGGTGATGATGATGATGGTTCGGCACCGCCGCTTGAAATCATTTCCCAAGAGAATATTGTCGAATCGGAAAATTCATCTAAATCGAATGATCCTAAACGATTGATTGCATTGTAAACTATTCACATTTGTATGATGGCCCCATTTCCGCTTTGTATAACTCTGTTTTATTTATTTTAACAGACAATTAATCTCATAGGAAAGGTTTCCTAAGTGAATCGAAGAATGAGAAAAGAGAAGCAAACAGTATTTCTTATTTAGAGTTTTATTTTTATTGTGCCTTGCTGATTTTATGGAATATTTGCATTTCTTAATCACTATGTGGATATAAGCTCATACACATTTTATATATTAATTTTGCATTTTTATATATAAGAACCATATACTCAACCATATGAAAGTTAACATGGTACCAAAAAAACAAAAAACAGTTGGAACCATTCAAATAAGAACAAATATTTTTATATATTTATATAATAAAAATCATCATTTATTCAACCAATTTTATTAAATAACACAAATTCATGTTAATGAGAAAAAAATTCATCATAATTGAAAGTAATGAAATTAATGAGAAATCTATTCGAAGCATGGAAATCTGGTTGATGCTGGATATTGGTGTCCTGACCTAACCACCAGCCACCACAATGGATCACAAATGATCACCACTACTACATCTTCTAGCCGTTGAAGTATAGTAGGGATTCCAATCTACTATATGCTATATAAAGTATAAATGGTTCGACATGCCACAACCACGTTGTCTTCATTAATCACCAACTGCACTTCTGTTATTGCCTTTCATTCACCCTTAGGTAGTTGGTGATACCTGCACGTTGTCTGCAAAGCTTGTACCTCCATATTTATAGTTAACCATAGTTTGGTGAATTGCCACATTTAATTTTTGTTTTTGATAGGAAAAAAAAATGAAGTATATTCTTGTTACTGGAGGTGTCATTTCGGGTATTGGCAAAGGTTGGTATAATATTATTTGTTTTTCAAAATATTTAATTCTACAACAACTTTGAAGGTGTCGTCTCGTCATCGTGTGGCACATTGCTCAAATCGATGGGATTCCGCGTGACGGCAATCAAGATCGATCCATACATCAACATCGATGCATCACTTTTCTCTCCATATGAACATGGCGAAGTGTTCGTTCTTGACGATGGTGGTGAAGTTGATCTCGATCTTGGCAATTATGAACGATTTTTAGATATTAAATTGCATCGAGATAATAATATAACCACTGGAAAGATCTATAGACAAGTTATTGAACGTGAACGGCGAGGCGATTATCTCGGCAAGACCGTACAAATCATTCCACACATTACGAACGAAATCATGGATTGGGTCTTACGTGTAGCCAAGATTCCGGTGGATGAACATGGTTCGGGCAAGATCGGCGATGAACCAGAGATTTGTATCATCGAACTTGGTGGAACCATTGGTGACATTGAAGGCATGCCATTTGTTGAAGCATTCCGCCAGTTTGCACGTAAGGTTGGACCGGAAAACTTTTGCTGCGTTCACGTAAGTTTAGTTCCGAAACCGAAAGCTACCGGCGAATTGAAGACCAAACCGACCCAAGTTTCAGTAAAAGAGTTAAGAGCACTTGGCCTATCTCCAGATCTGGTAAGTTGTATCAATGATCATCATCTTTTGGTTGATTATAACGATGAGAAATGTTTATATTTCAGATAATATGCCGATCGGAAGAAGCAATCAATGCAGAAGTGCGAGAAAAGATTTCCAATTATTGTCATGTTGAATGTGAACAAGTGATATGTCTATCAGATCAATCGTCAATCTATAGGGTTCCATTGGAACTTGAGAAGCAAGGTTTAATCAAGTATTTTTATCAAAAATTTCAACTGCCAAATGCGATGCCAATTCCGCCTCGTGGATTCCTTTACAAATGGAAAAAACTAGCCGAAAGACATGACAATATGAATAAAACAATTACCATTGCCTTAGTGGGAAAGTATACCCGTTTGGAGGATTCCTATGCATCAGTGATAAAATCGTTACAACATTCAGCATTGGCTATCAATCGAAAGTTGATCATCTCCTACATTGAAGGAACCAATCTTGAAGAAGCCACTAAAGAGTCTCAACCAAAACAATATTATGATTCATGGAAAGCACTCTGCGAAGCGAATGGTTTGATTGTTCCAGGTGGATTTGGCGATCGTGGCATTGAAGGAAAGATTTTAGCAATCAAACATGCACGTGAGAAGAAGATACCATTCTTGGGCGTTTGCCTAGGTTACCAATGTGCCGTATTGGAACTATGCCGAAACGTATTGAATATGCGTGATGCTGAATCGCATGAACAGAACAAAGATTCGCCAAATGCCGTGATCATTGAAATGCCAGAACATACCAATTGTGATCTTGGTGGAACGATGCGTGTTGGTCGACGTGAAACCATTTTCGTAATCAAAGGTGGAATCATTCACAAATTGTACGGAAATGTTGATCGTATCTATGAAAGACATCGGCATCGTTATGAAGTGAATCCGGAAATGGTTCCCAAACTTGAATCAGCCGGAATGATGTTCGTCGGCCGCGATACTACAGGAGAACGGATGGAAATCATGGAATTGAAGGATCATCCATACTTTGTGGGCGTTCAATTTCATCCAGAATATACATCTAGACCATTGAAACCGTCGCCACCATATTATGGATTGTTATTGGCAGCAGCCAATAAATTGACCACATATTTAGCTGGAAAATCTAATGATTTTCCGGGTGAAGGTTCAACAACAACGTCGACCAATACATCCGATACCGATGTTTCCGAAGGCGAATCAACCGATAACTGCTGTAAATCGTAATAGAGTTAATAAATTATGTACAATAGTAATTATAATTAAGAAAATCTCTAAATACTCTTTTAGTTGTGCTAACAAATTGTTCATTGTGTATGAACCATAAATCAGATATATTTTTGTATCAATAATAATAATAATAATAAATCATAATCAATCAATTTATAAATATTAACTTTCATGTGACAAAATGGTGTTCATCAACTTCAACATCGGCCGATCGACTAGTACATAATCATCGGGTGAAGAATTGATATCGACTTCTCGATTGGATGATGTCGTTGCAGATGAACGTGTTAAGCCTAGATGTACGCTACGAACATGACTGACCACTTGATATCGTTGCGAATGAGAATAGTTACAATTGGACCATCGGCAACGGTATGGTTTCAAGCCAAGATGTCGACGTTGTCGATGCCGTTTTAGATTGGTTCGATTACCAAACGTTTGGCCACATTCACATTGATAAGCGCCATTGTTCAATGAACATTGTTGTTGTCTTATGTGATTATTTGCTTGATTAGCGACAATGGCCGATGCAGCACGACGTAACGATGAAGTGGAATAAAATGACGATGGAACCGTTTCAATGATGTTGTCATTTGACTCTTCAACCATTACTTGAACCGAATGGGACAACATCTCTACCGCCTCATGATCAGATTTGTTTTCTCCATTTCTATTAATATTATTTTCATTCGTTTCGGACACAAAATCTTCTCTTTCATAGTCGAAATCATAATCATCCTCATCTTCTCCCTCGTATTGAATCATTGCACTATAAGTGACTTTGATCTATTTGTTCTTCCATTTGTTCGGGCACAATGTAAATGTGTATCGTGTCGTTGCCATCGCCCGTTTTCTAAATTCGAGAATGGATATAATAATATGTTCGCAAATGTAGGAGAAAAAATTGTTTAATGAATAAATTAATAAAAAAACAAATAAAATAAAAAAACATTAAATCAAGATGGATATTGTTGTTTGGTATATTCTATATAAACATTATAATGTATTATAACTGTACACTTTCCAATTCATCGGTATGATATTCCCAAGTATCGTTATCGTATCCTTCCTTTACAAGCTCGATCAATGCTTTTCGCCGAGATTCACAATAATTATATTTGTCTTGAAGAATTGGTTTAAGTTTGGATGCATCCAATTCTTCACTAACTTTTTCATTGATTTTAGATAGAGGACGTTTTTTTGCTTGAACATGTTCAGTCGGACGCCATGATAAAGGTTCAGTAGGATCTTTATACACCATCTTTTTGCGCATAGTGTTTAATTTTTCGTTGTCACGTTCCAAAAATTCGGACAATTCTTCAACTGACGATTCGAGATCTTTTTGATTATCTTCAAAAATTAGAGCTCGATTATTCTTTTTGAGATAATAGGCAAATGCATAGGTATACATTAATGTTTGTCGGCATGATACCAAGATATCGACTGCCTTGTTAATAAATTGTAGTTCAACCCATGTCATACGTTGTGTAGCTTTTTGCATTTCTTCCATCTTTTGTTTGGCATATTCGTATAATTCGGACTCAAATTGCAACGATTGATAATGAACCATATAACGATTGTAATAGAAGAGATAACGATCCAATAAAATTCGAGCTCGTTGTGGGTCCTTTATTTCCTTGATGCTTGTACCATCCTGGTTATAACGATTGCATGGCTTATAACCGTGTTGATTCCAATCTTCCATACATATCCAACAAAACTCAAATTTACAAGTAGCATTTCTGCACCACTATAGTACAAAAGAAAGTAAATATTAATATTATGCTTATATTGGAATAAATTCAACAACACTTACCATATGATTGCATCCACCATTCTTTTCAATTGGAGTCATACATTTGGGACAATCCTTCGTGTTGGCTGCAATCCAATTGTACGTTTCACTTTCGTCTGAACATTTCTTTAGCCACTTTGCTAATCGATCGCATTCAAGTGGATAATGCCATTTTTTACCGCACATAAAGCTATGAAAGCAAACAAATTCTTATTATAATGATAAAGAAAATTGAAAATCACAAACCAAAATGTTGTATTGCATACACAACGGACCGGCTCAAAGCCCACATATTCAACAAGAACTGCATGACCACATTCTGGTTTTGGACACCACCGAAAAAGTCGATTGCACTTTAAAAATAATTGAAAATATACAAATATATTACTATATATAAGAAAGTTATACCAACCTGCACAAAGTCATTAGTAATCAATTGTTTATATCGACAAATAATGATTGGATCGTTGATCAATTGAAATATAATTTCATCATCTACTAGAATATTACAACCATAGGCAGCGCATGAGATCGAAGAACCTTGGCCTTCTTCCATTATTTTTGTTGTTAGATATATCATCCAACATTCCTTACAAAAATTATGTCCACAAGCAATGCTGATCATGTCCTAATAAAAAAAAGGAATTAATACAAACAAGAACTGACAAGATCCAACCAAAGTACATACATTTGTTTGGTTATCAGAAAAACAAATTGAACATTCAACTTTGACACTTGAAACTTTTTGTCTACACACTTTTTGTCTCTATTTGATGAATAATTAAAATTACAGTTGAACCATATGGTTAAATGTTAATGTGATCAACCAACCTTATTATTGTTATTGTTATCCTTAAAAGTTGAACTTGAAGAATCGGAATTGATTGGAATAATAATGTTCGCATCTTGAAGTAGTTGTTTATGATTATCTTCATTCTCATAATAACGATCACATAAACATTGTTTGTCCCATTTAAAATGGGTCAACAAAATTCTTGCCGCTGTTTGTGGAATCTTTAGGATGTTTTTTAATATATACAAAAATTTAATATTAGTTAACATTTAACATTTAAAGGTACACTTACCTGAAAGATTATGCTAACTTCCTTAATAGTTTTCATCATATGTTCAAGGACATTTTCGGTTGTCAACACCATATGTTTATACTCTTTATCATCGCGTTCTTTTGACGATGATTGTTCCATATCTTCTTCGGATTCGGATTCATACACATAATCGGAATGTTCATCCTCGTCATTATTACTACCATAATCGGACATTGTTTTGTTAAAATTATTTTTCAAATTTAATACAATTAAAACAAATTTAAATAAAAATGTTTGCGAATATACAAAATGTAATACGAGCGAAAGTTGTCAGTGTGTCTATGATATAGCTGGAGCTCTCTAGGCTCTATATGATGCAACTTGACATCTATTGATTATGCCATCTATCGGTTTGTTCAAAACCATTCAGTCGTTTTGAAACTTTTTTTCAACATTTCAAAATGAATAATTCATTGTGAAATTCTATTCTATCATTGACAATATAAATGGAACATAAAAGTATCGGTTTAATCTTTTCTTATTTTATAACGATCTAAAAATGTCTTTTGTACGATTGGTCAATAATAGCCGATACATTTCCTATCTATTACCAAAAACTTTTGCATTGCGAACCATTTCAATAGCAAGTCGATCGTTATCATCCAATTCTGATTCAAGACAACCACCGAAAGATGAGAATGAAAGCGAGAAACATGATTTGTGTAAATCAATTATGGACACTTTGCACAATGTTGAATCAAAGTTTGTTCAACCATCATCGGAATCGTTTGTATTCCAAGTAAAGCCATATAGATTACATCGATTAACGGAAGGACCATCTTGCGAAATAGTTTGCACTCGTGATGAAGCCCTCGATTTGTATCATCGAATGTTACGTATTCGGCAAATGGAATCGATGGTCAATACCTTATATACGAAACGTTTCGTACGAGGTTTTTGCCATCTATGCATTGGACAGGAAGCCATCTGTGTGGGAGTGGAAAAGGCAATCACTAAGAAAGATCGTTTGATTACATCATATCGTGGACATGGATATCTTTGGAACGTGGTGAAACGATGGCTAACATTTTATCTGAACTTGGCGGACGAAAAATGGGTTGCTCTAGAGGAAAAGGTGGTTCGATGCATATGTATAGTGAGGTATGTAAGCTTCAACAAATAATTACAATATTAATTAACTATTAACATCGATTTCAATGGATAGAATTTTTACGGAGGGAACGGAATCGTCGGCGCACAATTTCCACTTGGTGCCGGACTAGCTTTTGCCCAAAAGTATCTCAATACAGATGAAATATCGATTGCCGTCTGTGGCGACGGAGCCACCAATCAAGGCCAAATATATGAAACGTACAATATGGCAAAATTGTGGAAATTGCCAATCATATTCTTAGTGGAGAACAATGGCTACGCAATGACAACTTCAATGGAACGATCGACATGTGGACATGACTTGTATACCAAAGGAGATGTCATACCTGGAATTTGGCTGGACGGAATGGATGTACTCGCCGTACGATCAGCATTTGAATTTTTGGCAAAGAAATGTCGCAATGGTGAAGGTCCGTTCATCGTGGAAGCGTCCACCTACCGATACAAAGGCCATTCGGTATCGGATCCTGGAGTTGGCTATCGTACTCGTGAAGAGATCAATGAGGTTCGTCGAAAAAGCGATCCGATCGATATGATGAAGAAACGTATCTTGGATGCAAAGTTTGCAACGGAAAAGCAATTGAAAAGAATCATTTCGGATGTTAAGGCAGAGGTGAATGATGCACTAAAGGAAGCTATGAATGACACCGAATTGACCGAAGATCATCTCTTCAATGATGTCTTTGTTAGTTGTTTGCAGCCGCATATTCGTGGAATAACTCCCTTCACAAAGCATACTCATTCCAATACTGGAAAGATTCAAAATCTTTAAATTCAAATGTGATTGAATTTGCTTTATAATTAAATTCATGTTTATTATTTAACGTTTTACTATTTTTTCCCCTTTCTTAACTATAAAAGAATCGTTCCCTAGCAATTGATGGTGGTTCAAAGGATTCCAATTCTTTCGTTCCTTCAATAATTTCTTCTTCTTCTTTTAATGCGTCATCTTTTAATTGTTTAGTAAACTTGCCTCGACACGATTTTGGTAACTTGATAACTGATGGACAAGGACATTGACCAGGAACTTCACACATACAGAATCGAGCACGATCCACACCAAAGATGGCTGCATTAGAATCGCTCGTTTGCGTTACATTGGTGGCTTCTTCGTGCGCAATCATTTGTTGTGTCTTTCCCAAAACATGAACTAATCGCTTTTCAATTGTTTCACGCGATTGTGAATCACAATCAAAGATTACATCCTTTCCATCGGATAGCCAACATCGAATGAATGGATGAGGAGTCATCTCCAAAAATCGTACAATCTGAACTGATGGATTCATATATTGAATTTGTGGGATGTTCCAAAAGTAAAACTCTCTATAAATGATTGTAATGAGAAACAATAATCCAACAAATTATATCAATATATACATACCGAAGACCGACATGAGCATCATGTTGTGGATATGGAATATGACTCATGTCAGGTGTTTTTGACTTCCAAAACATGTTGTAATGCACTTCCATTACTTTAACTCGATCACGAAATAATAATGATCCATTTTTGAGATATGGTAAAGTACGCCGAATAGGAGCTGGACCAAATAAAAACCCCATCTTGTTCTCATCAAAACATTGAGGTTACACCACCAAAACACGTGCTCCCGATCTGTTATCATTTATTTCAGTAGATGGCGGTATTGATGAAGATTCATATTGAAAATGATTTTGAATTGAAATTTTATTAAAAGTTATTTATCATCCATATCCGATAATATTTGAATAAATATTCATCTCTTTCACAATAATAGATGAATGAAACAATAAATGTTATAGTAAAAATTGTTTCACTTATAAATAAGATAAGTTCATTTGTTAATATAATCCTACGATAGCCGCATTTATCATTCCCAGGTGACGCAAGAGTTGAAGCTTATTCCAATTAATATTTCGGAAATTCCTATAAATTAAATATGTTGATGATGCAATAAAATATGATCCAGTTAAGTAATAAAATATTTGATAATAATTCAATGTGATAGTGAGAATGCCTATTGGAAGAATGGAATTAATCGACTTCAAATGTGACTTCAACTTACCTAGACAAGATTGAAAGGCACGCAATACTTGATATTGAATTTGTTTATTCTTAGTAGATCTTGGTAACTGATTATAAATGGAACATAATAGACAACAATTGATAAGACTCAATTGCTTATCGTCGTGATCCATTGTTGATAACCAATACATCTTTTCTCGACTCGAATGAATGTAGATCAATTTTAAACATACAAGATGATATAGTTGAAGCATGATTGTGTTGATTGCTATTATTGAAATAAAAACAATTAACCATTGAGGCAATGTTCGATCATTAAATTGTTCCAATGGAAGAATTTCATTGGGCAATCGATTTGACAACCACTTTAACATGTTACGTTGTAGTCTTCTAGATTTTTTTTGTATTAATACTTGATTCAATTTCACTTGCGAATATTTCAACAATAAATAAAAAAAAATGCAAATCAAACCTGGTTTTATATACCCGTATATATTGTGTGATTATCAAACGCAGCAATAGTGTTCCATTTTGCAAAGTTGGCTTTCCTGCAATCATTTTTGAATGGAACATAACATAGTAAGCGGACATAGAAATCGTTTCTCAACATACAAATGTGCATATTTGTAAATGATTATGATACAAAAAAGGACAAAAATTTAACTCTTGTTATATATATTGTTTTATATGAGACAATTACAAACTTTCAACGATATGTGGCAGACGATTGATTGCGATCAGGTCGTTTAGGGTTACGTTTCGAGTTACGTTTGGTTGATTGACGTCGATTTACCGGTTTGGTCAGCATTGTCTTTGTCATAATGGCAGTCTTCTGATTCAAGTCACCTTTGGCTGAACATGAATTTGATTGTGAACGTACCGGTACAATCAATGTAATCACCGTTCCATTTTGTTTAGTAATCGTTGTCGTGTTTGCGGACACATTCGACGTTCCACCACCACCAACACCACCACCACCAGCACCATTGGTGGTACCCATACCTGGCATCATCAATGGAATAGGCCGATTACAGCATCGATATTTGTTGGCGCCCAACCAATTGCTTTCATTTTGCTCACCACATTTAGTGTTAATATTGTCGGTGTATGTAACCAAAGGAATTGTTCCATAGATGAGAAACAATGATATTAGAATGATGATCAAAACTAAGATGACAATAATTGAAATTAATAACTTGTACAATTTATCGTCAATACTGTCCGATGATTTTCCATTCGGTATTGTTACCGTCCATTGGTCATTGTTTGAGCCTGAAATACCATTAGAGCTAGTTGTCGATTGATTGTCATCGGAACATTGAAAAAATTCTCGAAACGTCCTTTTGATTACATTTACAGCTTTATCAAAAATTTTTGTAGGGACGATGTATACGATTGAATTGTTTGTAAACAAATATAGGTTTTGGCTTGCCGCAAAACCATAGATAACAGGCCAGTTTACCCACTGCCTACAATCATCATTGACCTTGGACAAACGGCCATTCAAATCAATGCAGATTCCGAATATAGATTGTGTAAATAGATTCATACTAAGAGATTCAACAATGCCTAGTTGATCACAACCTTTAAAAATGTAGATATGATCTTTATTGGAATCGTCTGAAATCAAAGTATCTTTCGGCATCATTTTACAATCTGCTTTGTAATGGTAGGTCTCGTTATCAAGGTTAAATACAAGTCCCTTAGATTTTGAAAGAAGCAGCCACATTAAAGGTATGGAATTAGCTAAATTTACTACAAAACGGGCTACATTGTTTAGGTCCAAATTCATATCGTGTATCCATTTCATAACTTCAGGCCATTTCTTTACAAATGGTATAGGATTTCCAGTTATCTTAAGATGATGAGTGTGAACATTCAATGCCGTTCGATTGAGCTCGTAAACACTCCAATCGTTGAGAATTATCAACAAACGTGAATTGAGCATTGCTCCACCTTTTATGTTCATCAATATACTTGATTGAGTTGAACATTTCAATTCTTCATTGGATTCGATTAGATGAATGAAATGCAATGCATGAATTAATGTAATCAATATAAGAGTTGATCTATAGTAGGCCATTTGGTTGCTTGGTAGTCGACTGATTGAGAACAAAATATATAGATTTTACATAATTGATTGATTCGAATCGAATTTGTAGTTTAATTATGTGAAATGTAATTGAATCGTTTAATATAAATGTGAAATGTTCCATTTGATTTGACGTGTTCATCATCATTACGAACACGATGAATCGAATCTTATGTTTCGATGAAGAATCAGGCCAATTCGTAGTGCAAATCATCCAACACTTGAACTCGTTTCGAAGCAACAATACAACCATTTCCATCTTTAAACGTAACATTTATGACATTTTGATCATCATTCCCGTTTGTATGCAACATCAAAACATTTTACTAAAAACATTTCGTGATCGAACATATTTCTTTGCACATTTTCCATTCAAAATATGTATGTATCATAGATCTTTATTAGATCTGATGACTTGTCTATGATTTTTATCCATTGATTGATTACATCTCATATTATAGCTGGCCAATGGTCAAGTCAAATACGATTCTATTTAGATGAAGTATTTAAAAACATTGGCTCAACATCTCGATATTCAATTCGATACAATCTATATCAATGGAATCAAATTCGTTTACCAAAATATTCTGATTGGCTAAATCGTATTATGTTGTTTGTCGAACTTGACAATTGTGGCGCCCAATGTTTGCAAACAGCTCAAATGCCATACCGTTGGTTTCGATCAGATCAATTATCAATGGATTGTGGTCAATCATTTTGGGGTCCCGAACCAAGTCTTTTGTTGATGTTTGGGAGTCGTGGTAGTGATGGTGGTGCTGGTCAAAGTAAATCAATCGATCCATTACCATTAATGGGTCGCATTACTGAATTGTCTTTAAATCAATTGAAACATAACAAGAAATGGTGCGTCGTACAAACATTAGAGTGTACAGAATTACATTTGGCAATGCTATTCGACGATTTTGTTCAACATTGTTATCCATCACAATACATGACCAAGACAATGTTCCTTGACTATTTTCATCGTTCATCGATCAAATTGGATGTGACCAGTTGTGTACACACGTCCGATCGTTTGTACAATGCCTTCTGCTTTACCAATGGTCTTTATATTACATTTCGAGATTTTCTTTACAACCTTCTAGCATTGGATCGAAGATGTCTTCATGGCGGAATTGCCGGCGAATTGAGAACTCGATGTATATTCCGATACTATACGAAAACATTATCCAATCAAATGGAATATGGTGAACTGATACGAATATTTGAGGATATCAATTCATCGAATCGTAAAAAGATGCCAGACACGCCAATCAACATGGTGGAAAGTTTATATCGTTCGGAGAAGATTGCCAAAGATAGTTCATTGCCAATGGAACTATTTGTTCAATTGGTTGGCAAGTTGGCCATACGTGGTACGGCCACCATCTATCGTATCACCAATCATCCATTGGTTGACATTGGCACCCATAAATTGTATCCAATGTTGGTGGGACGAGCGGAAATGTTGATCGATCGAATACTTGCTGGACGCTCAGTTCCACGTCTTCGCATGAAACAATGTTTGCCATGTTCGACGCCAATCTATACGTTATCGTTCAATTCGATCATCATTAACGTCAATCGTTATTGGTCATTGAGTTATGAAACGGAATTGTCAAAGGAAATCATTCCACGTATGAATCAAGTGTCATTAAACCGTTCATTACAATTGGTGGCAATTGGATCGAACAGAGGCATTCATCATCAAATACGATCTATATTGAGACGATTCTCTGCGGCAAAGCATGGTTTCCCATTATCAACATCATCAGTTGAGATGAACGATGACACCCTACGATGGGAACGTAAAGAGGATCGAATGCAATTGACCGATAAAATCTTACGATTGTGCATGGAGGCATGCGATGTGGCACGTCGTGGACCACGTGTCATCAAATGCACATCGCCGGTCTATGTGTTTGGTGACATTCATGGAAACTATCGTGATCTTATGATCTATGATCATCTCTTTTGGCGTTCGGCTCCCAATGGATTCGTATGTAATTCATTGTTCTTGGGCGATTATGTAGACCGAGGCGACAATTCCGTGGAATGTGTCCTCTATTTGATGTGTATGAAAGCAATTTTACCTGAAAGATTCCATCTATTGCGTGGCAATCATGAGGTACGTCAAATTCAGCAACAATTCACATTCTATAGAGAATGTGTGGATAAATTTGGCCCGTTGGGTACAAATATTTGGGATGCATTCAACCAATGGTTCGATTGTCTTCCATTGTGTGGCATCATCGATGAACAAGTCTATGTGGCTCATGGTGGAATTCCGGCTAGCGTCTATCGTGTGGAAGATCTGTACACGATGCCGGTTCCAATGGCAACACCTAATCTTCAATCAAAGGTTGCATGGGAAATTCTATGGAATGATCCAGTCTCTCGTAACGAGTATCAAGAATTTATACATCTATATCGACAAAATCAAAACTTTCCCATTTGTCCTCGTGGCTTCTTGACCAATATCAAACGTGGAACGGCATTCTACTTTAGTGAGGAGGCATTCGATTATTTTGCCGAACAAAACTCAATCGGTTATGTGATACGAGCGCATGAAGTTATTCCGTCTGGTTTTCAATTCTTGATGGATGGCAAGACGACAACCATTTTCAGTTGTTCCAACTATTGTGGTGCAGCAAACGAATCGGCTGTCATGTTTATTGAACGAGGCAAGATGCGTATAATAAAAATTGAAACTAATAAAGAATTTATTGCAAGATAATAATCCTTGTATCCTTGCACACAATTTATCGTTTTTTCCATGTATACTTTCGACGAGCGCCTTCTTGTCCCCACTTCTTACGTTCCCTTTGACGTCTATCATACGATAAAAGTCCGACCAATCTCATCTTTTCCACTGTTTCACGTGTAACAAATGACTTCAATGCCAACGATAATGCCAATCGAATCGCTCCCGATTGTGATGTTATCCCCAACGGACGTGGCTCCTTACCATCGAATGGAGGAGAATCTTCACTCCACTCTCGGGTATGTTCTTCATACATTGTACGACATTCAATATCAACCTTTCCTAATAGGCCAGTAAATGTAAGTGGAGTCATCACTTGTTCACGATCTTGAATATTTTTAAAATAAAGTATCGAATCCTGACCGTTGATCGTAACCAATCCGGTACCATTACCACGAACCGTAACATGTGCGATACAATGTTTCCGTTTTCCTAAAAACATAAAGGGAAAATGATTGTTAGTGAATCAACTTAAACAACTTGCAATCGTGCACCTTTAGCATCCATATATGGTCGACCATCAGCATCATATTTCAATGGCTCTATCTGCATCATCTCTGCCGAGGTTGCCAATTGTTTGCGAAACTTTCCAATGAAATCTTGTGATAATTTTGAGTATGGATGTTCACATAAACGTTCCAATGCACCAATGAATGTTTCATAACGTTTTTGATCAATTTTTTCCAAAAACAAACGTCTAATCTCTAAATGATTCAACCAGGTAGAGGTTAAGCTTAATGTACGATCGATACGAGCTTCTTCCGGTGGCTCGGAAACGCCAATAATCATTTGTTCCTTTTCGTGTTCACGAATGCGTTCAATTAACTCTTGAAGATCAAAGCAAGCTTGATAAAAATTTGGTTTCCCTGTATAGAACATGGAATGGAATGGACGTCCATTGGAACGAAATTGTGCTTCCTTAATTGTGGGATAGATCTGAATTGGTGGACGCATTCTAGGACGTGCACGATGATCAAACAATCCCGATGGCATTAGATATTCAATAGCTGTGTCTATATCAGCTGGCGTCATACTCGATTCATTCATTCCCATCATGTTAGCCAAATGACGACGCCCAGAGTCATATTCTTCTTGTTGAATTTTCATAAATTCATCATGCTTTTTAGCACGTTCCAAATATGATTTCATTGCTTTCGATATAGTATCACGCCTCGAACTTGTTTGTTGATTTTCTGTAGTTGGTTGTTTGTGTGTTGTTTCGGGTTGCACACGAACTTTACCAAAATCAGGATTCGATGGTACACGAGGATCGTTCGGACGACTAGGATATTCAGACAAACCATACATAACACCATGATGAATCAGTTCGGTGTTGGTTTGAAATTTAAGCCGACATTCTCCAGTATGAACTGATCGATCAATGGTGATTAATGTAATTATACGCCGTCTTAAGGCATAACGAATCATGTTGTTGAAGTGAAGTTTGTTGAAGAACCAAATGAACAGAATCACGTTTCACGACGCCGATACTAGTTGTTTACATGTTGTAAGCATGCATGCCGTGATGGCAAACAACAACGTCGCCACCTTTTGGTTAAGCCTTGAAGGTTAGCATTTTGATCGATTCAAATTTTCCGCCATAGAATTGGCAACAAAATTGATGACCAATTCAATCATGACACCCAAATACCCATCAATCTAACTAACTAAATAAAATATTAATAAAACAATCAATAACTTTTATCTCCTTTTATTGGTGTTATAGATGATGCATGATATAATTCAATATCAGTTACACTTAATCGAAGATCATGTTCATTTTCTTTACATAGATGTACTTCTAAGATGAGATTTGGATCGAGTCGGCCAAAACGTTGATCGATCGATTTTCGAATCAAGGATTCTTTTGAATGATCAATCTTGACTAGATTGAATGCAAATGGTTTATGACATTTGGCTACCGGAAAAGGTATTCTATTGGTTGTCTTGTTTCTTTCCTTAATTTGCTGCTTTCTTTGGTTGGCTCGACTTTCTTGATGAACACCAACTGATGATGGCGATATTGTACTGTTTGATTTTCCCATGAATATTGATGAATGAATGCAATTTCCCATGTTTATGAAACACAAGATAGCATAGATTAACAATACAAATCCGATTAGAATGACGACTGCAATCAAAAGTCCTTTGCCGGCCATACTTACTTTTTTGGTTAACTATGAATTTACATTAATTCACCTTGTTTTCGATCGAGCATATTAAGCTTTATTCGATGCTGTGTTGTTCTCACAAATTCAATTTATAACAATATATCAATTGTTGATCATTATCCAATAAACCCAAAATGTAATGCTATATCTTCTGAATACGGAACATGTTTGGTTCCGATGTTCAACCAATGCAACGACATTGCGCCATTGGGATCCAACAACTAGAAGCTAGTGGCACGAATCGATGCGTACACACTCCCATCACCAAGGCCGTCTTCTATTCATTCCATTCGTTTGTTCGTTCAGTCAGTCCAGTCATTCAGCCAGTCTGTCAGTAAGGCAATGGATCGAGACCAACCCTCTATGTTTATACTCATTACATATTGCAGCAATCGTTAAATCATCCTCCCTCTTCCTTCTACTCATCATCACATTGTTACTGGTCACTGGTAAACTACAATCCATGTTTGAGCATCACAATATACAATTGTAAATTGAATTGATCAAATTACGCAGCAGCAGCAACAAAAAAAGATCGGTAAGTTCGTATGTTTGATATATATTGAACAGATTCTAATTCTAATTACAATTTAGTTATAAAAATCGACAACAAGCGAAACTTACTTCAAGCAAAATGAAATCTTTAATCCTGTTTACGACAACTGTTCTGATGATGATACAATTCACCAACAGTAACATTCTGTCCGATTTGGCAAACAATATCAATACGGGAATAAGTAATACCTTAAATTCGATTCGTGATTCGGCTTGTGTCGTATCACATCGTTCCGATTTTGATTCATGTTACGATAAGGTGAAGGATGTCTACAATGGCATGGGTGGCAACCAAGATGATCAACCGAACAAAGTTTGTACATCATTTGAATTTATCATCATTTCAATAATTTCATTCTATTTCAATAGGATTTTTGTTGTTCGTATCTTGCCTATAGCAATTGTGTTGAGATGGTCTCCCGAAAACATTGTGGTCAAGATGCTGGAAGAATTGCCGATCTTTTAATGGAATCGGTCAAGGATGGTATGGGAAAATGTGAAGAATACAAGAACGTCTTTGATTGTATGGATCCATTGATACGAATTGCTGCTTTGGTCGTTTTGGTCATTGTCGTCTTGGCAATACTCGGATGTTTGATCAAAATATGCAAGAGTTGTTGTTGCTGATCTTTCTTTTTATTATTTACAACTCTTATTGCCGGTGAAAATGAACAAATCTTACACGAACAAATGAGTTTTGGTACCGGTAACTTTGGTGGCTTTCATGCTCAAATGTATTTTGTCTTTTTATTTAATTACCTTTCCATTTTATTTGCGTGCAATTTTAAAATAAACAATTTTTCTTTTCCTTATCATCAATATCATCATTATGAAATAGTCAATTATAAATGTAAATTTACTTTAATTTTTATTCAACTAAATTATGTAAACAACAACACATTCATTCGTAGGATTGGACTTTATGGATTGGAATTTGGTGTTTTACTGTAAAACTTGATCATTAAACTTTTTCTTTGATTCTATGCTCAATTTTGGTTTTATCCATAACCACCATTTGTGATTTAACTACATCGGTAACTACGTTATTACTATTATTATTATTTGATATTCTCTTTACCAGAACATGACCTTCCATATAGGGATTCAATGGAATAAAGTTATCATTATCAAGTTCAGCTTTCTCGTTGGTTGATATCAGAACCGGCGTTTGATAGGTGTTAAATGCCGTAACTGAACGAGGCATTATTCCAGCTTGTCCCGTTATGTCAATTGGTTGTCCAACACAAACTTGAATTGGAATCGGTTTCATCGTTTCATGATCGTACGTAACCAACATCTTGGGACGTATGGCCAATGTCAAATACAATAGAATATGTGTTTGATTATGTAATAGTGTTGCAAACGACGCTCTCGAACTATAACTTTGATCCAATAAATGTAATATGAAGATCAATACACCACAAATCGATTGATGACGAATTAGACGACAACCTTCCATTTGAGGATTCAATGTCAATGAACAATTACCCAAATATAACAATCCAAATGATATGTTGATTGCCCAACGACATGTATTGCTACCACGGTAAAAGTTGATCAATTCATATAATACTTTACCAATTTTCCCATTTCCGGTACCGGCGCCAATCAAACCAAGAGCAATGATTGCATTAATTGCCGTCTCTGTTGAATGGGTAAATTTACAAAGAGTATCAATTACCGATAGTTTAGGATTTGATAGATGAACTAAGGCAATGGTCAAGATGACAACATTCTTCGTTTGACGATCACCATTACGAAGCATTAGGATAAATTCTCTCATTATCATATGGATATTCACCTCATCACCCAATGATAACATTCCAATTCCTATTATTGAAATCGTTCTTATGAAATGATTATTATCATCATCATTCGATTCATTGCGATTGATCACCTTTTTATTCCTTTCCTTTACTTTTGATTTTGATTCAATGATTGAACATCGACAATTGTTTAACAACTCTTGAATCATCAATATATTGGACGATCCAACCAATGAACAGATTTCAATGAATAATGTGAAATATGATTTCAATTGATCATTGTCTTTGAACACTTGATCAATTGTTCCATTGATGGTTTCCATCATACTATCCTTTCCCATACAACATAAACCAATTGAATGGATTATGTTTCGTGTAACTTTAAACGAAAGTTTTGGATAACGATCCACAATCGTTTCGATCAATGTTCCAATCAAATGTCCATCAATGTGTCCAATGTATATGATGCCACATGTTATGGAACCTAATCCAACATTATATGAATTAGACTTTTCATTTGTAACTATGTTCTTCAAGATTGGTTCAACCACATCAGCTCGTCTTTTGGCTGCATATGCAAATGATAATGCCATTAAGGTACCTAATTGTATTTCATTGCATACATTTGAAGCTAGTAGATGATCTAGAAGAATTTGTTTTGGTTCATATTTCAATGAATGAATAGTACAATTGGCTAATCCCATTGCCAATAAGGCGCCAGCTTTGATTGAATCAACTTTCGAATGAAGAAATGGTTCGATTATTTTCATTATTCTATCAGTATTCCATAAATGTGACAATCCTATGGTGGAAATCGATAAAAGATGATCATTACGATTCTTTTCTATCCACATTGTGTCATTCACACAAATTGAAAGTTGTGTAAGTGATTGATCATAGCCGAATGCCATATTGATAAATGAATTGATCAATATTTGATCAATCGATGGAATTGTTTGATTCAATTGAGAATGACATTGTCGTCCACTTGAATGACGTTTGAGAATGTTGTCTAATGTTTGTGGTTGAAGATTCAATTCAAGTTGTCGACACACATCAATGAATGTTTGATGTAGATCTTCGTTCGATAATAATGAAACCACTTTTGGCCATTTACAACATTGTTCATCAATTGAAATGTTATGTCGAGCAATGATCAATGCCATTTGCATTTGAATATGAACATCATTACACAATTGGAATATCTTTTCAATGCTTTTGGTGCATTGAATTTTCATAGCCACATACAATGCATGAACGTATTGGCCATGTTTAAGCCAAAGGTTAACAATTGTATACAAGATGTTCTTATTATTCGGTTGTGGTAGATAGGTACAACATGCCGTTACATAATGGCACACTTTAGTACAGATGGTGACATTGTCCACAATCAAAAGAAGATGTTCCATTTGTTCCGTTTCCATGAGAAGATCACAAGCTTCAAGTTCAGAGTTTTGTTGTAAGAAATATGATGCACAACGACTGATCAATGGTATCAATGATAACCTATCATCATCAGATGCCGATTTCCATTGTTCGACAATATCGTTTACCAAATCTCGAACATAGGCAATGCCCCATGAGTCTACAACTTGTTTCAAACTGAGTTGATAATATTTGAGAACGTCTCCTTTGGAATTGGGTGCACGATGAGAGGTGGCAACAAATGAAATCAAGTTTGCTAATTCCATCTTCACTTGAACGTCACGTTTATGATCATATATCGACTTGAACGTTTCATAATGTTTTTCCATTATTTTTAATGTCAATGGAATCGATGCAAATCCCGTTGAGGTGACAATCAATTGACTAAGTTGTTGAAGAACATTAAGATTATCCTCTGGTGATTCATTGTTTGATAGTTCAACTAGATAAGCATCAATCGTTGATCGAAGTATTGTTTCATTTTCATTACTAAATTGTTTCTTATGTTCAATAAGTTGATTCGTCTTAACAACTTTATTCATTTTTTTCTCAATATTTCAACTTGAAAGCTATAATAATTGAAAATGGAACACTTTACTTTGAATAAATAGTGTACCGTACAGTTCAAATTCGATTTATTATTATTATTAATTAATTAATTAGAAGAAAGAGAAAGAGAAAAAGGGAAAGAGATTAACCCTCCTTTGTCTAGGTGGGGTCTTTAAAGACCCCAGAGGTTGTTTTCGGGTTATAACTTTTAAACTAAATCGATTTAAACCCTGTTTCTTGGTTTAACTGAGTTTTAGAATGATTTCTATCAAATAAAACAAGAATCATTCATTCGTTTTTTATGGTTTAAAAGATATTGAGTCTTTATCGCATCAAAGTTGAATCGATAGTCAAAATTTGTTGATAAATTCTATACTTTTTACCACTTTAAGTTTGTGTTATAGATTATTTTTAGATAGATTTTTAAATATTGAGTATAAATTGATAATAAAACATGACAAAATATATTGTTTACGATAGATAAAGTAAGATTTGGTTATTTGACTATTTTGACCTAACAAAGTATCGATAGTGCGCAAGTATCGATTATTTTTTACTTTTTTGTAAAATTTATAATAATTATTGTTCATTCAAAACAATTCTTAGCTTTTTTATGTTTTAGACAAACCAGATAAACAATTTAGTTCAAAAATTATAAAAATTGGTTAAGTGAAAAGGGCTAAAAACATTTTTTTGATTGGGGTCTAAAAAGACCCCACTTCGGCTTATGTGTAAGTTTTTTCACTTAGACAAAGGAGGGTTAATTAAGCAATAAGGGATTGAGGTGTGTAGTATATCATAGAATCAAACATGAAATATTGGTTTATAATAATCTGAATAACGAATGTTTATCAAGTAAAAGATGCAATTTGCAACAACTGATTCGAAAGGAAGTCAAGAAAAAAAATGTTGGGAAATTGTTCCTTCTTTTCGTGCGTTGATCTATTCCATCTTCCAATTATGTTTGCATTCCGTTCCGTTGAATGCGATGATGGAAACCTTCGGTTTCTTCCCAAACCAATTGCTTTAGCCTTTCCCGTGGAAGATCATCAAGTTCCATTTCAAATTTGAACGGCTCCTCGGCACATGGCTCATCAGCCGGATCATAATATTGGGAAAAGTAACTATGAGCCAATGCCTCTTCCACCGTTATACGCCGATTTGGGTTAAATGTCAACATACGATCAAGCAAATTCAACGCTAATGGATCGGCATCGCCCATCAATTGAGTCCACGGAATTTTCGGTTTCGTTGGCAACGATTGCAAATATGTACGTGCCTTAACATTCATTATACAATTTAAATCCTCTTCGGATGGAGAGCCGAGAACACTTAAAATATGGTTCAATTGATCCAAATCTGTATTTAAGAAAAAAGACAATCAATTAGAAATGTATTGCCATTATCTATGTTAAAATTTGATAACATACAATGACGACCAGGAAAGAGTGGACGATTTGAGATCATCTCAGCCAAAATGCATCCGACAGACCAAATATCAACTGAAATGATAATAAATAAATTATTAATTATATTTATTTATTATAAACATGAAACATACTTGACTTGGTATAGCCTTTGCTATTTAACATAATCTCTGGTGCCCGATACCAACGAGTGGCAACGTATTCGGTCAAGAATCCGGTATGATCATGATCAGGATCGGCCACGCGTGCCAAGCCAAAGTCGCAAATTTTCAAATCGCATGTCGTATTAAGCAACAGATTACTTGGCTTCAGGTCACGATGCAACACATTGGCAGAATGGATATATTTCAATCCTCGTAATATTTGATACAAGAAATAGCAAATATGATCATTACTCAACTTTTGTGTCTTCAACAACTTGTACAGATCGGTTTCCATGAGACATTGAACGATATACACATCACGCATACGTTGAATCGAGCTGGCACGAATAATGTCTCGAATGTCAATTATATTCTCATGCTTGAATCGAGTCAAAATTTTTATCTCCCGTAGAGTTCGTTGACAATAGGTTTGATGTTCAAATGGAGAAATCTTTTTTATGGCAACTTTCTGTTGGGTTACGTTGTCAAATGCCGAACTATATAGCATAGATTGGAAAGAAAATCAACATCCAAACAAATAAAACAAAAACATTAGTTTTCCATTTAATTATTGTTGTATATTATCATCGTCGTCATCATCATCATTATCATCATTATTTGATTGATTGTTTGTTCCAATCGTAGATACCGTCATCGGAAAATTGTTCCAAATGGAATCGTCGTTTGAACATGTTTCGTAACTTTTCATAATTTGGTATCGAATCAAAATCTAATGATCGAACATATTTGAGATAGTATAGGAATTCATGTGGATGACCATCGCACAATTCCTCAGGTGAGATTGATCGTTTCCGGTCAACAATCATCTGATTGTGTTCCTTAAAATTGTTTGCCTTTAAACCACTCCACGGTAACTTTCCGCGAAGAAAGTACACAAATACATAGCCGATTGATTCCAAATCGTCACGTCTAGATTGGGCCTTACATTGGTGTGCATTGATCGACATGTATCGACTTGTGCCAATCAATTCATTCGTACTTTGGCCAATTCGATTTGAATCGGTCATAATGGTGGAAAGACCAAAATCGATAATAAAGATTGTATTCGTATTAGTGCCTAACATAAAATTCTCTGGCTTCACATCACGATATATGATCCTTGATGTGTGAATCGTTTCGAAACGTTTCAACAATTGTAATGCAATAAATATTAATGATTTAAGGGTAAACTTTCGGCCACAATCTTCGAAAAGAGTATCAAGGTTTCGGGCCAATCGTTCCATGACCAATACCTCATATTGATCATCATAACGACCAAAAAAGTGTACAATAGGAAAACCTTTCCTTTCTAACAAAATGGAATAACATTGGTATTCGTTATGTAGTTGCCGATCGGAATTGATTGATTCAAACTTTATGGCAACCACCTGGCCCGTGCGAATATTTGTACCCAAACGAATCTGTCCATACGAGCCGGAACCAATTTTGGCTCCCACTCGAAACTTATCATCAATCAATCGTTCAAACTTGTTCATATTATTATTACTATTATAATTGGTACTATTGTTTGCTGTCAATGATGAGGTTTCCTGTCTCGTAGTGGTCATCTTGGTTGGCGTCTATGATTCAATCATAGGTTATGGATTGAACTATTTAAGAACCATTCGATTCCATTGTTGTTCAAATGGAGAAAGAAAGTACTTTTTTGGTAAAGTTCCATATAATAAAAAAAAACCTAATCGAATTTTCAAAATAAAATTAGGTTGCAAATAAATTCCATGATGATATATGATTATTGTAAAATGTTATCCATTGTTTAGCTAACCTTGTATTCTTTCAACATGATCTCTTTATCCTATATATATATATATATATATATACAATATATATTGTACAATGGAAACGATGAATGAAGAGAGCATCCAATATAGCACATTGAACAATCGATTATATTCCCGGGAAACGAATAGAATATAGGAGAACAATTGAATATCAGTTGTGTTTTGTGAAAGCAAAAACTAACTATTAGATCGGTATTTCAACTACGTATTGAACGACGTATTGAATGATCAAAATTAACGGGTAAAATATAACTTACACGACCATTCCATAAGCCCCTTCGCCAATATATGCTAGTTCGGTATAACGAGGACCAACTTCAAACAATTGTCCTCGTACGGTTTCAGTATTGGAATGATTTGTTCCATCATCCATTGCCGATTGTTGCTGTTGTTGACTATTGTTTGTTGCCAATGGACTTGAAACTATCATTGGAGAGGCGACCGGTTGCGCTGGTAAAGCGGACATGTCACTTGATGAGGATGTTTCCATTCAACGATTCAGTTGAGTTGAAAATCGGAGAATCGATTTTGGCGATTATTTTCGACAGCGATTTTGATTTTGATAATGGAGTAATTGAGTCCTTTGATAATAATGTTGAGGCTAAAATAAAAGAAAGAAATAAAGTAAATAAGTAAAATTCATTTAAACAAAAAAAAAGGAACAAGATATCAGTTGTAATTCGATATTGGTATAAGGTTGATAATGGATGAAGCAAATAATGATGAAACTAGGTCAAACTAGTTATATAAAATATAGATAACTCTACTTGAAAAGGTAATGATCGACATACAAAGATGTGAATATGTGAATAACTAACTAGTCGTCAATATCAGTTGAATAAATGTTTTCGAGAAAATGAAATGGCGACGAACGATCATTTGGTAATGTAAACAATGAATTTCATGATATAAATTGCATTGATGATTAGGAACATGTATGAACATTCAATCTTCTCTATATATGAATGAATGAATGAATGAACGAATAAGAATGTAAGCACTTGTATGCAAGTGCCATAAGGTGTCTCATAGATACTCTCATGTACAATGTAAATTCAATATTGGTTCGTCGACGGTGTATGTTACAACACACAACACACACATTTGACTATTGTACGGTTGTCGTCGACGAGAAGCTAGATGAAACGTAATGTTTGGGATGCCGTCGTACGAGTAGTGGTGGTCGTTCTGGTGATCTTCACTCTATAGTACACATTGGGCTCTGGTTTATTAAATATATACAAGGTTAGCACACACACACACACACTCACAAGACATCGAGCTACGAGACGGCGTACAAGAACTGTACAAGCCAATGCGAGAGAGGTAATCGCCATTGAAGGCCATTCTCAATGCTCAACACTGAAATGAAAGTCTGTGACAGAAGAAGCTAAGGTACAATTGTTGCCAATTTGACACGTAACGTCACTTTTTGCCTTTAAATTGTTTGGTTCGCAGTACATGGTTAAGAATGATGATGATGATGATGATGATGATGACGATAGTGGACGTCACTCCGAAAGTATAAAGTTGCAAGGATGCAAGTGTTCATTCTATTGGTTAGATCTTTCGCCATACATATAGCAATTTGGTAGCAGTCGACCCAATTGTTGTATGGCTCGAGCCTTTCTCCAAACACTATAGACCTCTTATTCGCAAACTATATCAATGTCGGGCGCAACATAGAAGATTTATATAAATGATGATGATGATATAATACATTATATTAATGATTAGAATCGATACAATGAAAATATGAACATACCTTACTGAACAATAGTATGATCGGTGATAAACTTATGGTTCGTAGTGGATCAAAGAGAGCGTTTTCACAATGTCAATAGGCTCAATTCGGTTGGCACTGTCAAAGACGCCAATGATTGCCATATACACAATCAATTGAGCAACAAAACACAAAGGTGGCTCACCAACTTGGCTGTGCTTTGCTGCAAAACTGCAAGACTCAAAATCAGGGACAATGATACAAGATGGTGGCCGGGAAGATTGATTGGCTAACTACAATTGTCAAATGTAGTATAGTATTGTCCATATTAGTATCATGAACTAGAGATTCTGTTTAGACACCATTCTACATCACATTATATATTGGGTGGAATTGTTTTAATAATATCTAATTAAAAATGATAACTTCTGTGCAATGCATTTTAAGATGATTGATCCTAATAATAATAAGAAATGTATTACAGCAGAGTTATCCATTGTATGGAATAATTTGGAGATCTTTATT
Organism: Blomia tropicalis; assembly: GCA_029204025.1. Taxonomy (NCBI): domain Eukaryota; kingdom Metazoa; phylum Arthropoda; class Arachnida; order Sarcoptiformes; family Echimyopodidae; genus Blomia; species Blomia tropicalis. The sequence goes on from CM055090.1 coordinate 224,642, forward strand.
TGATTCAACATGATTTTATACAAGCATCATTAATGTTATGATGTAATATCATTCATGATATCCACATTGTAAATCTTATTGATTGGCCCTAGACGTGTTATCATTGCAAATGCTTTTTGAATGCTAATGGACAACAGTTCTTCAGGTTCCAAGGTTTGGTTACCAATGATATCGATGTCAACTTGATCCCAATCCATGTCGATAAGTTTATTATTTGATAATTCAGTTTCATCAATTAAATGATTAAAATGATCATCATCTTCATTGGATAGTAAAGATATTGAATTGTAAGAGTTCATTGTTGAATGAGCATTCAAGCGCGAATGATTTTTCTGTGCCAATTGTACCAATAAGGTAACGAAATCTTCAATCATGCTAGGAAAACATTGACACATTCTCTCCAATGAAGGAATGGTCGATAGATAAAATGTTGAACGTCGAGTACTTGGTAATACGGATAAATGTGTGGTCGCAATTGATAGACATAATTTAGCAATTCCAAGATAGCGAAACATTGGATATTGAACACAAAGGTGAGAACATAGATCGATTGCGAAACACTAGAATATAGATGAATATTTCAAATTAGTATCAATAACAATAAATAATAATAATTTAAATAGCGAACCTGTTTATTCAATTCTAGTTGATTAAGCAATTCTGGAAGAAAGTCGACACAAATATGCATGGATGGTATACCGGAAACAAGCAATGGAATCAGCTTACGTGGATAACCTTGAAAATGAACCAACTTGGCTACGTTCACATCTTCAATAAAACTTTGATGCAAATGTCTAAAGATGAGACCTTGCACCTCTCGAAGGTTAGACATTTTACTACTGTTTACCATTGAATTCGATTGTTGATCATGATCATTATGGTCCGATAAAGATTCGTCGTCCTTTGTTTCGTTTTGACCAGTCATATTATTTTCGTTTAAAAAATCATCATCTGTAAGAAGACAACACTCCAATAGAACTTGGATAGCTAAACTTTCGGTAAGTGCCAACATGTTTGATCGTACTTCCTCACGGTTTTTGTATTCTTCCGGATTGCGGCTAAAATTTTCGGTCAAATGGCGAATAGTCATTAAACGGGAAGCATGTATGAATCCATTCAAGATGTGTAATGTTATTTCCATCAATTCGGGACACCGAAATACGCGTCGATCACAATTGAGTACAATCATTGGATTGTTCACAATCTCGCTCCATGTCGAGGTGTTGGTAAAGTTCTTACCATTATCTGATCGGTCTCGATTTAAAGCATTAACAGTCATCACCCATAATTTGGTTGGAAAGATATGATTCAATCGGAACCATACCAATTTAGCATTGATTGACACAACACGTGGAACATCAACATTCAATAGGATTGACAATTTCGATATAAATTCGGTGGCCAATGGCCATAATCGTTCTTCTGGCAAATGAAACAATCGTTCAAAAGCATCGTTTACCATATTATAGTTTAGATCCGTTGTTCGTGTTGTCGTTTTGAAAGCGTTCATCAAGTTATCACGCTCACGTTTAGTTGAAATTTTCATTTTCTTACCATTGTTTTGGTATGCTTTCATTTGTTGAAATATCATCATCTGATAATCGGGATTCCAGTCTTTTACCAAACAAAGATGTGGATAATGTGAAACAAGAAGCTTCAAAGAGGAGGAAACAAGACACCAAAATCACCTTGATATAGGCGAGTCTTTTGAACCAAATAAAATATTGGTAATTGAGATAGAAATTCATCGGAATATTTTGATGATTGAGATGTCACAATATTCGATGATGATTTCATATTTGTCAATCGAACATCTTCATATAACAACACATAGTAAAGAAGCAATAGTTGAGAGGTGAGAAGAGAGCTAACTTCTTGATTATCGTCAAGTTTCATTTCCTTACTAATTTGATTGCTCTTTGTATCATCATTATCATTACAAACACCACCATCACCATGTTCATTATCTTCAATTGGCTTTTTTTTATCATTATCATCATTATTACCATCACCATCACCATCACCATCAATAACATTTTGATTATCTTTTGATTTTGATGATGATGCTTCATTGGTTACATCATTTTCTTCGATTTCATCTTCGGCATCGGAATCGGATCGGTTCGATTCATCCAAATCTGATTCATCATCTTCAATAGCATAGACACGTTTAGTGAATATCATTATCAAATCTTCTTCACCAATTGGCTCATTGGTTAGTTGAAAACTTTGCGTGTTGGGAACAAAGATCGAATTTACATATGCCTCTATCAATTGTGGCATTATTGGATGTATAGGTGGAACGCAATTTCGTATTTGTTTAAATATCCAATTCTTAATCGGTACTTTGTTCTTGGTGAATGCGCGACACTTTAATAATTGATATATACAATGGACAGGTAAAAATCCGCATACGGAATGATTGAGATGTCGCGTAACGGGCACCTTAACGGCATGAGCCGTAACCGTTTGTTCAGTAAATATTTCTTGAGTGAATATATTTTTAATTCGATTTAAATCATTGATACGAATTGGAAGCTTAATCCCGATTGTAGTGGAGATTAATTCCCCAATTGCTGACATTTGATTCGAATGAAAATGTATTGCAATTAACAATAGCATTTCGCCAAATGATGACTTCATTCCAGCCACTTTGCCAAGATAACTTTCTTCTTGAACGAGCCATCGAATCCATTCAACAATCTTCCCTTCATTGTCTGTTACGGTTACAAGTGATGGAAATGCTAAAATCATGCACAAGCCAAATGAAACGAATCGAACTCCATTATAGGAATGACGTGGCCGACTAATAATCATTCGACAAATAGCAATGGTCTCTTCATCGGTAAACTTCATTGATGCAACTCCCCTCAATGCACAGTATAATCGCAACATGATACATGCTTCAGTAAGAATCAATTCAGAATCTGCCGATTTCGAATTCAGATTATAGACCATTTCGGTGACTTCGTTGAATCGACTCAACAAAACATGGCGAAGTTCAACAAAACTGTTTGTCTCATTTGAATATGAATTGGACAATGATTTCTTTTGATAATTTTTGATATATTGTGCAAACCAATTGCGAATTCGATCATCATTGTTCAATAATAATCCGGTTATGAATGCAATCACTTCCGTCTTTGAATGTTGCATTCGATCGTCTAAATGTTTATTTTTTTTAAGTCTAGGATTTGAAACATGTAGCTCATTTTGTTTGATATGATCCAATGTTAACATGACAACCAGATTAGGCATGCGACACAGTTCAATAGCTTCATTACGTATTAATAATGCTTCATTCGGATTCATTTGACATAATGAACGAATAACACGTGCACGATTGACCGAATAGAACGAATCATCTTCAATTGTTTCATTCGTAATCAAATGCATACATATCTCATGAAATGAATCTGGAAAGTTGGCGACCAAACAGCAAATCATTTTTAAACCATTCTTCACCAACAACAATGATTCGATTACTTCATATATTTGAAATGTATGTGGCATTTCCGATATTGAAAAGTAAAGAAGATCAACAATTTCGTCAGCATAGATGTCGGAATCGAATAAATCTAATGGATATTGACCAATCGTCATGTTGTTATTCAACGTTGGCGAACATTGCCGATTACGGACATGATTCATCAAAATTATCAATTCACTGAGAACAATTTTCATTCGCGTTAAAGGGGAGGAAATTCAAATGGTTTCACCAATCCTTTTCCTATTTCAATGCCATTCAATAACAATGAATCACTCATCTGATCTGATCCTAACGATTTTGATCGTAACAAAATTTCCTTTTTCACTTCCACTTCAAGATCGGCATACTTGAATGAAGATGAGAGCAATAATAAGATATCGTTTACTTCGGAGAAATCAAACAATAGCTTTTTCAATTTTTTCCGATTTTCGTCCCAACGTGTAGAAGTGTCCAATGATATACATTCAGTCATTCGAACCAAACATGGCAAAATTAAACGAATTTGTTGCCTTGGTAAACAATCAATTTGATCAAAGTTTAATGTTCGAATTAAATCGAATGTTTCCTTGCTTGGCATTGTTTCCATTCTAAGCAAAAAAAGCCAAAACCAAAATTATAAAAAATAATTTATATCTTAAAAAACTGACACTTACTTTATATGTTCGTTTTAAATTAAATTCAACAAAACAATAATATTATCTTTAATTACAATCACAATTTTAAATAATAAAAGAATAGGAATCGAGCCATTCAACCAACAGAAGTGATTGGCCGAACCAAAACAATGCTGTTTTCTCAATACAAAACAGTGACGATCAACGTGAGCAATGTGGTTTACATTATTCTGAATACGGCAATTGAGTTGTTTACATGTGGATTTTGTACAACTGGTTGTTGTACAATGCCGGCTGGTTGGTATGAAACAAATAATTATCAAACTAGGGTTTAATTCCTAATTAAAATAGGAATAGGATTAAACCAGAAATGATTTTATACACAACATGAATTGTGGTAAATCGGCCTTAAACCAATCAAATAATTTTAATGAATATCACTGCCTATTTTAATTTCAGGTGTGTAAACTTCATCATTTCGTGGTTTCCGTCCATAATAGCCTGAAACAGATCTAACTTTTTTTCGATACAACATTTCTTTCATATAAGCTTCTGCATTATCACGTTGTGTAATTGATGTTTCAGGAATGGTTTGTTTTGCAATCGACGTTGGCTGTGTTGTTGTTTGTACTTGAGAATTTGAAACAGGAATTGTTTTTTTATTTGGTGTCCCAGTAGATTGATTCAAATCAGTTTTAATTGTCGATGTTATAGGTGAGGGAGGGCTGGAATTGATTACAGAATGGCTCGGTTTCTTATTTTTTCCTCGAATGGCATCTTTCTTTGGTTTTCTTTTTAACACACATTGAATAGTCATATAAAAAATGGAATTAATCGCCATTAGCAATGAAATCATTAACCAAAATTTTGTCATTAAAACAAAAGAAAAGTTAAAGCTCAATATTCCGGTTGATTTATTCAAACAAAATCCGATATTAATCGATTTCACTATCGATTGTTGATCGAATATCGAATTTTGACAATACACTGCGCACCCTCGAATATCTTTCCCGCTTACAAACAATTGGAAACAATCTTAAATGATTGAAGTTATTGATATTTTTATTTATTGATGATTTGATTTAACTTCGCAACTTGAATATCAATAGTGGATAGTTTGACCTTCAACCGTAAAATGGATATATATCTGGTCATTTAAAACTTGTTTTGATTTTGAATTCAACTGTGTAATTTATCATGTTCTTTGTTTTTGTTTTATGTTATAATATTGAATTAGATTAGATTCATTTCTAAATTGAACTTGATCTGACTTATAACTTTCTGAATGGATTGATTCCTTTATGTGTTTATGAACTGATCATTATTTATTTTTACAATTTGATCGTTTTGCAATACTGCATACAGTTACCCTTTTATCTTTAACCTTCACCCCCTTTTTTTGTTTTTCATACTAAAATTTATTTTTTTACAACAGGTGCCCTTTCGTTGAAATCGATCTAAAAATTCGTTATAGCAAAATTCATAACGATTTACCAATTTTTATTTGAAGTTCCGCATCTTTTAATTTTACGCAATTTCAATGACTATATCTACCCAAATGAATCATTTCATTATGTTTACAATTTTAATCACGCGGTTATTGGTTTTTATTTCATTTTTATTATTATTAAACGCAAATTATGATCAAGGTAAGTGGCAACAATATTATTTTGTTTATTATATATTTTTTATTTGAACTTGTAATTTTATAGTTTGGTTATTTGAAATATGGAATCGGATGAAGATAAAAATGAAATTTATGCACCAAATGTCATCGATTCTTTTGGGTTACAACCGGAGATTGTTTCCTATTACAAGAAGAAGGGAATTGTTCAATTGTTTTTGTGGCAAGTGGAATGTCTTCGATTGCCTGGAATTTTATCAGCAGAACGAAATTTAGTTTACACGGCACCAACAAGTGCTGGTAAATCAATGGTCGCTGATATTCTGATTTACGAAACTGCTTTGGTTCGGAAAAAGAAAACTATCATCATTTTACCTTTTGTTTCGATTGCAATTGAAAAAGTTCAATCTATGCAAGAATTATGCCGTTCACTGAGCATTCGAATCGGTTCATTTGCTGCTGACTATAATCCAATTGGTGGAATTGATCGAGTGGAAATTGCTGTTTGCACAATTGAAAAAGCAAATACTCTTATTAATAAGTAGTTATTATTTTTATTTAAATTTATTTGGTTCAAGTTTTCTTCATTTTCTTTACAGATTGATTGAAGATAATCGATTGAATGAAATTGGACTTGTTGTTATCGATGAGCTTCATATGTTAGGCGATTCTGGTCGAGGTTATCTACTTGAACTACTATTGACAAAGATAATATTTCAGTGCAATTCGGATCGCGTAAAAGGTTTACAAATTATTGGAATGAGTGCCACAATACCAAATTTGAATGATATTGCTAATTGGCTCAATGCTCAATGCTATCAAACTGATTATCGTCCAGTTTTATTGCAACAAAAAATTATTTGTAAGAATCGAATATTTTCTATTGAAGGTTACAAAACATTGGAAAAAGGAGTTGTTCAATGTGAAGATTTGTCCATTAAGCCACCTAATGAGTCGGTTCTGGTCTATTCTGCTATTGAACCTTTATTGGATGGTCATTCAGTTCTTGTGTTTTGTCCAACAAAGTTTGAAACCGAAAATGTTGCTAAAATTATTGCTGAAAATATATTTGAATTAGGTGGAAAGCGCAAGCCAATAACAAATGAAAGAATTTCAACGATTGGACAAAAGTTGGTGGAACAAATTGATCAAACAAAAATATGTCAATTGATTGAAAATTTGAAACGTTCAATTACTGGATTGGACAACTCACTTTCTTGTTCAATTCGATTCGGTGTTGCATTCCATCATGCAGGATTATCTATTGAAGAGCGATCAATTTTAGAAAATGCATTTCGTAATGGAATCATTCGTATTCTTTGTTCAACCACAACATTGTCTGCTGGCGTCAATTTACCTGCTCGTCGAGTAATTATCACTTCACCATTTGATTATCGTAAAGCAATTCTTAATCCAATGGTATATAGGCAAATGGTTGGACGTGCCGGACGAATGGGAATCGATGATCTTGGTGAATCAATGTTGTTATGCAAGTCATCTAAAGATTTTGAACAATTCGTATCACTTGTTATAAGTGGCTCATTGAAACCTATCAAGTCATGCCTCACATCATCGAATGTTCATTTATCTCCATGTTTAAAACGAGCTCTTTTGGAAGTTATCTCTAATGGATTGGTAAACAATTATAATGATTTGGCAAGCTATATACGTTGTACATTTCTACAAAATAGTCAACCGGAAATCAGCGCGGAAATGTTATCAATAATTGAACAAGTTTTCCAGTATTTGATTCAAAACAAATTGATCTATGTTGCTAATTCAAAATTGATCATATCATCATTGGGCAAAGCTATTGTCATGTCAGGTTTCGATCCTGATGATGGTTTATTCATTCATGATGAACTTTATCGTGCTATGACCAATTTCAATTTGAAGAACCCACTTCATCTAATTTATCAAGCTACACCTACAAATATAGCCGATCAAATGGAACAAAAGATTCGTTGGCATCATTATTACGATTTCATTTGGAATAATCTATCGGATGAATACCGAAACGTAGCATCATTGGTTGGTATTGAAGAAAGGAAACTTTTCAATTGGTCAAAAAATTTACTTTTAAATGAAGAATCAAATATTAAGGAACGTCGAGTGTATCAACGATTTTATGTCGCCTTGGCGTTATCAGAATTGGTTCAAGAAAAACCATTGCTCGATGTTGCACAACGTTATAAATTATCTAGAGGAATGATTCAATCATTGCAACACCGAAGTTCGTCATTTGCTTCAATGTTAGCAACGTTCTGTTCGAAGCTTGGATGGGATTTGCTTCAAATTTTGCTTGAGCAAATACAATTGAGACTTATTTTGGTGTTAAACGCGATTTACTTGATCTGATGCGAATTCCAACTATAACATCAACAATTGCTCGTCAATTATTCGTTAAAGGTTTTGAATCATTTCCACCATTGTTAATCAAACTCCATTTCAGATCGAACAATTATTAATAGACATAAATCCATTTGACAAGAATGATCCATCATGTTCAAAGAATGGTGATCCAGGATCGACTCGGATTTATCTTCCATTTTTGGATCGTCGTGTCACCATTCGTGAATTATCAAGAATAATTGTCGATGATGCTCGCCGTATTGTGGAAGAGGAAATTGGAACTAAATTATATTTCGGATCACAAAAAACTTGTTCATTGAATAATCTTCTTCAATATAATGAAACGAAACAAAATGAAATAGATAATAATCATGAGCAGCAGCAACAACAACAACAAAAACAATCGGAACAATCGCCCATAATAATTCATTCCGATGATAGTTGGTATGATGAAACTAACTACGATATCGATACACCAAAAGCAAAACGACAAAAACTTGAACAAGATGTTTCTTTATCATCAAATAAATCAATTGAATTCAAAAGTTCATTCAATAATTCTCCATTCATTGATTTATTAACATTACATGAAAAATGTTTTGAATCTTTGCCACCTTGGTTTGAAGAATCAATGACCACAACAATTAAAGCAAATAATTTTCAATTAATATCAATTGAAACCTCTCTTCAATTGGAACAAATGTTGACTGAAATATTTGGCAATTCATTTGAAAAAGTTAATGATTCACATATCATCGATTTAGCTATTCATTTTCAACTATTAACAATACCGCAAAGTACTTTTACACAGATCAAAAAAAGGAAACAACTTCAAAAAAATGAACCTTCCACTAGTTGTACTTTGATTAACCAAGATTTTCGCATTGACGATTGTTATCCAATGGAACTGCAAAACTTGTATTTTTATCGATTTGGTCAAGCTAAGGTTTTCCATCTCAACTCGATAGAAGTTTTTCATTTACTTTGTTCTCGACTTCCAGAAATTTTCAAAGTACATCGACTTCGTTTGTTAACGTATGACATGAAAGAATTACTCTACATTCTTCAATATGGATTTAAAGTTCCGATTAATATCTTATTGAATCAAGTTCAATGGTATGATTTATCGGTTGCAATTTGGTTGCTTAATCCTGAAGCTGGCACATTCAACATTACAAAATTGAATATCAACGATTTGATTAAGCAAACGATTCAATATGGTATTTCTGGTCAAAAGTATTTTCAAGAAATTCATAAACATTCTAATACTAGTTATGCTGGAGAAAATCTATTGAAAGTATCGACATTATTTCATCTAATGGGTCAATATTGTCAACGATTAAGAATTGATAATCTTTTACCAGCATTCCAACATATTGAGGTGCCAGCACGTTTAACAATTTATTTAATGCAAACTCGTGGCATTACAATCGATTATGATCGGTTATCTCAAGAACAAACTCGTATTTCATCATTTCTTACTAAATTGGAATATGAAATCTATTCTCAAGTTGGAGTTAAATTTAACCTGAACAGTCCGAAAGAGGTTGCACATGTTGTTTATGATAAAATGGACTTGATTTCATTTTATCAAATTAAAAAGTCAAGTGAATCTATTAAACATAATGACAAAACAATTAGGAAGAAACCGAATACAAGTCGAAGTACAAGTAAGACTGCATTGATCAAACTACAAGCTGTTTGTGGAAACAATTTACCGTTATCAATTATTGAATGGCGTCGCCTTAATCATTCTCTTAATCAATGCATCATTCCGATTCGCAATGCAATTTTCTTTCAAGAAAATGAAACAAAATTATCTGCAAAATCTTTTCTCTATTGCCGATGTGATGAATGGTCGGCAACAGGTCGTATTTCGATGTACGAGCCTAACTTGATCAATGTGAACAAAGACTTTGATATAACTTGTCCTGCAATTGATGAAAATGAAAATGTCAAATCGATAAGATTAAGATCGTTGATATGTCCACGTGAAAATTATACGTTGATCAGTGCCGACTACTGTCAATTGGAGCTTCGAATTTTGGCTCACTTTACCAGTGATCCTACATTGATGGAAACATTGAATGACACTAAGAATGATGTATTCAAATCAATTGCATCCAAGTGGAAAGGTATTCCGATTGATCAAGTAGATTATGAACAACGTCAAGCGGCTAAACAAATTTGCTATGGAATCATTTATGGGATGGGTAATCGGACTTTGGCTGAAAATCTAGCCGTTACCGAACAGACGGCAATCGAATTTCGTCAATCGTTCTTGGAACGTTATAACCGATTAGAACCATTTATCAATGATGTTATTGAAAGATGTGAACAAAACGGTTATGTTGAAACCATAAGTCATCGACGACGACAACTTCCAAATATAAAAAGTTTTGATAATGAAGTGAAGTCAAGAGCTAAACGTCAAGCGGTTAATACGTCAATACAGGGATCAGCCGCTGATATTATCAAATTATCAATGATTGCCGTGAATCAATCGATTCAACGTGAACAATTCGATGCACATTTATTGATGCAAATGCACGATGAACTTATGTATGAAGTACGGACAGATAATTCCGAACGTCCTCCCATCGAGTTTGCTAAATTGCTTCAACAACAAATGGAAAATGTTTCTAAACATTTACAGGTCATGTTACCTGTGAAAATTTATATGGGACCTAATTGGGCCGATTTAAAACAAATCATGGATCTGTGAAACCTAAACTGATGTAACATGATGAATCAAATGAATGATCAATTGTTACAACAGCAAATTGTGAAATACTATCAGCGATTGATGCAATAACAACAACAGCATCCAGGAATGTATCAACAAGGTCAACAAACTCCAGCCATGCCGAATCAATCAATGAATTCAAATCGAATGGGACCAAATATAACGATCTAATGGAATCAAGATGGGATCAAATGGAACGGCTAAATCAACAATCACAAGAACGACAACAAAATCTAAAAATGAAACAAGTGACAAGGGAACAAATCTACCATCGAAAGCAGAATCCGGTGTCGCCATTTCACTAAGTCAGATATTCGATTCATTTAAATGTAAATATACTCCACGAAATACCAATGTTAAAATCAATATCAATTTTATTAATGTCAATGTCTAATCTCTCTAAAAGAATATATATAATAAAAATTAATTTTATTGAACATTTATGATTAATTGAATACTTTTGTGCTAATCAGTATTTCAACTCTAGTTGTCAACTATTTCGACTCCAAAAGTTGCTGGGGGGCAATAGCCGTTTACAAGCTTGTTCCGTTTCCTAGGAAAGTAGGCTGTGCCAAGACCAAGACCTGACGATGAACCTACTCATCGTTTCAATTGAAGATTGAGTGTCGTATCATCAATCGTCGAAGAAAAAGTTGGTCAAGTAGTAAGTTCCGTATTTTCATTATTTTTTTTTGTTTCTATTAATAGTTGTAGTTTTGGAAAGGTCTGTTGTTGATTGATTTTTTTCTGTCGTAATCGAGTCAGGTAGATTTGGTTTTGTTGATTGAATATTTTCTAGAGTGGTCGATCTTGGTAAATCCGTTGTTGTCGCTTCTGGAACATCCGTTGTAGTCGTTTAGACTACATCCATCGTCATCGCTTTTGGAACATCAGTTGTAGTCGTTTTGACTTCATCCATCGTCATTGCTTTTGGAACATCAGTTGTAGTCTTTTGGACTACAACTATCGTCGTCGATTTTGGAACATCATTTGTAGTCGTTTTGACTTCATCCATCGTCATTGCTTTTAGAACATCAGTTGTAGTCTTTTGGACTACTTCGTCGATCGTCATCGACTACAATCCATTCTTGAACATTGGAACATCAGTTGTAGTCTTTTGGACTACATCCATCGTCGTCATCGTCAGTTGTAGTCGATACAAATATGAACATCAGTTGTAGTCTTTTGGACTACATCCATCGTCATCGATTCTAGAACATCAGTTGTAGTCGATTTTTCTTTTGGACACACCATTCGTCGACTACAGTCCATCGTCGTCGATTTTTGAAGATCATCAGTTGTAGTCTTTTGACTACATCCATCGTCGTCGATTCTTGATCATCAGTTGTAGTCTTTTGACTACAACCATCGTCGTCGATTCGATCATCAGTTGTAGTCGACTACATCATCGTCATCGATTCTTGAACATCAGTTGTAGTCTTTTGGACTACAACTATCGTCGTCGATTCTAGATCATCAGTTGTAGTCTTTTGGACTACATCCATCGTCGATTCTAGATCATCAGTTGTAGTCTTTTGGACTACAACTATCGTCGTCGATTCTGGATCATCAGTTGTAGTCTTTTTTCGGAACATCAGTTGTAGTCTTTTGGACTACATCCATCGTCATCGATTCTTCGAATCATCAGTTGTAGTCTTTTGGACTACATCCATCGTCATCGATTCTAGAACATCAGTTGTAGTCTTTTGACTACAACCATCGTCATCGATTCTGAACATCAGTTGTAGTCTTTTGGACTACAACTATCGTCGTCGATTCTTGAACATCAGTTGTAGTCTTTTGGACTACAACCATCGTCGTCGATTCTTGAACATCAGTTGTAGTCTTTTGGACTACAAATATCGTCGTCGATTCTAGATCATCAGTTGTAGTCTTTTGGACTACATCCATCGTCGTCGATTCTTGAACATCAGTTGTAGTCTTTTGGACTACATCCATCGATTCGATCATCGTAGTCTTTTGGACTACATCTCGAGATCATCAGTTGTAGTCTTTTGGACTACATCCATCGTCGTCGATTCTAGAACATCAGTTGTAGTCTTTTGGACTACATCTATCGTCATCGATTCTTGAACATCAGTTGTAGTCTTTTGGACTACAACCATCGTCATCGATTCTTGATCATCAGTTGTAGTCTTTTGGACTACAACCATCGTCGTCGATTCTTGAACATCAGTTGTAGTCTTTTGGACTACAACTATCGTCGTCGATTCTTGAACATCAGTGGTAGTCGTTTTGACTTCATCCATCGTCATCGATTCTTGAATCATCAGTTGTAGTCGTTTTGACTTCATCCATCGTCATCGATTTTGGAACATCAGTTGTAGTCTTTTGGACTACAACCATCGTCGTCGATTCTGGATCATCAGTTGTAGTCTTTTGGACTACAACCATCGTCGTCGATTCTTGAACATCAGTTGTAGTCTTTTGGACTACACATCGTCGTCGATTCTTGAACATCAGTTGTAGTCGTTTTGACATCCATCGTCATCGATTCTTGAACATCAGTTGTAGTCTTTTGGACTACATCCATCGTCGTCGATTCTTGAACATCAGTTGTAGTCTTTTGGACTACAACCATCGTCATCGATTCTTGAACATCAGTTGTAGTCTTTTGGACTACATCCATCGTCATCGATTTTGGAACATCAGTTGTAGTCTTTTGGACTACAACTATCGTCGTCGATTCTTGATCATCGATTCGATTCTTGATCATCAGTTGTAGTCTTTTGACTACCATCGTCGTCGATTCTTGAACATCATCAGTTGTGTAGTCATCCATTTTCGACTTGAACATCATGTAGTCATCGTCATCGATTCTGAACATCAGTTGTAGTCTTTTGGACTACATCCATCGTCGTTGGACATCAGTTGTAGTTTTGACTACAACCATCGTCATCGATTTGGAACAGTTGTAGTCTTTTGGACTACATCCATCGTCATCGATTTTGGAACATCAGTTGTAGTCTTTTGGACTACATCCATCGTCATCGATTTTGGATCATCAGTTGTAGTCTTTTGACTACATCCATCGTCATCGACAATCCATCGTCGTCGATTCAGATCATCAGTTGTAGTCGATACAATCCATCGTCATCGATTCAGTTGTAGTCTTTTGGACTACATCCATCGTCATCGATTCTTGAACATCAGTTGTAGTCTTTTGGACTACATCCATCGTCATCGATTCTTGAACATCAGTTGTAGTCTTTTGGACTACATCCATCGTCATCGATTCGATCATCAGTTGTAGTCTTTTACATCCATCGTCGTCGATTTGGATCATCAGTTGTAGTCTTTTGGACTACAACTATCGTCGTCGATTCTAGATCATCAGTTGTAGTCTTTTGGACTACAATCCATCGTCGTCGATTCTTGAACATCAGTTGTAGTCTTTTGGACTACATCCATCGTCATCGATTCTTGAACATCAGTTGTAGTCTTTTGGACTACATCCATCGTCGTCGATTCTTGAACATCAGTTGTAGTCTTTTGGACTACATCCATCGTCATCGATTTTGGATCATCAGTTGTAGTCTTTTGACTACAACCATCGTCGTCGATTCTGGATCATCAGTTGTAGTCTTTTGGACTACAACCATCGTCATCGATTTTGGAACATCAGTTGTAGTCTTTTGGACTACAACCATCGTCATCGATTCGATTCTTTTGATCATCAGTTGTAGTCTTTTGGACTACATCCATCGTCGTCGATTTTGGATCATCAGTTGTAGTCTTTTGGACTACAACCATCGTCGTCGATTCTAGATCATCAGTTGTAGTCTTTTGGACTACAACCATCGTCGTCGATTCTTGAACATCAGTTGTAGTCTTTTGGACTACATCCATCGTCGTCGATTTGAACATCAGTTGTAGTCTTTTTACTACATCCATCGTCATCGATTCTTGATCATCAGTTGTAGTCGTTTTGGACTTCATATCGTCATCGATTCTTGAACATCATGTAGTTGTAGTCTTTTGACACTCATCCATTCGATTCTTGAACATCAGTTGTAGTCTTTTGACTTCATCCATCGTCATCGATTCTTGAACATCAATGGTAGTCGTTTTGGACTTCATCCATCGTCATCGATTTTGAACATCAGTTGTAGTCTTTTGACTACATCCATCGATTTTGGAACATCAGTTGTAGTCGTTTTGACTACATCCATCGTCATCGATTTTGGATCATCAGTTGTAGTCTTTTGGACTACATCCATCGTCATCGATTTTGGAACATCAGTTGTAGTCTTTTGGACTACATCCATCGTCGTCGATTCTTGAACATCAGTTGTAGTCTTTTGGACTACATCCATCGTCGTCGATTCTGGATCATCAGTGGTAGTCTTTTGGACTACATCCATCGTCATCGATTCTAGATCATCAGTTGTAGTCTTTTGACTACATCCATCGTCATCGATTTTGGATCATCAGTTGTAGTCGTTTTGACTTCATCCATCGTCGTCGATTCTAGATCATCAGTTGTAGTCGTTTGGACTACAACCATCGTCATCGATTTTGGAACATCAGTTGTAGTCGTTTGGACTACAACCATCGTCATCGATTCTTGATCATCAGTTGTAGTCTTTTGGACTACAACTATCGTCGTCGATTTTGGATCATCAGTTGTAGTCTTTTGGACTACAACTATCGTCGTCGATTCTGGATCATCAGTTGTAGTCTTTTGGACAGTTACACCATCGTCGTCGATTCTGGATCATCAGTTGTAGTCTTTTGGACTACATCCATCGTCATCGATTCTTGAACATCAGTTGTAGTCTTTTGGACTACATCCATCGTCATCGATTTTGGATCATCAGTTGTAGTCTTTTGGACTACATCCATCGTCATCGATTTTGGAACATCAGTTGTAGTCTTTTGGACTACATCCATCGTCGTCGATTCTGGATCATCAGTTGTAGTCGTTTTGACTTCATCCATCGTCATCGATTTTGGAACATCAGTTGTAGTCATCGTTTGGACTACAGTTGTAGTCCATCGTCATCGATTTTGGAACATCATGTAGGTAGTCTTTTGGACTATCCATCGTCATCGATCCATCGTCGTTTCGATTCCATCGTCGTCGATTCTTGGAACATCAGTTGTAGTCTTTTGACTACATCCATCGTCGTCGATTCTAGATCATCAGTTGTAGTCTTTTGACTACATCCATCGTCGTCGATTCTTGATCATCAGTTGTAGTCGTTTTGACTACATCCATCGTCATCGATTCTTGAACATCAGTTGTAGTCTTTTTGACTACATCCATCGTCATCGATTCTTGAACATCAGTTGTAGTCTTTTGGACTACGTCATCCATCGTCATCGATTCTTGAACATCAGTTGTAGTCTTTTGACTACATCCATCGTCATCGATTTTGGAACATCAGTTGTAGTCTTTTGTAGTCGTTTTGACTTCATCCATCGTCGTCGATTCTAGATCATCAGTTGTAGTCTTTTGACTACAACCATCGTCGTCGATTTTGGAACATCAGTTGTAGTCTTTTGGACTACAACCATCGTCGTCGATTCTGGATCATCAGTGGTAGTCGTTTTGACTTCATCCATCGTCGTCGATTCTAGATCATCAGTTGTAGTCTTTTGGACTACATCCATCGTCATCGATTCTTGAACATCAGTTGTAGTCTTTTGGACTACATCCATCGTCGTCGATTCTGGAACATCAGTTGTAGTCTTTTGACTACAACTATCGTCGTCGATTCTTGATCATCAGTTGTAGTCTTTTGGACTACATCCATCGTCATCGATTCTTGATCATCAGTTGTAGTCTTTTGGACTACATCCATCGTCGTCGATTCTTGAACATCAGTTGTAGTCTTTTGGACTACAACCATCGTCGTCGATTCTTGATCATCAGATCTTTTAGATCAATTGTAGTCTTTTGGACTTCGTATCGTCGGTCGATTATGATCATTGGAACGATATCCACCATTTTATTGATCGTCATGTGATGAATCGTTTACAGCAACAATTTTTCGAACATTTTGTGAAAACATCGGCAAGACAGATTCGTAACAGTGAAGATATGCAATTTTCATTTTCATACTTTTATTTTCTGATAAATGAATCGGATGAAACCGAGTTTCAAACAATTCTGGAAAGATTCGATACTGATCATTTAAGGTAAGTTCTTATGTCGATTGCAAGCTTACCTTTAATAAAATTAATACATTTACATTTCAGATCATTATCGCCCAACGAATTGAAAGCATTGCAAATTCAACTCAATGGTTTACCATTAAACAATGGACAAAATTATCTATTTCTTTCTGAACTTAATGGATGTTGTAATAATTGTATATCAATCGATTTCAACGCAACCGATTTTAAGTTGCTTCAAAGTAGTTTGTCATTTAATACGATTCATAATTGTTCCATGACAACGAATATGATCAAAGATAAATGTGAACGCACCAATCGGAATAAGTTTGAAATTGTTAATGATGAAGATGTATCATTCAAAATGTTACGATCGAATGAAACGTTACTTGAACAAGAATTGGATAAATTACGAAACAAACCAACAAAATTTATTTGTCTAAATGATAATTTTGATCATGGAACGAATCGAACTCAAGAACTTCGATTGAAACAAATTTTAAATCAAATTTATCAAAGTCTTTTTCCAATTTGATCTAAATTTGAACATCCACCAATTTATACGAATCCCATTATCTTCACATTGAACCATATCGAAAATGGCATTCAAAGAATGTTAAGAATCGAAGAATTTCGGATCAAACTGATTGGTATTTATTAAAACTTAGCTATTTATATATGTTTATTAATCTATATTTAACAAAACGGTTATTTTGAAACCATAAATCATCGACGACGACAACTTCCAAATATAAAAAGTTTTGATTATGAAGTAAAGTCAAGAGCTAAACGTCAAGCGGTTAATACGTCAATACAGGGATCAGCCGCTGATATCATCAAATTATCAATGGTTGCCGTAAATCAATCGATTCACCGTGAACAATTCGATGCTCATTTATTGATGCAAATGCACGATGAACTTATGTATGAAGTACGGACAGATAATTCCGAACGTCCTCCCATCGAGTTCGCTAAATTGCTTCAACAACAAATGGGAAATGTTTCTAAACATTTACAGCTCATGTTACCTGTGAAAATTTATATGGGACCTAATTGGGCCGATTTAAAACAAATCATGGATCTTTGAAACCTAAACTGATGTAACATATTCAAAAAATGGGTAACATACTACATCAAAATAGTCGTCACTTGGCAAACTGTTAGCGAGACTCTGTACGCATGTGCACGGAGCTATTGTCTTGTTCTATTTAGCGGCAAGTCAGTTTCTACTTCTCTACAAGTGAAGACCTACATGAACGTTCTACTACATGAAACATTTTGGTGGTAAGTCTATGATATGATATCTATTCATTATAATTAATGAAAGCAATGTTTATCAATTTATAGATTTAGCTATTATCTTGTCCTATTTTATGGCAAGTCAGTTTCTACTTCTCTGCTAGTGAGACCTACGTAAACATCCTACTACGTGAAACATTTTGGTTGTAAGTCTATAATATGATATCTATTTATTATAATTAATGAAAGCAATTTTTATCAAATTTTAGATTTAGCAAATGTAAACCATTAATGGAAAATCAAGTGAATGATTTTATTAACTTAATTCGATGAAAAAAGGTGTATAGTTATAATTATAACCGATGATGTCTAAACAACCGAAAAATGAGAAAACCCTTCGATATGAATTGGAACGATTGGAGAATGACAAGTCGGACCACAATGGATACAATGAATTGATTGTTCGAAATTGGTCCAAGAAATACAAACAATCGGGTGACAAATACTCTTCGGAACGTTGTGAACGTTCGGCAAACAATATTAGTCAAAAATCCAAAACTAAAAAATGAATACTGAGTATAAGATAGTATGGAAGAAGGCAAAGAGTAGAATAGAAGTAGGAGATAAGTTTACAAAAGGTATGTTACATTTTTTTTACGTTTTTCTAATTCTTGTTTTTTTTACATTCACATTATAGTTAGAACTTTTAGTTTCATTTTGATTATTGTATCGAATTAAATATTTGTTTTAATGGTATGTTTCTATATATTTTTTTATTTTAATATATCAAGTTTTGTTATATTGGTTCGGGTAACATTTGAATTATGGTTGGTATCAATTTTCAATATTTATGCAAATATTTTAATTACATGTATTTTTTCTATTCTTTACAGAACATTTTATTTGCAAATTGTTTCTTTGTTATTATCTTGCTTATTATCATTTCAAGTTATAGTGTCAGCCCACAATGGGTTGGTATGATTGAAATTTGCAAAGATAAATTGAACAAAACTGGTCAATTGACTTTTTGTGAAGAGAGTAGTGGAAAGATCAAAGATCCATGTTTATCGGCCATAAATCAAGTGGAATGCATCAACAATGGATCATGTACGAAGTGTACCTATGATGAAGCACAATCTATGGCTGGTGAACGCAATCGATCTATCAATAGTCTACTTTCTGACAAATGTAAAGGTGTTAAAGTTCCTTTGAATAATAATTTGTGTCAAATGGGATTGATCAATACCGACCCGACATATCTTCCACCTTTCAATCCGATCACAACAAGTTCTCATAAGGCTATAATGATTGTAGCCATTATTGTCATTATTTTGACTTTAATTGGAATTGCAATTGTCGGCTATTGGATTAGTGTTCAATTCAAATTATTACAGGAAGAAGAATCTGCTAAAGTTTCAACTGTTTAACCGAAACTTCCAACCAGTTAACTATTCAGCCAGATTTGCCAACTTGAATTTTTTTCAACAATTAAAATTTTAACGAAAAATATTTATTTTTATAATGAAAAAAATATAGACTTCATTTAACAATCTAAACTTGAAACAATCTAATCAACAAAAATGATCATTTGATTGACATAATATATCATTCATTATCATTATGAAGGTGTATATCTACCAACTGGCTTGTAGAACCATTGAAACGTTATGAAACGACGTAATATCTCTTTCAGCATTAGAATTCGTTCACCTTTTGATGAAGCTACAAATCCATGATTTTCTTGTGCACGACGAGATAAGTATGGCATCACTTCATCTATTGGACCATATGGAACATATTTGTAAATGGAATAGCCCGATTGTCCCAAATTGAATGAAATATGATCGGACATTCCGTACAATTGACCAAAGCAAACGGCTCTATGTTCCGGTTTGATGCCAAGCTCATCCATTCTATAAGGTATGTTAATATTCATTATTTCATTGTTTATATTATATACAAGTTATAACTAATAATATGCTTACTTTCTAATTGTATGTCGCACTGTGTCCGCATTATGGGAGCAAACCATGATCGAATAACGATTATTTTCAATGCCATCTTTAATCATTTGATTCATGAAAAAATTTAAATTTTTTCTATACATATCGGAAGTTGCTTCATAATCTGGGTTGATTGGATCGTCGTAACCCATCTCCTTAGCTCTGAGTCTTTCCTGATCCATATACGCACCACGAACCAATTTTGCGCCAAAGTAAAAGCCTTGCCTCTCAGCCAACGATGCATCTATTTGGCACATGTTGTGAGAATCTTTCAAATAACATTGGTATGTATTGAAAATGATTGCTTTCTCTTTGTTATATTTACGCATCAACTCCATAGTGAGACGATTGATGGCATGTTGAAAATAGGTTTGCTCCGCATCGACAAGCACACGAACATCTCGCTCTTTGGCATGTCTTGCAACCGTATGCAATCGTCTCATCATGTTACGAAACATTTCTTCCTCGTCATGGGAGAATTGAAGCTTCTTTCCGATTTTCTCCATCTTTCCGGTATTCAGATTTGGTAATAGAAACAGGTCATTGACTAGCGTCTTCATTTCAATCAAACCATTCCAGGAGAAAAGATTCATCAAACCAAGTTTGTCGAAATCCATTTGTTTGATAAACTTTTCAATTTGTGCTTTATCCGCAGACTTTACCTTGGTTTCTAATGACATGGCGAATTCCTCTGGTGAAACGTGACCGAAAACCATTTGATGTTTGCCAGTTATTTCGCGAAAATATCGCCGACATTCAGCAATAACATCGGAAACGTGGAGAAGCAACTCTGGACGACCTAATGCGGTCATTTTGATGGCACCTAATCCAGTGCAATTGGTAACACCAGCAACTGCATCGATACTTTTAAGAAAAATTTCCATATTCTTCTCACAATTGGCTTCATTTCTATAAAAATAGGTTCGTGCAACCGCCTTTGGCTTTCCCTCACTTTCAGTCATATCCTCTTCGGCCGAATAGTCCAATATCGATTTGACACCAAACGATCGTAGATGATTGAGAACTGGTTTTATTTTGACTGCATCCTCTCCGGCTACGAATTGACCATAAAAGGTAGATTCCATTAGTTTTCGGAACAAGCTAGGTCCTAGTATTGCGCGACTTAACTTTATGATCTAAAAATTGACAATTTTTTTTCACTTTAGTTTAGATAAATGATGAATCCGTGTTTGCTCTCACCTTATCATGATTCTGAACGATAAAATCAAATTGGCTTATGGTCAAAACCAATATGCCGCGAAAAAGTTCGTACGTTCTCTTACTCTTGTATGCTTGTTTCGTATTACTAAATGTTAAATCAATTTTATCCAATTTTCGAGCAAGTTCAGTCGATAGGTGGACAATTGTACCACTTTGCCACCATTGAGTTCGTTCAAACCACCCATGTCTATGGTTAACTAACCATTGTCCACGTTTCATTATTAATTGCTTGAACATTTTCTTTGAATGAATGAATGGAAAAAAGTACCAAAGACACCAACTCAGGTATTATAACTGATATATAATTACTGAAATTCTTATAAAACAATCTCTAATCTAATCTTTTAAATATGTTTTTCTAGTTTTATTCTCAATTCGATTTTCGAAATCAATAATGGAAAATGTTTGCAATTGAATTGATTGTATTGTTGGGTACATCGGTTTCAATGTGTATCATGAAGAATATGATCAATTTTTACTCTTTTTCGTGGACGTTGGTTCCATCTTGACCACAGATTTGTAATCGGTCGCCAACCAATCATGTTCAGTCGTTTTCTTCATCGTCAAACGTTTACTTGGATCCGGATCTAACATACCTTTCATGATACTACTTAAACCATCTGATGCCGGTTCTTTCATGTCTTCTGTGAATTCCCATTTACCATCCAACATATCCTTAACTCCATAATCATCTTGATCAACATTAAACGGAGTCATCAAGTTCAACATGGCATATAATGTACAACCTAATGACCATACATCAACAAGATAGCAGTTGTATGGGTCACCGGACAATATCTCCGGCGCCATATAGGCCGGTGTACCACATTGTGTTGTATACAAAACTGGCTTTGAACCATCTTTATGTACAACTCGACTAAGACCATAATCGGAGATGAGAACCACCTTCTTTCCGCTTGGATGTTCTGCCATAAGAAAATTTGCAGGCTTTATGTCACGATGTGCAATGTTCTTTTCGTGCATGTGCAAGGTGCCACAACACATTTGAGCGAAATAAAATTTGGCATCCTTTTCACCGAGTACGCCACCCTTCTCCAACAATTTTCCAAAGCTTCCAGCATCGGCCAATTGCATAAAGATGAACAATGTTTGATTAACAAGAAAGTGCATATACAATTTTACTGCAAACGGATTGTCCACCATCTCCATTATGAATAATTCGTTCTTCATCTCAATTACCGAATCTTCGTTTGCTATTCATTCATTGGTACCATCAGGTTAGAATTAATTATTGAATTGATTAAGTGATTGATTGGATATATATTACCTATTTTTACAGTTTTACATGCACACAAGTTTCCTTGTTTATCTTTGGCTTTGAAGACAACGGCAAAACCACCTTTACCGATTTGATCCAAGATTTGATAGCCATTATAATCGACCACGTCCTTCTCCGTTTTGAAATTCTGATTGGGAACCGTGTATATTGTAGTCATTTGATCTGGTAACATTCCCGATGGTGAAAGCATACTATCGCCACCCTTTGGTGGCGCCTTGCCCTTCAACACAAACCGATGCGCATCGCTAGCATTCGAAGTACTTTTTTTCGAAGCAGATTTTTTGGTTTGATTCGATACCGCCTTTGAACTAACCTTTGGACCTCGACTTTTCGATTTCGATCCATTATGATGATGGTGGTGATGGTGATGATGATGATGGTGAGTTCCTCCACTTTTTTTGCTTCCGCTTTTTTTGCTTCCACTTTTCTTACTCCCACTTTGCTTACTCCCACTGTTTTTACTTCCACTTTTACTACTTTTACTCTTGCTTCCTTTACTTCCACTCATTTTGGTTTAAACTTTTCCGTTGTTTAGATGGGTAAAGTATATAGTACTTGACTGATCATACGTTTTAAATATTTTTATTTTATACAATCACTATTAATCGTTCAAATTATTTAGAATTTAGAATTAATGTTTCGTTCAATGTTAATTAATGTTTTTCTCATTTCTTTTCTTTTTCCAATCTGACACAGGTACACAAGAACGCCTAAATTGAACACAAATTTGAACTTCTATTTTTACAATTCAAAGGACACAAATGCGTGTGGAAATAGTCAACTCTCACTTTTTTGCATGTCAATATGAAACGAATGGAGGGGGGTACAGCACTGTTTTGTTTTGGTTTGGTTTTCATTCCAATACCGCTAGGATTCGGCCCATTGCCGATGAATCCTTTTTGGACTAAAATTTTCCGGTATGTTTTTTTTGTTATCAATAATAATTTACTTCATTACATAGTTTTTTAACTAAAAACAGGGTTGTCTTGCCTTGGCAAATAGAAAATTCTTATCAATATGAATACACATAAAATGAAAATTTAAATTGTGTTCAACCTAATGTTATCAATTACTACATGAAGAACATTTTCAATATGTTCCATTACCTCGTACCACCATGGAATCTCCATTTATTTTTCGTAACATTCATGTTTGCATTTTCAACTCCGCTTCTCTCAATTGATCATCAATTAGGTAATACTATTTTAACCAAATATGAACCATTTTTCTTTTGTTCACATCTCATGTCACATATACGCACACTCATACATCAGACACGATTGGTTAGTCATATCGGTACTTATCGAAATGACTCATTACTGACACATTTACATTCATTCACTCTTACACTGATACTTCACATCCGACATTGTCCAAATTAACTAACCAATCACTCTTACTTTCTACTAGATCGTCATTTACTTGAATACGAAACAAATGAACCATTTCATGGATTATCCAACCGAAATGAAACTCAATCCAATGCACAATGTGAAATTGGACAATTTCATTGTCACTATTCGGACGAATGCATTCCAATGGGTTGGCTTTGTGATGGCGATTTTGATTGTGGTACCGAAATGTTGGATGTAGATTCAATCACTAGTGTTTCTGCGTCTGACTCACCTTTGAATGGACGAATTGACAATAGTGACGAAAATCTTGAACTATGTCATCACAGTAACATATGTCCACCGAACTATTTTCGTTGTTCAAATTTGATCAATTGTATCCCGATGAAATTTGTTTGTAATGGTGCTACCGATTGTCCCGATGGTTCCGACGAATTTTCATTTTGTGGTAAGTGAATTTCATTTCATTTTTTTATTATGATGATGTTGCTAATTTTTTTGTTGCATTTATTCTTTTAAAGCAAATATGACTGCTTGCGATTTGTTGAAATGTGATTATGGATGCAAACCTACTCCCAAAGAGCCTGAATGTTACTGCAGCCATGGCAAACAATTTAATGGGTCCATTTGTATTGGTTTGTTTATTTAAATGATTTATTTATTTATTTAAAATTTATTCTAATTCATTTTATTATTTTTGAAGATATTGATCGATGTTCATATGAAGAGCAATGTGAACAAAAATGCAAGACTTTGCATTCAAGCGAAGGTTTAACGTTTAGTTGTGAATGCATTCCCGGTTATAACTTGAAAGAATCTTTTTATTGCATTGCTAAAAACGGTTAAAATTTTATATTAAGAATTTTTATATTATCTAACATTTACTTTTATTTCATCTCAGATCCAATTGATCAAGCGACAATGTTGACATACTTCGATAATAGGAGTATAAATTTTGCATTTATTCCAAATGAACATACATCTGAATTGATTTGGCAACAACATTTTGTTCAACATCCAGTGGAAACCATCGATTTTAATTTTTCAAATCAAAGTTATTGTTACATTCATAAATGGAAATCAAATCGAGAAGATCTTATTGACACTCTCAATCAAGCACGCATTTATTGTGGCTCGTTTCGTAATGGTGGATTGTTGCAACCTATTGTTCCCGAATGGAGTTACCGTCTTAATTCATCTTTTCATTCATTAGCCTATGTAAATCAACTAATATTCGATTGGATTGGCATCAATTGGTACCTTCTCGATTCAACTAATGAGATAGTCTTTGCATGTGACATTGTCTTTCAACACTGCGCCAATATTCATGAGATAGGCTTACGTCGGCCAAAGATGATTGCCATCGATTCGAATGTTGAATCTATATTCTTCATAGAATGGGGAGGAAATACGGCTCAACTTGGAAAATTTAATCTAAATGGAAAGAAGCAAAAGAGTTTGGTTCAAAAACGGATTGTTCATCCCAATAATTTGGTATTAGATCTCGCCAATCATTACGTTTACTGGACTGATACATTTTTGGATACGATCGAAAGAATTAATTACGATGGATCTAATCGACGTTCTATTATGAGATTGAAGCCAAATCTTATTATTGACAGTATTGATGTATTTCAGCGTCAAATGTACATTCTGTACCATGAAAATCCTAAAGATCGTACCAGTTCATTAGAGCACAAGAACAATTTATCGTTGGTCCAATTTGATGTATTCAACCGACATCATTTACTTAATTTGAAATTTGCTTCAAATCATAGTCTTTCGCTATCATCGAAGAACATTCGTGTGTTACATCGACAACGTCAACCATTGGAATCATCAACAATTCAATTTGTCAATCAATGTGGAGCAAATTCATCATGTGAACATTTGTGCATCAATGATTTTTCGGAAAATGTTTGCCATTGCCGAACTAAGTTTCGTTTAAATTCTGAAGATAAAAAGAGTTGCCAATTTGAACATTCTGTTCGACCCCAATTGGTTTACGTGCGTGGTAATCCTGCTTCATTTCGAATTATCTCTCTTGACTATGATAATAATGATCAGCATCATCATCTTTATAAACCAATTAATTCAATAATGATTCCAACCGTTATCATATCAAGACCACATTCAATTGATTACGATCCAATTGAAGAAGTTCTCTACTATTCCGATATTCAACGTTTTAGAATCAATTCGAAACGAATGGATGAAAAGACGCTAGTTTCTGGACTTGAAAATGATTTCATATTTATCGATAAGAACATATTTCGTTGTGAAGGAATTGCCGTCGATGTGGTTGGTCGAAATCTTTATTGGACTGACAACCGTTTATCATCTATCTGTGTTGCCAAACTATCGAAAAGTTCGATTCGTCGGAAATTGATTGATAAAGATTTGAATTATCCCAAATCAATTGTCCTTGCAACATCTCATAGGTTTGTCAAACATCTATCAATACTCTAGTGTTAAAATAACAAAATTTATATTTTTCTAATATAACAGGCTCATGTTTTGGTCTGATTGGTCGTCACATTCAAACATATCAGCCAAGATTGAACGGTCATATATGGATGGAAGCGAACGTTTATTGATATTAGACAAGAATCTTGTTTATCCTAACAGTTTAACAGTTGATGAACTTGGTGAACAAATTTATTGGTGCAATTCGTATAGCAAACAATTGGAAAGGTCAGATTTCAATGGATTGAATCGAATGATCATTTATGATCAAAAAGATCTTGGCCATCCACATAGTATTGTTTACTTCAATAACACCTTATTTTGGACGGATTTTCGTGATTCTTCAATCAAATTTTTGAAACTTGAAAATAACAAAACGTATCGACCTATTCAATTGACTAACGACAGTGCAACAATATCTGATTTGAAGCTTATCGATCGAACGAGGATTGATTCAACATTGAATCCATGCTTGAACTCACATTGTGAACATATCTGCTTATTGGTACCTTCCGGTTTTGTGTGTCAGTGCTCTGATGGATATCGTTTGAATCTTTTGGATAATCAGACATGTCATCCAATTGAAAATTATACTCGTCAATCGATTTGTAAAGAAGGTCAATTTGAATGTCGACAAATTGCACAATGCATCGATAATGGTTATCTTTGTGATGGTGAACCTGATTGCATGGATGAATCAGATGAAGATAGCTCTCCTGGTTCACATTGTGGTATGTAAACGTATATAATTTATATTGTAAATAATGTTCTTCAAATTTTTTTTCATTATATTGACCAGAAAAATTTCAATGTCAAGAAGGATTCTTCCAATGTGACAAACATCGATGCCTGATGCAACATTGGGTTTGTGATGGACAAAAGGATTGTATCGATGGAACTGATGAACTTTGCGAAAATGTTACTTGTGGAAGTAGCCATTATCGTTGTCAACAAATTGGCAGATGCATTCCAAGTAAGCAGTTAACACTTAGATGATATCTTGATACCAAGATTAAAATTTTATTTCAATAGAAACATGGTTATGCGATGGTTATCCCGATTGTAGTGGTGGTGTCCGTGGTGGCGGTATTGACGATATATCCGATGAATTGGGTTGTTTATCAAGCATTTCCACTACGAATACAACTGTTTGCGATTCAATTTCTCAGTGGCAATGCAAAAATGGTCATTGTATTGCATTGTCGTTTGTTTGCAATGGTGATCCTGATTGTTCCGATGCAAGTGATGAAATTAGTTGTTCAAAAATTGAAGAATCATCTAACATTTGCAATCATTCTACTAGTTTCATATGTGACAAAGTTCATTGTCTACCTCTTTTACTTCGGTGCAAGTAAGTTATTATTTTAATTTTTGTAATTGTATATTTATTGTGGTTGTTCTCTTTTAGTGGTATAATCGATTGTGTGGATGGAACTGATGAGCTCTCGTGCCCATCTATGGGCAACAATTCGATAAAGAATACGTTTCATTGTCCCGAAGAACAATTCAAATGTGATACGAATAAGTGTATTATCAAGTCTTATCGATGTGACGATAAATTGGATTGTTTGGATGGTATGGATGAATTTAATTGCACTACCGCCGAATTCAAAGATTGTACAGCTCAAGATGAAACATACTGTTCTCCACTTGGAAAATGTTTAAAAAATGTTTGGTGCAATGGAATTGTTGATTGTCCCAATGGAATTGATGAAATTGATTGTTTCAACTTGACAATTACCGAAATCGACTCTACAAAATGTGTCTATCCAAACCGAACATGTAACGATAAGTTAACATCAGAATTGATTTGTTTGGACATTTCTCGATTTTGCGATAATCGAATTGATTGTGCCGATGGATTCGATGAAAATGAAATGTGTCAAGAAGATTTGTGTTTCTTCTCCGAATGTAAAGGACTTTGCCATAATATCCCATTCAATCCGGGTTATGTTTGCTATTGTGAAGATGGCCTCTCTTTGGCAATTGATAAAGTTTCATGTACTGATCGACATCCTTGTGAACAATGGGGTGTATGCTCGCAACAATGCACTCCTCTTCATCACCATAATCGAGAAGACGGATACAAATGTTCTTGTGTCACCAATTATGAACTTGATTTGCACGATAACTTTACCTGCAAGAGTGTTGATCCTGCACCTCCAATTGTGATTTATTCGAATCGTCATGAAATTCGTTCTATCAACATTCGAACCGAGTCATCGAATCTTATGATCGCCGGCCTCAACAATACCATCTCATTGAACTTTTTTTACGGAATGGACGGGCAAGTTAGTATTTTTTTTACCGACGTCATGAATGACAAGATATATAAGGGTCAATTGATTCAGAACACAATCACAAACATTGAAACAGTGGTAGAGAATGGTTTGACCTCCGTCGAAGGATTGGCAGTCGATTGGATTGGACGAAACCTTTATTGGACGGAATCAAATTTGAAACAAATTGAAGTGGCAACAATTAATGGATCATTTAGAAAAAGTATTATATCTGATTTATCGAATCCACGAGCTATAGCACTTGACTCATTGGAATCGACCATGTTTTGGACCGATTGGAATGCCGAACAACCACGAATCGAATCTGCCTCGATGGATGGTTATGATCGGCGAATTGTTACCTTGATCGTGGCAGGCTCATGGCCGAATGGAATTGCATTGGATCTCATTCAGAAACGTATCTATTGGATTGATGCAAAAACAAATACAATCAGTACGATTCGATATGATGGAAATGATGAACGACACATCCTAATAGGCGGTGAATATCTTTACCATCCATTTGCTATCGACCTATTTGAAAACTATGTTTATTGGAGTGATTGGCGGTCAAATTCGTTGGCTCGTGCTAACAAATGGAATGGTACCAAAGTGAAACTTATGGCCAAAACATTTACTCAACCATTCGATGTGAAGATTATTCATCCAAGTAAGCAACCGAAAATGAAAAGAAATCAACTTTTGTACAACGATTGCAAATGCTCTCATCTTTGTTTACTAAGCAATAACCCCAAAGGATATCGGTGTGGTTGTCCTCAAACAATGAAACTCGATGATGATGATGAGAATAATTGTGTACTAAATGAAGTTTATTTAATGTTATCAAAACAAGGCGAAATTCGTGGAATCGATCTCGAACAATTGAATAGAACCAACTTGCCACCGATTACTATGCCAAAAGTATTAAGCCCAATTCAATTGACTTTCAAATCAGATACGAAACACATTTATTGGGCTGATTCTGAATTGAACGATGTCAAACGTTTCTCAATGTTGACCAATCGAATTGAAACAGTTATCGATGAAGTCATACAACAACCAAGATTTATGGCCTTAGATTGGATCTCGAACAATTTGTTTATCATTTCGTCACATCAACGAAAAGATGAAGATGACTATAATGAAGATGAAGATGGTGATGTCGAGTTTGTTGACGATGCCAATAGTGGTGATGGAGAATTTGATATATTTAATGATCTCGTTAGAAAAAAAGAAAAATCAAAATGGTCAACTGGTCGTAACTTGACCTTTACTCTTTACATATGTTCTTTGGATGGTGAATATATAACGGAAGCAACTCCGAAACGTTATTTCACTGAACCACAATCATTCACAATCGATCCATATGATGGTTATCTTTATTGGTCAGAGTATACAAAGCTTTCAACAATTGAAGAAAAATTTGATTCCAATTCAAACAAAACGGATGATCATCGTCATCGTTTAACACCGCGTACATATCTAATACGATCATCAATGGATGGAAGTGATGAACAAGTTTTGATCGATTCTACTATGGATCCGAATATAGATCGTATCACAAGTTTACAAATTGATTTTTATTCTAATCGTACGCTTCTTTATTGGATCAATCTTGGTTCGTTTACAATTCAATATTTGAATTTGTCTCGAATTGGAACTAAAATCAAGCCGGTAACCATTTGGCATTCAACCAATTTAGAACCTATTCATCTTACTATTTACCAATCACGTCTTTATGTTGCATTTCATTACGACACCTCAATTCGATCGATCGATAAGTATGATGGTTCAGATGAGAAACCGATCTATAATGGTACAGACGATCTTTTAACAATTCAATTGTATGATAAAAACATTCAACAGCACCATGAAATCGTAAGAAAAGAAGCTCAATGTTATAAAGACAAAGGCGGATGCGAACATTTATGCATACCATTCAACATGGGTGTTGGACGAAAATGTCTTTGTACAATTGGTTTTCAACCTAATTCAACCGATGAAACCAAATGTAATGGTCCAAAACAATTGATTCTCTATTCATGGAATCTTGGTATTCGAGCATTGGCTTTGAAGCCAGAAAATTCCACTTTGAATGAAGTAAATTTGACGACACAATTTGCCGATTTGAAAATGAAAAAGCGAACCATTTTACCATCTTTATTACCGCCAATGTCAAAAATATTGATGGCTTCATCATTAGATTATGATTCTGATGATGAAATTTTGTTTTGGTCCGATACTGATTATGGTACAATTTCTTCAATTCGCCGTGATACATCTCATTACATTCAATTGATCAATGGCGTTGAACGATTAGTCGACATTGCATATGATTGGAATTCTAAGAACCTTTACTGGTTGGATGAAAAGTATTCACTTTTGGAAGTAATCGCCGTATATCGTCGCAATTCTCGAATGGTTCTCATCTCAAGTGATCTTATAAAGCCAACTTCAATTGCTGTTCATCCTGGCCTAGGAATTCTATTCTGGTCCGATATTGGACACCCAAATAAGGTTCGCATCGAACGAACACATTTGGATGGAACAAATCGTTCGATAATATTTGAACAAGACAAATCTCAACATACGATAAACGATCTTGCTATTGACCTACAAAATGATTGGCTTTACTTTAGTGATTCAAGTTCACACTGTATTTGGAGAATTGATTTCAATGGGAAAAAATCGATGATCGTTATCGGACGAGTGAAGAGTCCAATTTCTTTGGCCGTTCATGATAGATGGATTTATTGGGTCGATACTCATCTCTTCAATGGGGCCATATTCCGAATCGATCAATATTGGTTTGATGAAACGAAAGAACCGTTAAATTTGACAAGTAATCAAACACACGTTACCTTGGTTGAAGCCGACATTACAGACAGCATCAAAGATTTGATCATCTACGACCATGATCATCGCCCTTTGTACGATCACAACAAGTGTAGAGTGGATAATGGTGGTTGTGATGATTTTTGCTTCCACGTTGGACCGGATCAACCGCATCGATGTTCATGTTCATACGGCTATGTTTCACCAAATGATCATCGATCCTGTCTTGAATATGATATATTTTTAATGTATTCTCAAAACGCAAAGATTGGCTCGATTCGAATCAGTTTCGAACAATACAAAGACCATACACTTAATGCGCCGTATCCACCCATAACGTATCCAGATTCAATGGGCTCAATGAATGCTCTCACCTATGATTATGGTAGAAGACGAATTATTTTTTCTGATACAAAGATTGGTTCCATCAATTGGTCACATTTCAACGGGTCCGACCATCAACCCATCCTTTTACGGCAAGGTTCTATCGATGGACTTGTCTATGATCAACGTGAACAAGTTTTGTATTGGACTTCAATTCAAATTCATCCATCTTCAAATTGGACCTATCATTCTCTATCAATGAACGGCAATGGTCGATTAATTTTCCGAATGAAAATGCTGTCAGAGTTCAAAAGATGATTCAATTATCTGTTGACGATCGTCTTCGTGCTATTGCTATCGATTCATGCCGGTCACAACTTTATTGGACCAATTGGAAACGTTCCAGACCATCAATTCAACGATCACTTGCCATATCATCAAGTCAAGTGGAAACAATCATTACACGAAACATTATTATGCCAAATTCTATAGTAATCGATTCGCCCAATCTCTATTGGACCGATTTACAGCTGAACAAGATTGAACGTTGTGATCTCGATGGACTCCATTGTGTCATTCTGATGATGTCAACCAACATTCATCGTCCATTTGATATTGCCGTTTATGGTGAACATTTGTATTGGACTGATTGGATGGAAAATGGTATATTTCGATGTAATCGCAATACAGGAAGTGATGTAACCGTTTTAAAGCGAAACATTATTCGACCAATCGGATTAGTTGCCGTTGCGCCACCAACCATTGACGAATGTAATGGGGTAGAACCGACCGAAACACGACCCAATCCTTGTTCAATCATGAATGGTGGCTGTGAAGACATTTGTAACATTTTGAACAACGTTACATTACAATTTGATACGGCAATTTGTTCTTGCTTCGAAGGACGCGAATTAGACGATGATGGACGACGTTGTACATTCATTGGATCAAATTGTTCAGAAACGAATGGTCTTTTTGAGTGTACCAAATCGGGAAAATGTATTCCATTTGAATTTACATGCAATGGAATTGCCAATTGTCTTGACGGAACTGACGAAGATGAACGATGGTGTTCCACACGAAAATGTCCCGCAACATATCATCATTGTGGCAATACGAATCGTTGTATTCCTAAAACAATGTTATGTGATGGAGTGGTTCATTGTTCCGATGGATCCGACGAGAAAGAATGCGATTGCGAACGTAAAGGAAAATTTAAATGTTTAAATGAAATTTGTATCGATGATCAATTGCGATGTAATTTACAGCCCGATTGTTCTGATGCTTCCGACGAATTTGATTGTCCTAATCGTCTTGATTGTAGCCGTTATGAGCAAGCAAAAGCAAATACGATGATCAATTGTGCTCATACAACTGCATGTATTAAGCCACAATGGATATGTGACGGATTCGTAAGTTTTTCATCTATGTTGAGTTATTATATAAAACCTTTTTTTTTGTTATTTAATTGCAGGATGATTGTTGGGACAATTCAGATGAACTGAATTGTCCTCCAAGTTCACAATTCAATCGTACATTGGAAATGGCGAAAAAATATTCAATGAAAATGATGAAGAGCAATGTTTCAACGACAAGTACATTTTCAAATTTCAATTCATCACCAATGTCGCTTGGAGAATGTCAATCAAACCAATTTCAATGTCATACAAACGAATGCATTTCAATCATCTGGGCATGTGATGGAAACAAAGATTGTTTTGATGGATCAGATGAAGCTAGTGATTTTTGTTCTACACATCAATGTTCAGCTGAATACTTCCGGTGCAACACCACCGGTCAATGTATTCCGAACGAATGGTTGCAAGATGGTGAACCAGATTGTGTCGACGCTTCCGATGAAAAACGATGTACAACGATCACCAATGGAACCGATTGTATTTTTACAAACGTGATTTGCTCTCACAATGAGTTTCAATGTGCCAACAATCGATGCGTTCACCTCAAGTTTCAATGCGATGGAGATGATGATTGTGGAGATGGATCGGACGAATTGCAGTCATTGACATGTTCACCATCAAGAAATAGAATGAATTCGTTTTCTATTCAATGTGATAAAGGTGGTGATGATCAATATCGTTGCGCTAATGGATTGAAATGCATTCCCAAATCATGGATCTGCAACGGAATAAACGATTGTGCTGGTGGCGATGATGAATCATCAACACTATGTAACTCGACAATTGAATTTGGCAATAAGCAAATCAATTCCGATCCTACTAGATGTTTGGTCAAAGATCAATTTATCTGCAATAATGGAGTTTGCCTCGATAGTCATCTGTTGTGTAATGGTGAAAATGATTGTGGAGACTTTTCAGACGAATCGCAATGCAATGTCAACGAATGTGAAACGAAAATTGTTTGTGCTCAAAAGTGTCAAGATATGCCAATCGGATATAGATGCTCGTGTTTTGATGGATTTGAAATGCAAGACGGTGGTCGTATTTGCAAGGACATTGATGAATGTAAGTATCTTGGTGTATAGCTATTTAACATTTAATAAACAAATGTTTCTATTGCAGGCGAAGATAGAATCTGTTCACAATTATGTCGTAATACATATGGTTCATATTCCTGTTCTTGTGTCGATGGTTATACACTTGATTGGGATAATCGGACTTGTTTAATTGCAAAAGAACCCGCCATCAAACTATTGCTTGCTTCTGGAGATTCAATTCTACAATTCAGTCAGTCGAACACGGATCGAAATCGATTTGATACTGAAACTTTTCTCATTGATCGCTTGGGAAATGCGGTAGCATTGGATTATGATTATCAAGATGGATGCATTTATTGGTCGGAATTTGCAGCAGAATCGTCGGCTTTCATACGTCGTATTTGTGACCCGAAGCGAATGTGGTCGAAAAATAATACCTCTAAAATGATTGAAACGATTCATTCGATTACGATACATAGTCCAGCCGGTATTGCTGTCGATTGGATTGGCCGTAATCTATATTGGTGTGATAAAGGAAAGGACACGATCGAAGTATCAAGATTAGATGGTAAATATCGGCGTGTATTGATCGAACGAAATCTTGAAGAACCTCGTTCCATTGTGGTCAACCCATTGGAGGGAATCATGTTTTGGTCTGATTGGGGTGAACATCCTTATATCGGTCGAGCTAACATGGATGGAACCAATGTACGAACTATTTTAAACGAAAGTCTTGGATGGCCGAATGCTTTAACATTAGATTATATACGACGAGAACTTTATTTTGCAGACGCTCGAGAAGATTATATTGGAGTTGTCGATTTTGATGGTGGTCATCGGAAGATTCTTTATCAAACAGATCCTCTCCCATCGACGAAATCTCGTTTTGTTAGACACATTTTCTCATTAAGCTTTTTTGAATCTCGGCTCTATTGGACCGATTGGTTGTCTAAATTGTTAGTATCTTGTCCCGTTGCTAATTGTACGACAAGTCAATTTTTAATTCATTCAATTACCAAACATCGACCGATGGAAGTTCAAGTATATCATCAATATCGTCAACCTAAACTGCCAAATGGATCGAAATCTTTATGTATTGAAAATGGACCAAATTCATGCCAATCTTTATGTCTACTTCGACCGAAATCGATGAGTGAGTCGAAAAGTTCGTCAATCAATGTAACCAGTGTATGTTCATGTCCGATTGATTATATCCTCAACGAAGATGGTATTTCATGTAAATCCAACTGTACAAACTTTCAATTCGAATGTCGTAACACATATATTTGTATTCCATTTTGGTGGAAGTGTGGTAAGTCAAGTGTGTTGTACATTGTTCATTTCATATCATTTTATTTTTCATTTTATTACAGATACACACGACGATTGTGGTGATGGATCCGATGAACCAGCCGATTGTCCACCATTCAAATGTCTTCCGGGCCAATTTCAATGCAAATTTAGTAACCACACACGTTATGAATGTTTAATGCCGAATCACATTTGTGATGGTGTGAAAAATTGTGCCGATGGCTCAGATGAAATCGATTGCAACCATTATACTTGTATGGCAAATCAGTTTCGTTGCAAACCATTGGATGCCAATCATACGGCACATTGTGTTGCCGCATCCAGCCGTTGTGATGGAATTGCCGATTGCATGGGCGGTGAAGATGAAAACGATTGTGGTAAGTTAACACGTGTGTGTGTAATATCATTATCAATGGTCTACATCAAATTCATTTTTCGTTCTTTAGATTGTCCTTCAACAGCATTCAAATGTGCGAATAATCGTTGCATCTTAAATGAATGGCAATGTGATGGCCATGATGATTGTGGTGATGAATCGGATGAATCGGAAAATTGTTCACACTTTAATTGTACGGAAAGTCAATTTCGTTGTAATACGGGACGTTGTATACCTTTAAGTTGGAAATGTGACGGTAAAATTAAATAATAATTTGATTTCATTATTAAGTTTAATTTTTTATATTCTTGTTTAGGTGCACCCGATTGTCCCGAAAATGAAGATGAATTCATGTGTTCGGCCGACGTGAATGGAACATTATGTAATGTGAATTATTTTCAATGTCAAAATTATCGATGTATTCAAGGTAAGTTTATCTGTTTATTGTTGTGTTATACTTGGCATCATTTTCATGTTTTTTTCACCATAGCTTTATATCAATGCGATGGCGATGACGATTGTGGTGATGGTTCAGATGAACACGATTGTACGGCTCATCAATGTTTACCTGAAGAGTTTCGTTGCAACAATGGTTATTGCATTTCGAAACAATTTCGTTGCAATGGCGATTTCAATTGTGTTGATCTATCAGATGAAGCTAATTGTGACCAATTGTGTGATTCAAGAACCGAGTTTCGATGTGGAAATACATCATTATGTATTCTCAACGAATGGAAATGTGACGGCGAATTAGAATGTTTGGACGGCTCAGATGAACACAATTGTACGAATCAGTGTTTAACGCGCGACTTTACTTGTGCAAACAAACAATGTATCTATGCACCTTGGAGATGCGATGGAGAAAAGGATTGTCTCGATGGATCTGATGAAGATGTTCAAATTTGTTCTAAATTGGCTTGTCCAACAAATCGATTTCGATGTAAAAATGGAATCTGTTTACCCAAAATTCGCCTTTGTGATGGATTCGATCATTGCGGCGATGCTTCCGATGAAGATCAACACATGTGTACTCAATTGATGAGTGAATGCAAATCAACAGCCAATGGCCTCAGTGTCGCTCATGCCAATCGATTCGAGTGTATGAACAAAAATTGTATTGACGTTTCTCTTCAATGTAATGGGTTCGACGATTGTGGTGACAACTCGGATGAAAACAATTGCCATTCATTGGCGTCTTCCATTTATTGGAACAGTCATCTTTCGCAATGTCCATTTGGAATGTGCTCACAAACATGCACTATGAAAAAGTTTAACAACGATCATCAACATCATCTAACCAATGTCAACTCAACCAAGATACATTCACTCTCTTGTCAATGTTCAGACGGTTATACTCTTCAACGAACGTTTGATCAATATCAACATCAACAAACGAATCGAACCGCAAGCGAATCTTTCAGTGTTGTGGAACAGCAAGCAACTTGTCGCGCCAATGGTAATTCCGCTATCCTATTTGTATCTTCCGATTCTGGATTTCGTATTGTTAATCCATACAAAAATGCAGCTCAAGAATTGTACAACATTTTTATTGCCGGTGGAAATGACTCTCCATTACCAATTGATCGACTTGTGATTAGTCGGATTGAATCATTCGACATACTTTATCGTCATTCAAATGCAAGTTCAATATTTTGGACTAATCCACATCGTAAAAAATTATATCGAATAGATATTGAAAACATGAAACGTTTATTCTCCTTTAATCATGCACAATTGAAGTCAACAACAATACAAGATCACGCCCAAGTGGTGATTGGGAAACCAATTGAATTGTCAACCGATGATCTAGTGAATCCTCGTGGTGTAGCAATCGATTGGATCGCTGAACATGTTTACTGGATAACTTGGACAGACTTGGTGGAACCAAAGATCATTTTATCAATGGTGGATGGAACTCGACGACGAACGATTATGCGTGGAAGTCCATTAGAACAGCCCTATGATTTAATTGCGGATCCATTGAATTGTTTCATCTTTTGGACCGATTGGAGTCATACAAGCATCAAAATTGGTCGAGCTCGTTTGGATGGATCAGATTGGCGTCCATTGGTGAATAGTGATCTTGAATGGCCATTAGGTTTAGCTTTGGACATTGAAGCAAATCGTTTGTATTGGACCGATCCGAAGACGGGATTAATCGAAACCATACGTATTGATGGCACCGATCGGCGTCGGTTGTACGCACTAAATCGTATGACACAGAAACCGTATCGATTGGATGTATTCGAAGATTATTTGTTTGTATCGACGATGCCTAATCATCAAATACTTAGAATGGATAAATTTGGCCGAAACAAGACAATCACTTTGGTGTATGGCGTTCACAAGTTGACCGACATTGCTATAGTTCAACAATACAAACAAAAGGCAAATTTATTTAATCCGTGTGCGATAGGCGTAGGCTCTTGTCATCATTCCAGCTTTATTTGCATCGTTCGTTCACCAAACTCCAAGATTTGTGTCTGTCCTGATGGCTACTACAAAATGGGCGGTAGATGGGAAAATGAAACGCAATGTGTTTCGGCCATTTCAAATGGTATAGATAATCAAGATCATCAAGAATCGGGAAGATCAAGAATCCGATGTCCTTGTTTGAATGGAGGCCGTTGCCATTATCAACCAGATGACACATTAGTATGTCAGTGTCCTCCACTATATTCTGGCCGCTTTTGTGAACATTTCCGATGTGCCAATTATTGCCAAAATCATGGACTCTGCTATATAGATCTATCAAAAGTTTCCAACATTTTGCCAGTGATCGATAACCAGTTGGATGATCACACTGGCATCGTTCGATGTATGTGCCACACTGGATGGAATGGACCAAGGTGTGAGATTCCACTGAAGCCATGTCAACCCGGATCCTGCCTCAATCAAGGACAATGTTTGCTTGATGATGAATCAAGTTTGAAGTTTAATTGTAAATGTGTCGGATCATTCGTAGGAACGCAATGTGAAATATGTCCCGATTGGTTTTGCAAAAATGGAGCAAATTGTACCAGAACGAATCACGATGGTCCAAAATGTAACTGTTTACCTGGATTTGGTGGATCTAATTGTGAACTGTCTCTATGTTCAAATCAATATTGTCATTCCAATGGAATGTGTACCGTCGAACAACTACCCAAGATTAACTTGGATCCGAATCTTATTGTTGTTGAACATCATAACATCCTTTCATTCCAGTTTCGATGTTCATGTTATCAAGGATATACTGGAGATCGGTGTGAAAATACAATCATCACTCATAAATCAAAAGACATCATATCTCAAGTTGAAAATTGTAATTTGAAATGTCGAAATGGCGCTAGATGCATTATCACCTCTTCATCTGAACCGATGTGCTTGTAAGTCTTTTTTGTTTTCATTTTGGTTTTAATCGCAATTACATTATAAGCAACAAACAATGCCAATGTGTTTGAATAGCAAACGGAGCATTAATTAGATTATTATTACAATTATTATTATTATTATATTAGAGTAACAATTATTATTAATTAGATGCCCTGCCAAATTCACTGGAACCTTCTGTGATAAATTGAACATAACTGTGGTTGGTGAAAAGGAATTGAATCGTTCAAATTCAAGTTCAACATCAATATCGGCTCGCACTTGGATCTATATGATATTAGTTTTGATCTCATTTTGTTTTGCCGGTTTGGTCATTTTCAAATTATATGTTGCATATTTCATGAAAACTCAAAGGTTTGTGAAGGTATGGTTAACTGAATTATTGTTAAATTTTATTTTTACTTTAAATT
The DNA here is from genome assembly GCA_029204025.1 of Blomia tropicalis. Lineage (NCBI taxonomy): Eukaryota > Metazoa > Arthropoda > Arachnida > Sarcoptiformes > Echimyopodidae > Blomia > Blomia tropicalis. The sequence continues at coordinate 264,552 of CM055090.1, forward strand.
TTAGTGAGCTTGCATTTCAACATCATCGAATTAACAATGATGGAAACGGATCAATACATAATGTTGAGATTATGAATCCTATTTTCAATTTGGAACATGCAAATAATGAAACTGAAAACGAGAATCCAATTGATCAATCATTAATGAATCAGTCTATTGAAAATGAAAACGAATTTATTGTCAATTACATGGTAAGTCACACTAGATTGTTGAATACATTTCTAATCTAATTCTGATTTCAATGTTGAAGAATACCAACAATTTTTCAAATCCGATCTACGATTATAAGAAACGAATTGATCAAAATGAAGAAGAAGAAGAAACCATTAACCTATTGGAAAACCCTTCTTAGGGGACCCAATTTAAACCTATTTTATATCTAGTTAGTCATTATTCTATTCTTTACTTTCTTTGAACTTTTAATACTCTCTATGTTTCTGTGATCTATTTTTAGGCTAACCTATTTAACAACAACAACCACTAAAGACCCAATCAATTTTACATATCACAGAAACACTGTTTATCACCAACCAAAGCTCTGGTCAAGTCAAGTATTGGTCATAATTTAATTAAAATGAATTAAAAATCAAAGACAAAGACACAAGTTTATCTAAATGGTATCATATTTGTTTTATCCAAGTATTTTTCATCCGATTCTTCAATAAGGCTTTCAAGTAATTTGGAAGAAATTCTATTCAATTCGTCACGAGCCAAAGTAACATTGGTTAATACCACTTCATCCAAGATGTTATCGTATGAAATCAACGTGTTTACTATATTTTCTCTGAAATGTCTTATCTCGATTGCAGTTTCAAGTTCAAGTCCTTGCAATAGTTGCCTAAGACATAAAATAGCCGAACGTTTTACTTCAAGATTTGGATCTCTTGCATATGATTGGATCATGCTTAAAACCTCTACAATGTAAGTCTTTAAAGCATATTGTAGTTTAGCACAATATTGTCCTAATATTGATAAAGCGGAGATGCGAATTGCTTCTTCACTTGTCGACCGAATGCAATGTAGTAGTTTACCCATGAATTGTTTCGAATAATGATTAGCAAAATCTCCAATTGATTGTGATAGCTTAAGAAGAATTTCCCCAGTTTTTAAACGGTCTGACAATGAACGATTCGTTTCAGTAGAAAATTGTTCCAACAACAATGAAAGAATATCATCCGTATGTATTATGGCAAATGACGACAGGGCATTTATTGCTGCCAAATAGATGTAGGATTCGTTGTCAAGTAGACAATGTTTAAGTTCACTAATGATTCGATCTCGATTTGATTCGATTGATCGATGACGTCTTGTGATCAATGATTTAATTGTTATCAGTGCATGACCACGTACTGGCATCAATGGATGCTTCAAATCGACCAAACATTGTTCCAATTCATCAGATGTATGTTTATCTTGTATCGGTTCATTAATCTTCGTGATTGAATCTAACTTTGAATAGATTTCTTCCGTTTGAATTCGGTCAATTCTACAATTTATTAGTTCGATTAAATAAGATTTTGATAGCAAACGACCCAGTGATAATTGACAATTTCGAAGCTCCTCTAGAATATGTTTATCTCGAAAAATGTTCTCTTCAACTTGCAAATTATCAAGAAAAATTGATAGAATTGAAATACAAATTTGAAGATTGTCAAAATCTAAACTACATTGTTCATCATAATCATCATTAACTTCTGGTTGATATTCATTTGGATTTTTATTATTATTATTATTAATTATCAATCGATTTATTATTCGTTCCAATGTATTGGAAATAAGTTGCAAACTTTGTCCATTATTGATCAACTCGTTTTCACGTGAATCTTCGGCAGATTTTGATATTGTTCTGTTCAGAAGTGATTCGGATAACTTTGATACTAAAAAGGCTGTCATCAATGGTGGATTATTTTCAGAAAATTTGGCAAACTGATGGAAAAAGAATTGAAATCGATAAGAATTTGGCATCAACCAAAGAATATGTTCGGTAAGTGTGGCTACTTGCTCCATTTGCTCAACATTCATAATATTATTAGTTTGTCTCTTTTCAACTTTAATTTGATAATAGATTGACAAATGATCTTGTCCACTGTCTTGGATTACAATTTTAAACCTTCCGAACCATTTATCGGCATCAGAGTGAAGACATTGGTCCAACAGAATATATGAGTTCTCTACTTCGCTTAGCAAATTACTTATTGTTTCATCAAGAACAGATTTTGTTGGATCGATATGATTTTCAAACTCTAATCGAATGAAGAATAATGGAGCTAAGAACTGTATCATTTCATCAGTTCCAACCCTTGCCAACAGTAACCGATGAATAATGAGAATAGCCATTTTAAGATCATTAACCAATCGAGTATCATTTTCATTCGGACCGTCGACGAACAATTTATTGATTGAATCAAAGATCATTGTCTTAATCAGATGAGCATATCCTGAGTGTTGCTGAAGAATCAAATCCAAAAGTGTGGCACCTGTTCTCCAATATATATCATCTTTATGCCGTGACGGTGTCTCATCATCTTGATTGGGTTGTTGTTGTTGTATGACCAACAAATCGGTAACAATCTGAGCTATTATATTCTTAAAGTATTGAGTCCGATCACGAATTGGAAGTTCAACAATCATTTGAGAAATATTGTATATACGCTTTTCAACAGAGGTTTCTTGTTCAGATGATGCTTGCGAATCAAGTATTGATCGAAGTACAATTTGAATTCCTTTTGGTTGGGTAAAGTACTAAATGTTTGAATTAATTAAGGGTTGTTAACAAACATCAGTTCATATTTATCTCACCTTGTAGAGCATATTTGCTAACATTGGGCTCATAATGGAATTTGCCTTGCACCCGATCAAAGCTAACAATTCACGAATGATAAATGGTTGATTCGGCAAAGCAGCTAGATAAGATTCAAATTGTAATCTTATTTCCATTTCCAATGGATGTTCCATTGATGATTGCTTCCGTTTATTACATTGCAATCGTTTGTTTCGATAGATTACGAAACATGCCAATAATGGTCCAAGGCAATGTATTCGTATTGTTTGATGTATTGATGTGAGTGTTGAAATATGAGTTGATGACGACGATGACGATTCAATCAATAATTGAACATAAAGCAGATAGAAGATCTTCAATGGTGTTAATTGTTGTTCACAATCATTGCCGTCAAAGTCACCTAGGCCTTGATCACCACCATGTGACCATTGCTGTTGGTGGTCGCATCTGGTCAGATTACGTGAGCTAGTGAACAATGATTCCAATCGTTGAAAATATTTCGATAATGGACAAAAAAATATGTCCCTTACGATATGAGCCAATGTAAAACTGAATAATTCCAATTGTTTTGTACTTAACAGATTCACATTGGGTATTTCATCGTTCGTTATTGTCATCGTGAGATTAGTAATGCCAACCACTGCGTTGGTCAATGTTTGAGTAAACATTCGAATGAACAGCAATGATTGATCTTGCTGTAGTTCTTCGCCGACAAAAGCTGATTCCAGATTCTTGACCGAGTCGATTGTTGCATTTATCCCGTCGTTTGATGATTGTTGCCATTGATGATTGAGACATTTCAATAGTTGACCAATGATCAGTGGATTGGATCTAATTGGAGTTTGACACTTATTAGCAGCTGTTCCGATTTTTACTCCAAGCGTTGACATAACACTTCCATTGTTATTAGGCGTTGACGTTGATTCGTTACAAACCGCAAACAATTCCAATGATTCATTCAAAAGCGATTGTATACTACTATTTATAATATTGTTTTGCATAACACATTCTTGTTCGACTTTGGTGGTCGTCTTTTGTATGATACAATCCATGGCACTATTGATTATATTGAAATATGACTCAATCTTCTTTCTTTTAGTCATTTCAGATTTTCTCGCCTTTTTTGCACAAACAAAAACTAAAATGATTCAAAGATGTATCCGCTTGTATGTAAGCATGGTCTTGTTTTGATCAAGTCTATACTGGACAAATTGTTGTTGAACAACTTGTACTGTCATATTTGGATGTGACTTGTTAAGATTTGTGCGCGCGCACAGGCCATTGTGTGTTGACTCATTTGTGACTCATCGTTGAATTTCTACTTGGTTTTGTTCCTTGATCATTATTTTTCATCATTATCATTGTTTCTGATGGAGGTTGACATATTCTTAAGTTGATCAACATTTCTATTAAAACAAATCATTGTGTGTGTATGTGTGTTTGTGTGAAGAACAATGTGCAATGTTTATGTGAAGTTTTGTATTCACTTTTTCAATCTATCTAATTTTCTATTTTTCTCTTAAGGTATACCTAAATCATTATGATAGTTGAAACGACAATCTGGAATTTTCGCTTAGACAAATTGAATGATGATACTTGATCGTGAAATGGTAAGTACCTTTTCCTTTCTAGTTTTATTCTTTATTGTGTGTGAATGTAAATCTGTGTATTAGACTTTTGTTGTCAAATGATTGTCCATTGAGTGCATTTTCATCGTAAATGGTACGAATCTATTTGTGTCAATTTATGCTTTTCTAATTGACATGGGATAGGCAACCAAATTGTTTTGATTCTAAAAACTTGATCTGTTGTCGTTGTCACCTCAACTAAACACACACACCTATGAGCTACTTGTTTCCCTCTCTCCTAGTAGCCGTACCAAAGTGTATCTAATTATTTTATATTTAGTCTATAGTTAGATCATTCAACTTTCCATTTAATACAATGGCCTAATTATTATAATTATGATATGATCTAATTTACTGTTTTGTAAGGATGACATTGTTTCAATTCGATTGCCATATACATCAATCACAAATCCATATACAACATCCATTCTACACTTTGTATATGAAGTTATTATTGTGGTTGTTGATTCGATTAAATTGAACCCTTCGTGTGTGGCTATGTCTCGTTCGTTGTCGGCTGTCTGGTTCGGTTTTAGTGTTTAATTAGGCAATGAAGTATAGTGCATGCAACGAGACAATAATCTACCATCATGCCAGTGCAACCTCTTTATATGGCGGGTTATGTCTAAATGTGCAATTGTTTGGTCTTGTTCGGAGCAGCAATGAATCTCTAAATTGGTGGTTCGGTAGAAGGCCAAATTTGAACCATCACAATCATCGTTCACTTGGTGATCGGTGGCTGTTGCTCTTGTGTCGGCATTTGCGATCGACGGTTGCCGCCACCGCCGTTTTCGCTTATGTTACGTACGATCGAAATTCTTTTGCTCGTTTTAATTCAAAAGAGAGAGAGAGAGAGAGAGAGAGAGAGAGAGAGAGAGAGAGAGAGAGAGAGAGAGAGAGAGAGTGATGTAGTCTTTTGGAGAGGCCGCCGCCACCGCCGCCGATACTTACCGTCATTTCGGTTTGATGATGAGGTTGTCGTATCTTGTCGGACAAGCTTGTCCTAGTCGTCATTTTCTTTCATCTTGTTCAATTGATTAAGCCATTACTTGAAAACATTCTCTCTCTCTCTCCTTCTCTATTCCTCAACTTACTTTACTATCCTCAATGATTTCGCTCATTCATTAGTCTCCTCTCCCAATGTAAATCCGGGTTGTCGAATTGAGTCTCTCAAATTCTAACTTTGATTAATTTGCCTACCTCTAACATGCATAATTTTGACTTGTTGTGTACAGGCGACTCATTTTCCGATTGTGCCTTACTTCTTGCCAAGTTAATTACATTGGTGGCAATGAGTGAACGAAATTTGTCGAGAGTGGGATAGCCACTTTTCTTTTGTGACCCATTTTATATAAATGTTGATGATCATAAGTTTGCATTTGATTCATTTTATTTTGCTTTGGATGGATCATCATTATTAGTTCCAATCTGGTGGCAAACTGGTGGCTACCAGCAATCAATGCTGTTATTATTGTTCGGGCTCAGCTATCAGGTTGTTGCTTGGTGGTGGTTGGTGTGTCAAAGACCACACACACTTTACATGGCCACCAACAAGCCGAACGAAGAATGCGTCGAATATATTTTTTTTTGTTTCGTTCAGTTAACCGTGCTGAGCCATCTCTTGTTCTGTTTTCACTAATGTGTATATATGCCATACGCTACCTCTACTGGTCGACCGGGCTCGTTTATTGTACGTTAACATATATATATATATATATATATATAAATATATATCTCCTGCTCTTCGACAGTGCCACTCTGAAAGGTGAAAGGCCAATCTGGGAAATATTCTCGCGCAAATGCTTTAACCATGCCTTATGCTTCAATCGCCTTATGAACCCATGTGCGTCGTCATCCATTTGGCGGACTTTGCCACTTGACAGCTCTTGCCCACCCCACCCCCTTTAGTCGCATTTTACCTATCTAGCGCGGGGGTGTTTGCATTGACGTACTTTTTCTTCGGCGCCGACAGATGTGTGTTTACCTTTGATCAAGTCAATTGTTGCAAACTTGTTGAACGTTGGTCATTGTAGAAAATTCATTGCAGACTTGCTACAATTGAGCCATCTGAATGGTCGATTTGCTGATGTACTTTTGTTGTGAGTGATGATCAACAAAATCAATGATTTGACTCTCAATAAAGATGTCAAATATTCAGATTGGCCACACTACTACTCATTGTTGTGTTTCACTTTATTAGATTGTCTCATTATGACACTGGCCCTCTCGATTTGACCAATCGGTTTTTACAAGTAGCTTGATCGAGTAACATTAACTAACAAGTTAATCAAGGCCCTTGGGGCTTGTTATTTGCGAGTGAGAAGTACTATTTCATGTCAATATGGGCCACATGTGGCCACTTAGCGTCATTGGCTTGACCCATACCCCCTACCGTAGATCGATGCCTGCTGTTGTTGTTGTCGTCTTTCGTTTCCCAACCACCAACCTATTTGAAGGACAATGCTAGGCCCCAATCCGAAATTTGACCATGTCGGTACCTGTGTGTGTATGTGTGTGTTTTCCTTCTCGTGTTTATGTTTGTTTATTGTGGCCCGGTGGCTATCTGGCCAATTATTAATAGCGACGAACCACTTGCTGATCTACGGCTGTCCATTGCAATGACAAGCTGTCAGAGTTTGGTTCTTTAGGTTTGCACAATTAGCACGATTACCTGGCCATTAGGGCCCAGGCAACTGCCTGAGATGGAATGTGCCCATGCCTGTTCATTCCATTGGCTCATTCGATTTCGGTCGGTCATTTTCAATTGTTTGTTGTTTGTTCTTGTTGTCTTTGCCGCCTCGATCGCGATTGCGTCCCCATTCGCATTTGGGCCATCACTCGGTGTTTTATTGCACCAACCAACTGTTGACTGGCATACCAACCCAACCTATCTCGCCTCTTCTAACGACCATCCATTAGTGTGAACCGAACGATTGAACGAGGTGAGTTGGACACCGAGAGGTCGCACACATACAAATACGGGTAAAGGAACGGTGCGAATAGACCACTCTTGCGAACGTGGTGCTAACAAGATTGCACGAATTTCAGTGCCTTAACTCGACGACAGACCGCCCGACAACTGGCCCCATTCATTGGTTTACGTTTGTGTGTCCTACCTGCGTGTGTGTGTGTGTGTGTGTGTGTGTGTGTGTGTGAAAGCAAAATTGTTTCGCCAATCTCAAACTTCATAGAGGAAAATACCGACGCCGACGGCGACAAGCTAGTCAACTGGTGAGGGGAGATTGACTCTGTCAAGCAAAGTAATGGTCATTGGCCACCCTGCTGATTGCTGTTGCCTGAGATTGAGTTCGTTCTCGTTCTTCACATTCTCGTTCCATTCTCATTGTTCGGTGCGCAATTACTCTTGTGCCACTCTCGTCTCTCATTGAGAAGCACGCGCTCGAACCAAAGTGGAACTACTGAACAGTTGAATGGACATTGTAAGATCATAGATCACACACACAAGTACGAATATAGTTTAGTTTGTGTATTGGGTATGTGTGCGTGGTGAATCAATGAGAGCACATGAACAACACATCCATACGGCAATCAACTCAGGACATGTGTGTTGTGCTATAGATGGAGGAGGCGGCGGAGGTGTTTGCCATCTAGTCTCTTGAACACAGATGTTACCTTGATTTCGATCGATCGATCCTTTTGACTTGAACTCTATTCCAATCAGGTGCTGTCGTGGAAAATGCATTGCAAGCTGAGGAGGAGATACACAATTGGCACAGGCAACACGCGTTCATTGGTTGAGGTTGCACGTGGCAGACACGTCCTGGTTTCGGCATTGTGTGTATTGTGTCCTTTCATCTAGTCCATGATCTCGTCCAATAGTGATCGCCTCTCACCTGCCCACGCGGCAGCTGTCACGCGAGCGCACCTTCCAATGATCCCATTCTTAGCTCGGCGTCTCTCTCTCTCTCTCTCTCTCTCTCTCTCCCTCCCTCGATATGGCAATCACGAGCAAGGACGGTCGTTTGTCTGGGCACGTGCCTCCATACTCATACACGCTGCTGACCCCTTGTGCATTACTGGAGGTGACCAATGACCTCACACATCTGCCGCACACCATGTCCGTTCACCACACCACCATCAACCCCACGCATACACATCTGCTTGATAGGACTATATCGTTTCCATTATCATCAATTCGATAGCACATTCGGGCGCCATTGAATCTCTCATTCATCCGGTTGTTGTATGTCGTGCCACTGTATTCCAATATGGACCATATCATTCTTGAAGGGTTAAACGAAACAAAGTGATAGATGTTTTCGTTCTCTGTCATGAACAACCGAAACATACCGGCAGTGAGAGAACATTTTTCTTGCAGGCAACCATTTGCTCATATGTGCAACGATGTCGGATACAGCTGGCAGTGAATGGAAGGGAGAGAGAGAGAGAGAGGTCGGAGGTCGAACGAGGTGAATGTTAGCACTGCACACGCATGCGTTCGCTTGGACCCGCACCCATTGAAATTGTATGAGTGTTACATTGTGCCATGGCCTGCCAAATCGTGGTCTTTACTTGGTAGAGAGAGAGAGAGAGAGAGAAGAGAGAGAAAGAACCAGTGACTAAAGCAGTTGACACGAATGTACTAGCAGAAGCAGGAGTGAGTTTATCGGGAGTATGTTGTTCACCAGTTGAGCCAGCCACTGGATGAGGGATGGACCCGGACGACTGCATCATTGGGGAGGAGAGTGCCAACAGAGGTTGCCAATTGGGTGACGGGCAAGCAGATCAAGCTTGCAACGAGGTGCCACCATATCAAACAATCGAGCGGCGAACAACTTGCGGCACCATTTGGTCGGACACGCTCGCCTGTTGCACTACTCGCCACCAGTTTGTTCTCTTTCTCTCTCTCTCTCTCCTTGTCTTGCCGAATCACTTATTCGCACACAATCAAATTTTCAAGTTTGATTCGTTGCCAAAACGTTTTCCAACCTCGACAACTTGATTCGTATGCAACGTTGCCTTTGAACGTAATCTTTGGAATATTGTGCCTCTTAACCAGTGCCTCAAATCTAACACATTGTGTATGTGTGTATATTTTGTGTATATTTATATATACATGTTCACTTATATATTTATGATGACAATGGATGCTAACAAACAGAATCAAATTCAGTGACCTCCCTCTATTTCTCTCTTTTAGTGTGTGCTATTCATCATCTTGATGCACGTGTGCGTTCTGTGCCTTTCAACTTCAAACCCGATTGATTTATTAGATCATCACTTTTTCCTTCCTTCCTTCCAACGATGACCATCCATTCAAACAATATTTCTGGTTGGCCAGCAAACATTAACCATTGGTCGTCTATGGACAATGAATGTGAACACCTAATCGATAGGAGGAAACGACCTATGAATAAGAAGACTAAACATTCATCAAACAGTGTTGCTTCAACAATGATTGATCGAGCCGTGAGCAGTAACTGTCATTCATACTGTCATACATTGAATGAATCATACTCATCATCATCCATGTTATATCGATCGCCGTCCTCGTCCAACAAAAACAACAATCACAAATCTACATTAAGGACCAACATCATGACCAATCCTTCATCTTCATTTAATATTCACAGCAGACAATTGTGTCAGATTCTCGACTTTATACGTTTAGCTATTGCTTCAAGTACGACAACGTCAAAAACGTTAACGAGGATAGCAACCAGATCACCGATCATTTCTTCAAGTACGACCAGGAACAAAAGCAACCTTAGATTACAAGCATCATCATCAACGACGACGACGGTGGCGGCAGCGGCTACAAGTGGTATGTTAGACATGAATTAAATCGTCATTTGACGTAGGCGTAACACATTTATGATCAGGGTTACAAGATATAAATTGACACAAGGACCAAGAATAGGCCAAGGTGTGGTTTGCGGAAGTTATCCCCTTTTGCCGTACATGTTATTTGTAGTTAGCTAACCAGGTAGTGTACATTGAGGGCGTCGAACAGTTTTCCTGTTAAACGGTGTACAGTAAACGCGTACCAAGTGTTCCAGCAGACCATTTCTATGGGTCATTTCCATTTGCAATGCAACATTTAAACTTTACTTGTTTACTCATTTCATACATTACTCAATTTATTAGTTGGTGTTGTTTACTTGTTGCCCAGTGGGCAACTATTGTTCACGTAAACTAAACTCGCTTCTCACTCACTCATTCTTTCTCTCTCTCTCTCATCATGGTGACACAATAGCCATCGTGAATGGACGTCAAACAGTGTCGGCAGCAGTAGACAAGGAGCAAGTCAATGAACCAGTGAATTTTTGGTCGTCAACCACGGCGGCTGAGGCTGCAAAAACCACTACAGCAATGGTAACGATGACCGAACAGCAACAGCAGCAGCGTCATCACATCAACATCGAACCAAATGACGAAAATTGTACGACAAACAAGGCGATCAATGTTTCGTCCTCGATGCCTCAATCGTTACCACCGGAATCGACCTGTACCGAATGTTGTGCGCTTCTATCGGTTTCGTTATCGTCCAACTCACAATGGGTTAACATGAAGAAGAGTCGAAAACAACACCAATCACCACCACCAGCATTATTATCATCATCATCATCATCATCAACAACAACAACATGGTTCTCACTACCGCAACAGCAACCTCAAATTCATAGTCAAAAACAAAGTGCCTCATCTTACAACACAAGTGTTAATAATCGTCGGTGGAAAAGTAGGATAGGAAATATCACCGATAGAATCCTCTCGACGTCATCATTATTTGTTATACTATTGTTACTGTGTACAATCATGATTCATTCGGCCGGTAAGTGTACACCTTTTTACCTTTTGTATCATAATCTCTTAACCTCTTCATCTAAAACTGTACAATTGAATCAATCATATTTGTTTCACTTTATCGATTGCAATGAAGTGTGCGCGTGCGTTCTGACCCTTGAACATTGCAATGTGTCGCACAGGATACAAGCAGCACCAATGTTGGTTACCAGCAATGATTGTGTTGTCGTTGCCCGTCCCGAATTAAGGCAACCGTTGGTGCGTGCCATGGTGGCAGTGTCGCGCGCGCGACCTCGTGTCAACCCCCTTACCACCTCACTCGCCCCCATAGTTTAGCCAGTTTCGATCGGTCTTGGACGAACGACGACCATCAACAACATCGTCACTTTGCTCCTCAATGGTCTTCGGCGAACATCTGGCGTCCCATCTTGACTGCCGGGGGAAGTGTACCTCCAAACGCTGGCGCGCGACCGACCGACTATTCAATGGTACTCTTGCAACGAGCCATTGAGTGAACCGAGTCAGTCAACTTGCTCATTCCTTCAGGCTCGAATGCGACACACGCACACACAAAAAGGTACAAGATATAGGGGGCGGATGACGGGAAAGAGAGAGAGAGAGAGAGAGAGAGAGAGAGAGAGAGAGAGAGAGAGAGAGAGAGAGAAGAGAGAGAAGAGAAAGAGAGAGCTAACTTGCCTCAGAGTACGAGTCTGGCAGCTGTCGGGTCTCGTCCATTCGATCCAACAGGCAATGATGATGTGTTCACTCTCTCATTGCATCACATACTTTCTCTTGTTGCTTGGGACAAATTGAGCATTGGAGCTTTGTGCGCCTTGTTGTTATGTTACCATTATTTTATTTATATATATACCAACAAAAATCGTTGCCGTACTTGCTACTCACACCCTACTCTCGATCATTTGGTCAGGCATGAGTGAATAGTGCGGTCATTGGCTCGTTGCCTTTTCAACAATCACTATCTCAGCAGGCAATTTAATTCGTTTACGCCGACCTAGTATTGATGATGATGATGATGATGATGATGATGGTGGTGGTGGTGGTGGTGATCGTCGTCTTCGTCGTTGTCGTCCAATTATTGCCACCAAATGATGACTAGATAGAATTACGTCAGAATATACTGTCACACTATAAGATTAAACTAATCGTTAGACAGTATAGCAACATGTGCGTTCAAGATGGCTTCGTCATCATCAATTGGACCCCTTTCATGCGGTGTAAACAACTGGTATCAATTCAACCCACTCGGTCCATATGTTGCTTCTCGTTGACTGGACATGTGTCGTCACGCGTTCCGTATCCGATCCGATGCCAGTTGACCCTATGGCACGTGCCATACGTACACATTGATAATGAATATTGACCCGGCCTGCCTCTTTGCCTGCCTGATCCAGTGTCTGCTGATTATCGTTCTCGTCTTGGCCACTCTGTAGACTCTCACCCTGATGATGATCATGATTATTGTTTGGTGACAGCCAACAGACGACCGTAATACTAGGGCGACAGCTGCAGCTGTTTGCCACTCGACAATAAGAGCGTGTACCATCATCATCATCATTGTGAACATTGTGGCTAATACGCGTGCGACATGTTCTTCAGGCAAAGTCTCCGTTGATCAACTGTCGATGCTTATGCTTTCCAATGTCAATACTACATTGATCGACTATGTTTCACTATCTGGTTGCATCCTTAGAACGTGTGGCCAATGAATGCAATTCAGCCACTCTTTTCCACATGTGCGGGGGTGAACTAGTCAGCCTGGTAACCATTGATGTTAATATCACTATGCTGCTCTTATCGGTTGAAGCCGGTGGCCACACGCATCGATCTTGCTTGGCATCTTGATCAATGCGAAACAATTTACAAGTCATTGGCCCGTATGTTTGCTTGCTACCGACATTCCATCATTATATTACACCATCAATAAATGTTGTAAATTCATAAAATCTTATACATATTGCACGTGATCAAATCGAGCACATTACTAGCAATTCTGTTTTTGTAACCCTAACTTGGTAACTATGATGAAACATAGAAATATGTACAATGCTCGATAATAACGAAGCCTTGATCAACAACATGTTGACTAAAGAATTTAGTAGACTATTTTGCGTTAACGCCCGTCCGCATTCTTCTTAACATGTATGAATAAATGTCCTCACTGTCATGACCCCTCTCACTTTCACCTTTAACTATAACAAAGTTAATGTTTGCTTTCTTCTTCTTCTTCTTTTTCATTATCATCATCTAGAATCGTGTTCGTCGAGATCGACGCCAAAACCGCGACCACCGACGCCGACAACTCGACCAAACATTACGTTCCAAACCTATGTATGTCCGGAAGCCTATGCCAAATGGTATTGTTTGAATGGAGCGACATGTTTTTCTGTTCGAATTGGCGAATCGATTCTTTATAATTGCGAGTAAGGATAATCTTCTAAAGTTCAATTTCAATGTTCAAATCATATTCATTCACCTTTTATTATCATTATAGATGTTCTGATGGTTATATGGGCCAACGATGTGAATTCAAAGACCTCGATGGATCATATTTGCGTAAGCTTTCATTACTTTTGTTATCAACATAAAAAGATAATTAATTTTCCTTATTCATTCACCATTAGCTTCTCGCGAAAAGATTTTGGTAGAAACGGCAGGTATCGCTGGTGGCGTCACTCTTGTCATCGTATTATTCGTCGTCCTCTCCATTGCTTACTACTCTTATCTCAGGTACATGTCCGAGTCCATTTCATTCTCCTAATTGGTCACTTCCTATGCAATTAGTTTGCCTGTAACGGGCCTGCTAGTTTCTCCCTCCCTGCTACTGACATTGTGGCGATGTGTGATGTCATCCCTAACATTGTGTATTTGTGTGATCATTTGCTCATTTGTCAATCATTCAACAGGAACCACATGCGAGCACAGTCACCACCCTTGCTCGGATATTCGCATCTACATGAATCATCGGCCATTGATGATGTACAACAAGACAAGAAAATTGGCATCAATAACTATCGGAACAATTTGACTCGCCACTATCGGTCACAGCCACAATATTCAACATTCAAGACTGGTACTGGTTCCTATGGTTCCACCGTTTACTCGAGTCCAATTGCGACCAACATTACTGACCATTCGTTATTACATTCGCCAATGCGCCAATGTGTTGCATGCATGAGCAATTGTGTTCCGGTACCGCAATCACCACATGCTCAATTTCATCAAGGATATCAAATCAAATCAACAGACTATCAAGTTGAAAACAATTGCGTTCTGGTAAGTTTGCTTTACCAACCATTCCAACGAGAGTTGCACCCAATCCTAATCTAATGGGTGATGAATTATTAACATGCCATTCAATAAAATGAATTGTTTCCTTTCAGGATATGGATCATAAGGGTCAGTCCATTATTCCAGTTGACACCCATCATCACCAGAAACGGCTACACAAGAATGATTTCATTTTGCATTGATCTTGAACCATCTTGCCCATATTCAATCTCGTCGGCAGTGTATATAAATGCAATTCAAGTTGTCAATCATTATTATTATTATTATTATTATCATCATCATCATTATCATTATCATCGTATCATATCTGTATTAACGTTGAGATGTACAACTGTTTACTCTCTTGCGATCTCTTTCTTACTTTACTCATCGTATTCATAATATAAATTCACAATTATCATCATCACTTGTACATAAACCAATGGATGGTTCATTTTCATTATCAACGGCACAAACAGTTTTAATTAATTGTATCAATTCTTATTTACATTATTAGTCTTATGATTACCACAATTTTACGGCAACTATAACCATTATCTTAATGTTCTTACGTGGCAGTAATTCTCAAATAGCCATTAATTTTATTCATATCTACTTTGTCCATGCCACCAATTGACATTATTTTGTTTTGTAATTAATCTCTTGTTTAGTGTTTACTGATCTTAATAACTTGATGTTCAATGTATAAGATTATAAAATGATCAAATCAAAATTACAAACAATGTTTAATATATTGTAAATTCAAACACAATTGTAGACTATTGTCTCAAATTTCGTTCAAGAAGCAAGATGGCATGCGAGAAAACCAATTACAGATGGATCATTACCATTACCGGTAGGTAACAATCAACTGATGTTCCTCTTGAATGAACGGCTGCGACATTTCGGCAATAGATCTATTGGCCCATTTGATTATCGTTTCGCCCATTTTTTTCATACAATGTGGCATCTGTCATACTTCATCGCACATTGCAATTGTCTTTAATTGGTATTCATTCTTAATAGTCATGTTCGATAGACAGCGATAAATAAGTCAAAGAATGACCCGATTTGTCACAATTTAAACTTTGCAAAAACAATCTGGTCAAAGTTATGCATAAGCTGATGTAAAGTGATAATGACAAGTGTATAAAAGGAACCAACCAATACTGGTTGATGTTCAAATGTGTGGAAAGTGTCGACCAGTTTTGTCATGTTCTCATGTTTTCATTTCATTCTTTTCTTTTTTATTAAATTGATGTGAATTTTTATTAAATCTTTTACCTGAAGATGTTTTATACTCTTTTGTATTATGGTTCAATGTTTCACTTTGCCATCTAACGATCATACAGTGAAATATTTCAAGCATCTATTTAAACATGTTTGTATATGGAATTTTGTGTCGACTATATTCACTGAAATGGCTAAATATAGAGAAGCGCGAGTGGAATGGCCAACGGCATGTTCTATGTACTGTGCCACTAGCGGAATGCTTGGTCGAATCTTAGAAGAAAGTTGTGCCACTACGTGCACCACCCCATTCTATGTGTGTGTGTTTGTGTGTATTCAGTAAGGTGCGTGTTCCCTCTCTCATACTCTTCATACTGTGTAACTGTGAGCTAATCGAAAACGAAACTCCGGCCATCTGAGTATCATAATCATGATGAACCAATTTATTTAATCAAAGACAAAATTGGCCGGCAATTTTTCATCTTTGAACCATCTCGATCAACAAGATATACGGGATAGTATACCAATTCACCTTACTCCAATTCTTAGTGTTTCTTTTGTGCGAAATCAAGGCGCCATTGCGCGCGCGGACACCTGTACCTTGTTTGTATTATTTTGTTGTGTTCTTGTGGCCCGTTAATTGATTCAGAACAGTCATCATCAACATCATAGTCAACAATGATGCTTCTTGTATCATACCATTACCGATAAAACGAGTAACGAGCAACAAAAAGCAATGGAGAACACAGAAAAAGAAGCAAGCGAAATAGAACATAAAATTGTCATCATGGAAGATCGAACTGAACCAGTTCAATCGATGTCAAATGAGAAGACCGATGTCGAGGAACGATCTTCTCAATCGATTGTGAATGATCAACCTGAAATATCTATCGAATTGATTGAACATCAGATGAGATCGATATCAACTGATTCGGATACTGGCGTTGAAATTGAGACGGTCATTCCTGGGCAAGTGCAACATGAAGAAATGGCCAATTCTACTGAGCCTTTCACCAAATCACTCGAAGAAGAATCTTCGTTACCACCTCCTCAAATAACTGAAATAAACTCATCGTTATTATCCACTAATGTTCAACCAGAATCAGAATCCCGTTCCCTTCATCCCATTGAAAGTACAATTGAAGATACAGATATGCAAACAACGTTGACAGTTAATAAATTTGATGATGATGACGATGATGAAGGACCCGAAATAGAAGAAGTTCATTGTACTGAAACGGGACAGTCCACAATTCAATTAACGACGGTTGACGAGTCAACAAGTTTAGAAACTAATCCTGTAGAATCAACAATAGAACTTGATGATTCTGTGGTGGAACCCGTTTTGTTTTCTAGTGATGTTGGTGGCAACAATAGTGCTGATACAGCCGACACTATTCTCGATGATGATGAAGATGTACTAATGGAAGGAGAGATTGAAATGGAACAACCCGTTACGAGTTCTTCAATTGATGCAAACACCATTGTCGAGTCGGAAGATTTATCTAAAGATGATTTACCAGATTTACAATGTGTCGATATTGATGATTCAAGCAAACCTGCTACTTGTACTATTATTACATCTACTGCCACAACAATATTGGCTTCCGAATCAAAAGAGAATGTATTGAGCAATGTTTTTCAAGGAATTAGCTTTACTATCTGTGAAGATATGGACAACACTGAAAAGGTATACATCGTTATGGTTTATTAATTTAGATTAAAATTTTTTAATTATAAATTATTATTTTTTTAGTTAAAAAGAGCATTAACAAATGGTGGAGCAAAATTTCTAAATTATTTATCGGATAATACCACGCATTTAATTGCTGATGATCCGGAACATTCAACCGTAAATGAAGCAATCGATATCTATGAGAAACAAGTTGTTTCTGTAAGTTTGATGATTATTTTCATGTTTAAAACTACGATTATCATTTATTTTTTCATTTTATTATTATTATTACAGAGTCAATGGGTTTGGTTATCATTACGATGTAACAAAACACTTCCAATTGCACCCTTTTCTCCATTTCGTGATCGTCTTTTCTCCACCATTGTTGCGTGTCCCAGTCGTTTATCCCGTTCTGACCGTCAATCTATTTGGTCAATGATAACCTACCATGGAGGTCAATTTCGAGCAAATCTTGACCCATCGTGTACTCATTTAATTACATCGAGTATGAAAGGATCGAAATATGAAATGGCTATGTCCAGGTGTTCAAAGTTGAAAATTGTTTCTCCCGATTGGTTAGTTGATTCAATGAAGAATCAAATACTTTGTGAAGAAGAACGTTATCATCCAAAGTTGTTGATCACACATAATATTGGTAAAGTAGTGAAACATAGCGATCGAAGAACGAAGAAGCAATCGGGAGACGATGCTAATCACCACCCTCAAACTTCTAGTGATGATTCAATCTTTACAAAGACTACCAAATCAGTGACGATGGCCATATCGACGGAGGCCGTCGTACGCAAGGTTGATCCTTACAAATCGGAATTGGTTGATCATTCAGGAAGTGCCGATGAAGTAGCCTTGAAAAATGTACAAACCATCAACAGATCAGTGCCTAATCCTTCATCAATATTAGTTTCATCATCATCATTATTCATACGATCCAAGCCTTCGCAACAGCAATCAAAAACCGTGCAATCTGGGTCTGTTGGAACAACAACAACAACAACAACAAGTAGTCAATTGAACCGGCATATATGTGCTCAAGTTGCCACCAATCAGCAAATTAGTAAACAAACATTACCGTTGCAGGTAAATAAAACGACATTAGGGCAGCAAGTTCATGCTGTCAAAAGTAAGGTGACACAACCACCCAAATTGGTGAAAGCAAAATCACCGAACAATTCTCAGGAATTATCATACACTCAACAATACCAACAGGGTGATTCGTCATCTTCTTCGATACTATCACCTAATCAACGTGCCCATTCGTCTTCCCCTTCAAATTATCACCTTCATCAACAGTCGCAGCAACTTTCTGTTCCAATGATGTCCCATCAACAAATGACCCAACAGCATATTCAACCTAAACATCAACAGCAACCGCCTTATCGATCACCATCGGGACTACCTCAAAGTCCACAAGCTCAAACTCTTCAACAACAACCTCGTCAAGTTTACTTACCACTTCAACAACAGCAACAACCTCCGCCGCCGCCACAACAGATATCGTTTTCTAATGGGCAAGCAACTCCATTCGTTCGGCAACAACATTTCATTGTTCGACCACCACAATCGAACATGATACCTAACCAACAACCGGCGCCACCGCAGCCGCAACAGCAACAACTACAACAATCACCGCATCCTCAAATAGGTTCATGTCATTCAAATGTTAATATGCATACATCTGGTCAACAACAACAACAACAACAACAACAACAAATGTTTCGGCAGTTTCAACAACGACCCGTTGGTCAATATTCAGGACAACAAACTCAACAGTCAGTTTATATCAACCAACAACAGAATCCGGTTCAAATACAGCGGCAACGATTTACAATGCAACCGCAACAACAACAACAACAACAACAAGTGATGATAAACAAGGTTTGTGAATTTTATTTTTTATTTTCATTATTATTAACGATATTATCTACAAAAAAAAGAATCAATATAATCAAGTGAACATTCAACATCAACAGCATCCACCACCAGAGGTGCCAAATCAATATCATCAAGGACAACGAGTACCAGTTGGTATGGTCCGCTTGAATATGTCAAATTTGCCTCCAGAACAGCAGCAACAGTTGATACAACAAAAAATGCAGCAGCATGTTACTAACTATGGTCCAACAATAGGACCACAACAAAAGCCATCCCAACAGCAGCCACCAACTATCCGTCCAATATCAGCACCTGTAAATAACCAACAACAAGGTGAACAACAATCACCACAATCACAAATATTGTCGCCCAATGGTACACCCATTTCTCAACGGATGATGATTAGGCCTCAACAACAGCAGCAGCTGGTGATGCATTCTCAACAACAGCAATCATACCATTTAGATCCGTCCAAACCTCAACAGATGGCAATTCGTACCCAAATTCAAATGCAACCCGGACAATCGTATGCATCACAGCCGGCACAAACTCAGCCACAATACATTCGGCAACGGTGGTCATCTCCACCCAATGGACAACAAACATCAGAATTTGTTTCTGGAACAAATCAAGGACAAACAAAATATGTTCGATTACCTGTTGGACAACGATCGATGGTTCCTGGTCAAACTCAACCACAACAATTATCTCCTCAGCAGCAAGCATGGTTTCAACAGCAGCAGCAACAACAACAACAACAACAACAACAACAACAAGTTCGCCGTTTTACGCTTCAACCTCGGATGGCTCGTGTTTCAATGAACGGACCGTTAGGTTCTGGACACTTACACGTTCAACAACCGCAAGTGCATCCGTCGATGCAATCCGATCATACTAAGGTACGACCAATAAGTATAAACAATACAACCAACAGCACAGACCAAATCGTGTCTACAAGTATTACGGCCGTCGTAGGAGGGGGATGTGATACAGTCATAGCCACCAATACTCTTGATGGTTCGGCCATATTGCCCAATCAGCCAATGCAGCATCATACATTGATGCACCATAATAGTAGTTCGGTAGTAGGGACATCTGAAGTCAATCAAAAGTCATCTCACCAACAGCAACAGTCGATATCGAAGCCAATTATGGTCCAAGGTAATATCACCAATCAAGGGACTAGTGGTAGTCAAACTTACCAGGTATCGATCATGCCAGCAACCACCGCCAATAGCAGCAACAACATCAACAATTCAAATTCATCTTCGCCGACGACTACAAGTGTTACAAGTTCAGTTGTTGCTGAAAAGACCAAAACGGCATTGGCTAATTTGTTAAACAATAGATTGAACCAGCAAAACGGTACCCAACAACAACAGGTGTCATCAGGTACACAGGGAAAAGCATTGACCCATACACCCAATCAAGCGACACAATCTAATTCAATAACACGACCTCAACAATTGATGATTCAAAGTGGTACTTCATCGAATACGTCGATTGGCTCCAATTCGGTAAGATTCAATCGCAAACAGCATGATCATGGTGATGATACCATTTATTATTGCACGTATATATTTGGTTCCTCATCATCAATTGCCTGGCCGATTGGTACACTTTCCTTTTCTTTACCTCTATCTCTTAAATCATTATTGGACCACAATGCTTGAGCCTGTCGATTGCCTGTGATGTGATATGATCTTTTTCTAATCCTAATCTATATTTATATGGTTCTGGTTTGCCTGCTTCTACATTTTACATTATGGTGATTTGTTTATGCATATTAATGCATTTTTTATTATCTTTTTTATGAACTTGGGCTTGATTGGTGCTTGCTGCATGCTAGCCATAACTTTAAATCACATTACTTAATTTATTTATACTTTTAACTTGTATAATAATCCAATATTATTATTTATTTTCTAGGTTTCTCAAGTGCCAACTCAAAATGACCGTTCACATTTATTGGCTTCATCAACAACATCAAACAATTTGCCTCATCATTTGAATCCGCCTATTAATGCCCCTAGAAATATGGTTCCATTTCAATCATTTGCAAACAACAATTCTCAACAACAGCAATCAATGATGAATGGTCCCAATCAAACAGGAGCATCGGGACATTTAGCTTTACAACCATTAGTTCGTTCTCAACCAATTGACTCTGTCCAAGTTCCACAATTTGGTCCTCATGGTCATTCTCATCAACATCACCACCATCATCATAATCAAATTCATGGACATTCACAGCAGCAGCAACAACAACAACAACAACAAATTTTGCATTCACAACAGCAACAAACAACAAATGTTCCGATGCCAACAATTATTCAGATTCGATTCTTTGGTCACGAATCTCGTCAAATGATTCCGCCTGAGTTTTGTTTAATTGGATGCACATTTTATATTGCTCCAAGCTATACTGAAAATTCGATTACTGCCAAATTGGTACCAGGTTGGAGGAGAAAGATTGAAAAATATGGCGGTAAAGTCTTAGAACAATATGTTTCTGGACCAAACAACAATGTGACGCATATAGTCACCGAACATATGGAAGGTTCATTACAGAAAATTGCTCTTCAAGATAATAAACGGTGTGTTTCAATATTTTGGCTTGAAGATGTTTTGTGCAATAAACGCCTTCTTCCACCTTGGAGATTCTATCATCTACCAGTCGCTTATCATGAAGATAAACCTTGTAACAACCATGTAAGTCATTGTAACGAGGATATTGTTTTTAAAACGATTTATTTACAATTTTTCTTTCTTTCTTTTTTCTTAAAGATAATTACAATCAGCAATTTTGAAGGAGATGAACGTGAACGATTAATTTCATTGGTTAAACGAACAGGAGCAATGTATACGAGTTATCTTTCTTCAAAGAATACAGTTCTCATATGTAAAAGGTAAATTTGCTTTGTCATAAATGAATATGAATTTCACAATACTTATTTAATGAATAAAATATCTTTTTGGTTGATACAGATTAGAAGGACCCAAATATGAGAAAGCACTTCAATATCGGATTGCTATTGTAAATCTGTATTGGCTTCAAGATGTTTTGTTTGGCCATTTGGATGCATTACAGTTATCGAGCTTAAACAAAAAGTATCAACAATTTGACCAAAATCAAGGAAACTCATTATCGCCAAATCAGCAAGCTCAACAATCCCAAAACAGCACACAAAATATGACTCCATCACAGATGTTACAGAGAGATATATTTCGCGTCGATTACAGTATGGTACATGTTTTAATGAATCCATGGAGGGTACCGATAAAATATGATAACGAAGAATTAGCTAACAAGTTGAAGCAGCAGCAAGAACAACAAAAACAACAAGAACAAATTTTAAACGAAAGCAACCAAAATAATGATTCTTTGCAAGATTCTTCTAAGAATGATGAAAATGTAAATTCTCAAAAGGAAACCCCCATTGAACCCATTATTACAACTAGTAATAATGCAAAAGATCAAATGTCTGAAAGCGGACTTGTGAAACGATCATTTGAATCAATGTCTCAAACTACTGAAACCGATTCTGTTACCCCTAGTTCGGAAGAAGACGAAAGATTGAATGTAAAAAGAATGAAACTTGAATCAGATGAAAATGTCATTCATCAAAAAGAACAAGATCAACAAAAACCAATGGAAATTGATGCTATTCCAGTAAACGTTAAAAAAGAGGAATCTATTGAACCGACCATTATTACTAGTGAAATGTCCATGGAAACAAACACCCTTGATACTACCAAAACAGATGATTTTATTAATGAACCAATTGCTACGGAAGCTAATAAGCCAGAAGCAACTGTTGCTGATGAAACGACATCAGCCACCATTCCATTAGTCGTAACAGAATTGATCAATGATACGGAAATGAGATCTGAAACAAACTTGGAAGTGGCAATACCATCTAAAATGACTACATCATCACATGAATTAACCCAATTTAAAATTCCATCATCCCCGTTAGCACCAGCGCCACCTTATCCTTCACGCGACATCTGTGTCTTGTTGGTTGTGAATAATTTTAAAGAACGTGCTCAATTTCATTCAATTGTGGAACAATTGGGTGGTCGCATTGTAACATGTGCACTCGTTTGTACTCATCTGGTTGCCAACACTATTCGACCAACGGAAAACTTTTTCTGTGCCTTTTCACGAGCTGAACATGTTTTGCATTCCGATTGGTTGCTAGAGAGTGAACGATTAGGTCAGTTTGCCGATGAATCACGATTTCCTTTAAAAGATGATGTCGGCGAAGAACGTTTCAAAGTTGATCTATCTCGAATTTTGCCAATTCGTAATGGAAATTTGTTTACTAATATTGTATTCTTGTTGACTCGAAGTTGTGTTCCATCACCAATCATCCTACAACGAATTATTGAATCGAATGGTGGTCACGCGGTCATCAATCGGCCACCAACCAGGCAGCAATTGGAATTGATGCAAGAGAAGGAGATTCAATTCATTGTAATGACATGTGACACTGATCTACACCTTTGTCATCATTTTGCAGAAAATATGTCCATAAGTATGTATCAATCAACATTTTCAATATATAAAATGATAACTAATGATTTATTTTTATTATATATACAGAATTGGTTTCCGTTATGTTCTTGTTCGATTCCATATTGCAACAAAGACTTGATTTTGAATCATTTTGTTATCATATGAAAAATGGAAAGTTTGACCTCATAATTGGTGACAATATGCCCAAAGTCATGATCAGTAATAGTCCAAGTTGTAGTAGTGTCAGTAGTAATTGTTCACTCATTACCAACAACTCATCGTCAACGGTGTCTTCTGCCTTATCATCATCATCTTCATCATCATCATCATCGTCATTATCATCATCTTCTTCGTCATCTGTCAATAATAATCAGCAGTCGAATGGGTCATTGTCGCCCTTAACAATCAACAATAAACCATCAATTGTTCAACAACTTTCTCAAACTCCAGTAGTCGTTTCTGTTTCAGCATCGATTGCTATTACCAACAACATTACATAAAGACGTCCATCACTTTCTCTCTATCTCTTTCTCCTTCTCCTTCAGTCAATCCACATCACTTTGAATCGATTTATATTTATTTCGCATTTTATTTTGTTAAAATGTACCAAATATTTCTGGTACACCATCTTTTGTTTGCACAATTCAATTTCAAATGATTTCCACAAAAACATTGCAAGGGAAATAGACAAAGGTATGTCATGTTTCTATCTATCATTCTAACATTCTTTTTCATTCATTGTCTTTTATATTTCTCTTAATTTTCTCTTATAATTTGGTTAGCAAGACACAAAGTTTCAACACAAATCGTTTGTATAAAATAACTTATTATACTTATTTATTAATTATTGATTGATATATATATATATAAAATATAATATAAATTTTTATATTCTAGGATTATATGTTTTGAAGTTTGTGATTCCTCTTTATTATCATTATTATACAATTGTAGGAAGATTTGTGCAAAAGTTATTGCTGAAGAAATTAATTGAGCTACATTGGGCCAATACCACGTGCTGCCAATGACGACCCATTTAAACCATTGGTAGGTGTATTGGACAATGAACCAACAATACCGTTGTTACTATTTCCATTGGTCTGATTACTATTATTCATCAAGCTACTTAATGTTGAACAAGTGGTCAATGGGCTAGAATTATCAACCGAACTGGGAGTACCAACTTGTCCCGAGTTTGATAAGGGACCAGATAGACCATCATTTGATATGATATGGTTTGTGCCAATCATATTCGGCTCAGGTGAATGTCTTTGCTTCTTCTTCTTTTTATCTTTCTTCTTTTTCTTTCTTTCCTTTTCATCATCATGACGTTTTTGTTTTCTATGCTTTTTTTCATGTTCACGATCAGCTCTTGATCCAAGCAAATCGTTATTGAAAAGTTCATTGTGAACTTCATGTATAGGTGTATCGCCACTTTTACCACTTTGTTTAGCATTTTTCTTGTGTTTATGTTTCTTCCGTTGTACATTTTGGCTCATGAAGCGATATTGTTCTGGTATCTAATGGTGATAAATTATGGTAAATCAAACTTGAAGAAAAAAAAAGAAGCAACAAGAAAATCGTTACCGGTCCAACATGTAAACGAAAGGCCGAATCAAGCTGTTGTTTGGTAAGTGCTACAATTTCAATCGATGTTATTGGTGGATTTTCAATTAATTTTCTTAATGAACTTTCATCTTTTGATGCTGGTGCATCAATGTTGCCAGGTAGATTCGGTAAAAAGGCACTTAACTGATCTTTAATTTTGCGACCACAAAACTTGTTGAATGAATGTTCAAGATTATGATATTGAATCAAATTGGTCGATCCGGTAAGTTCACTTGGTGCTATGATAATAAAAATAATAACATTAATTAATATCTTTGTATTTTTCATTTTACATATTTAATCAACTTACTTGGAAGTTCTTTCATTAGGTAAAATGGCCCACTATGAACGATAGTAGGTGTCTTACCCAACGAGATTGTCGTCTTCAATGTTCCTGTTGAATCTTGTCTTGGTACCACTGGAGATCGGTTTCCACGTGGACTAGTTTTCGGCGAACATTGGTCTGACGGACGGCGAACTATATCGGACATCATCATGATCTTTTCGGAAAATATTTGTGGAAATTATCACAGAATATTGATGAATGATTGTAGCAAATAATTGTAAGTTGAAATTTTAAACTTAGAAATGTATTTATATAATAGGGCACTATAGTTAAGTAATCATTTGATATTCAGAATTTTGTTTGATTGATGTCCTTTCTTGTAGAACATTTCGATCTAGTTTCGATGTCAATAATTTGCTATTGGTATTGAATATTTAATGTTTTTCTTTCTCTCAATGCAGGTTTAATTTGATTATCAAACGTTAAATGTGAAGTAAAGTGTCATGTGAGAGGAGACGGATGACGGTAGCAAGCATTATGTCAACAAAACCTTTATCAAAAGACCAAATGTGCTCAACTGAAGACCACTACCATTTACGATACAACAAAAAATGGACAGTTGCTCATCTTGTTGGATTATGTGTCAATAGGTGACACCACATTTGAGCTGATGGCAAAATCATCATTGTTTGTCCTCCTCAAATGTTTCACGATTTGGTAAGATGTTATTGTTCCATTTATTAATTAAGGCATTTAATCATCTTGATGTTTTTTACTATCTTATATCGAATCGAAAACCCGAATTCATCATATTTTTCCACTATAGTGCCGCTGTGGCCACTACCTTGACTTGGACGGATCCAAAAAAGAAAAGCAAAACGGGTACACACTTCTAACATTTCACTTGCCACTGTTACTAGAATCTGGTAACGTTAGGACAGTTATTTCGGAATACTACTACTACTACTACATTTATCGTGCATCAAACAAAACCGAACTCAGTCTGTTTTCTCACAAAGTTAACTTGCCAAAGTTGCTTTGCTTTCACTGTGCACACTGTATTCTATATTTGTACTATGTGAATGCTGTTTTTTGTTGCTATCTTCCATTTCAGAAAATATTTACTGAACCAACATATTGTAATGTGTCATTGAAAATCTAGACAACACATCAACTCGATCCAACTTAGTCAATATACGAAATTGTAACCAAGTAAGTTCAAGAATTCATATTGAATTTTAATAATAATCTCTACTATCAAACAGATTGGTGAAAAAATTTTTCTTTTAATTAAAATTAAAGGTTTGTACGAGAACTACATTATTTACATTACATTATTTAAATTTTTTTATTCCATTAAAGATCAAGAATTAAGTTGCATCAAGTACGGATTAAGGACAAAAATTTACCCAAAATCTCCATCCAAATTGATCTAACGTATGTTTAATTGCTTATTGTTCATTATTATTGTTTATGAGATGTTAAGTTATAATTGTAGATAATCTTTATTCAACCGGGTAACTATATATTACATTTTTTGGCGAGGACTACCAATACGGAAAATTATTTCTTTTTTGTCGGTTTTTCGTTTTCTATTTTCTTTTTTTTTTCATTTCAATGTAGTCGTATCATTATGACATTGAAACTGGTTAAATCTGTAGTCATGTGAATTCTATTTTGGCACTTTTATTTATTATAAACTTATAATCTGCTGGTTATAAGTGTTTGTCCGATCATATCAACGAACAGTGTTTGACATTACCATTCTTCCAATTATACTTTATTGATATCTTATATTTCTGAAGAGAAATATTTGTTAATTAATGACACTGCATTCTTCTTCACTTGGGTCGATGATCGAACGAAAGAGACTTTATATACTAGTTGAAGAAAGATGATTACAGTCAAACCGCTCGATGTATAGTTAGATAGATTGAAGATAGATCCAGTTGCGTCTTGCAGTTTGTTTGCATTTGATTTCATGTTCTCATATACCTTTTTTGTGTCATAGGTGGAGTACAAGGTATCAATTGGAGAGGAACATTAATTAGTTCATGGCTAATTTCGTCTTCATCCTAAATGATACACCATTTCGAGTGAGTGCATATTTTCGATGATGATGAGTTGTGTAAATTAGTAGTCAGTCCATGAGTGAAAAGAGTGGCATTTAACTTTGACTTTGATTTGATGTTTACATTTATCAGTGTCTGAATGTGAATAAGTTGATCAATTCTCAATAATTTTATATTTTTTGATTCATCTCTTTCTTTTTCAGCAAGTTTCATTGATATCATTCACATCACCGTCACCAATCATAAATACTGTAATCATGTCTTTTGATTACTTTTGATCAACAAATTTAAATTTCACATCATAAAATATATATCGTCGTTTGCAGACATAAATTTTTATTCCTTTAACGTATAAGTGATGGCATCATTTAATATATATCGTTTTGAACAACATTTAAATGAAAACATTAAACAACATTACAATCATTATTTGTGTAGTGGAAAACAATTTTTGACATTATCGTTTTCATCTATTCTATCGTCAATTGTGCATTCACAAATTTGGACAAAATTTTTGTTATTTTTATTATTGACAATTATCGTCGATTTTGATTCGTTACAACTATTAGCATCAACTATTAATTAACGGTGATTTGTGTTCAACATTATCACCTTTTCAATGGGCTATACCGTTTTTCGGAAGTTTGAACTTTATTATTTATTTGTGTATTTGTTTCAAAGATCATCCAAATCTTGCAAACGTCACCTCTCAATTGGTTTGGAATCATCTTCAAACTTAATATCAATTTGCATAGTCTTGTAGCATTTTATTTATTTATATATATTAATTTTCTTTTTTTTATTACTTTAGGCGTTTTGCTGTTACGTTTGGAAAATATTGTTTAACGATTTGTCATCATTCACCTAAATTCATCTATGTGATCATTTGTTGTGATAGCAACTTTATTTGGAATTGGTCATTTAAAGTGTATCGTTCAACAAACGATCACGACCATTGTTGAAGCTCAAACAAACTTTGATCGGTTACAAGAAAGAATTGACATCTTTCACCGCCGTATCACCATCAATTTGTAATCGCTATCATCAATGTTTTAGTTCAACAAATTTAATTTATCGGATAATGGACTGAAGTTTAAAATTCGCATACGCACGACGAACATAATTTTGAACTATTTTTATTGCTTCCAACTATTTATATATAATTAATTTTATACTGGACTATCAAACTCTTTCACTATTAACGCCTATTAATGTCCTTGAAACAAACAATTCGCCTTCAATAATTACATCGGTGGCCTTCTGTAGGATCGAAATTTGAATTTGCTTATTATATATGATAAAAATCATTAACAAAAACAAAGAAATGTCTAGTGCAGTCGCTGCTACAGTAGTTGTGTTATCGACTGAACCGGCTTCAACGATTATTCTAGATAATAATGGTGGTGATAAGATGTGCAAAAATCTATTAACGGTTTGTTGAATTTTTGGATTTCAAATTTTTGTTTTGCATTTAATGATATGTTTTATTTTTTTATCTAGAAAACTGTGATGAAGAATAATATGAAAGAGACAGTTAACGACAATGAAAACACTTGTTTGCTGGATGGAAATAGTAACGATGAAAATGATTCTAGTTTAAAGAAAAAAGTTTTTTTGGAATCAACATTATCACCTAGTATTATTAATAATAATGGCGATAAAAATGTACAACAACCTTTAACCAATGAAATGGTTGAGAATAATCGACATTTATTTTGTGATACACCTACATCAAATAGTTTCGACACCACTCAATATAACAATAGTTCAAACATACGTTTCTCGTTTCCTTCCAATAATGATGAAGACGATGATGGGAAGGAAGAAGATTGCCAATTTAAGAATGATGAAAATTCGACAATGATGAATAAGAAAAAATCAATTTTAGTCAATCAATCACAATCATACGCAACCGATTATAATCGACCTCCCGATGGTGGATGGGGATGGGTTGTTGTATTTGCAAGTTTTATGATCAATCTTATCGCTGATGGAATTTCACTTTCATTTGGTGTCATCTTTCCAGAATTGGTAGAATATTTTGGCGAAAGTAAATCGAAAACTTCTTTAGTCGGATCATTACTTCTTTCGATACCGTTAATTACCGGTCCCATTGCCAGTGCTTTAACCGATCATTTTGGATGCCGTAAAATGGCAATCGTCGGCTCTGTGTTTTCTTCACTTGGATTCTTTCTCAGTTCATTCTGCAATCAAATTGAATATCTTTTTTTCACATTTTCATTATCAGGATTTGGAATTGCCCTTTGTTCCGTGACCTCCATTGTCAGTGTTGCCTATTATTTCGAGAAGCGACGTTCGTTGGCTACTGGCTTATCACTTTGTGGAACTGGATTGGGTACATTTCTTTTTTCGCCGCTAATCACATACTTGTTAGAAGAATTTAAATGGCATGGAACTCTTTTGATTTTGGCTGGAATATTTTTAAACATTAGCTGTTTTGGACTTTTGATCCGTGATCTTGATTTGGATGGCGATAACGACAATACAAACAACAGTTCGTCTTCAAGTCATCATAGCAGTCACGATGACTCTAGCTCGGACATAGATTCAAATGTTATCGATTCCGACACGAACTCGATTCAATCTGGATTGAATTGTATCAACAATCACAATCATCATTCCATTGAACATGCAATTAGACATGGTTTGTCTTGTGTTCGAACCGACAACTCGCCAATTGCATCGAAACATATATCGTTTGGAAAGACGACTAGAATTCGACACAAGTCGGATTGTGATCCAGAGTTGGATTCAATACCTAGAACATATACTTCATTGATTAACATTCCGACCTATATTAAGAATGCTGCCAATGATGCATTAGTGAAACACAGCAAAGATAATCAACAATCAACAAGAGCAGTATCAAATTTAAATGATGATCTACATCAGAAGAAACAAAAACAAACAAACGAAGAATTGATATTTCGACGAGGTGGATATCTACATAGTTTGATCACTTATTATCCGCATCTTTTAAGTCTATTTTTGCCATGGGACTTGGAATGTAACGATCTAACCGTAAAAACTGTTCCACCATTGTCTTCAACCATGACCGATGCTTCTGCTGTAGATGATTTAACTTTGCAACCACATGATTTAGATGAACCTGAATTGTTGACACCTAAATCTTATCAAAATCATCAAGTCGATTTAGCCAATTCCGAACCGACAACAACGTTAGCAAACACATCTCCATCACGAGATTCATCATTCGTTGAATCGTGTCACAACCGTCAAAATTCCGTAGCCATTCCCGTACAAGTTCCACCTCGATATAATGATTTAATCAACTTTGGTCCCGGACGTTTGGGAGGTGGAGGAAGATTGGCTCGAATTCGTGGACATCGACATCGGTTGCATCATCAACATCATCAATTCAATCATGCCGAACCATTGAATGGTGGTGGCCATACATTGCACAATCTAAGGCTACAACGAGGCAGTTTGACTTATCGTAGTGCTATGTTGATCATAAGCAAGTACAAGTTGAAGGCTTCTAGTGCACCAGATATATATCGTACTAGTATGGCAACCATAAACGAAGATAAGGTTCGATTCAAGTAAACAAGTGATCTTTACTCTAATCTTTTCATTCGTTTTTTTCTCTCATTTAAAGGGTTTCACCGTTTTTGGAAATATTAAAGAGATTATATGCGATATGTTTGATTTATCATCGTTTAAATCCACACCGTACACCATTTTCTGTTTATCCAATTTTCTTCTTTATGTTTGCATCGACATCCCATATGTTTATTTAGTTGATCAAGCAATCACAAGTGGAACTTTCGACAAAGAGACTGCTTCGTTGTTGATCTCAATTATTGGCGTCTTCAATACGATTGGTGTAGTATGATATATTATTCAAAAATATTTCAAATGACACAAAAGTATATATATTTCTAACATTCGTTTTCTCTATTGTGTGTAGGTCATTATTGGCTATATTGGAGATAAGCCTTGGCTGGATGCTAACATGGTTTATGCATTCTTTATTACCTTATGTGGCATTTCTTTTGCTGCAATACCTCTTTGTACTGAACCGATTCTTACTTCTACAATGACTGCTATATATGGACTGACCATTTCTGCAAACTATTCGCTTGTCTCTGTTATATTGGTCGAATTCATATCGTTGGATTCATTTACGCAAGCATATGGTTTATTACTTTTAGTTCAAGGTGTCGGTTCGCTAGTTGGCCCACCAATTGTTGGTATGTTGTTACTGTTGTTGTTGGCGTTGGTATTATTTTGTTAACGATGTATCTCATGTTTTGTTTCAATAAGGTTGGCTCTTTGATGTTCTTGGCTCCTATTCGGAAGCATTCTATCTTACCGGAATGGTTGTTTTTATATCAGGCCTATTTGTCATTCCCGTTAGTAATCGTCGCAATTGCTTTTTCTGGTCTTATCAAATGTCTCGTTCGGGCTCATCAATATCATTGGTATTTAAACCGTTATCATTCGTTCGGAATGGTGTTTATGGAAAGAATGTTTGCAGTAAACGTAACATACGACATTCAATTGAAGTTTCAAAACAAAGTCCTTTGATCAATTCATCAATTGTTGAACAAAATAAAAAATCAATACACGTGTATGATGACAACAATAGTCAACGAAAGAATAAATCTAAAAACTGTCATCACGTTGTGATTATTGAAGATGAAGATTCTAATAAAAATGGGAAATTAAATAAATAATTGGAAGCCTGAACATTAAGAATAAAAAATGAGCTTAAATATTTAAGGTATTTTACTATTCGTTTTCAATGTTTGATTCATAAACAATATGAGTGACCATTTTCTTATAAAGTTGTTTAAAATTTCTTGTTTTATTATCACTAGTCTAGTAAACCGAAAATCTTTATGATAAACATTTCCAACATTGTGTCATTGTACTAACAATCCTTATATGCTTGTATACTGACAATTTTGATTAGATTTTAAAATTATATGTGATCCATATGTTTGAATTGAAATTGAATTGTATGCTTGCTCAATTTGTTGTTCTATTCTCTTGTATATGTGTACATCTTTATTAATTATCAATCAATTATGAAAATTGTTCTGGAATTATCTATTAAATTGATTAATGGTTGATTATTGATTAATGAGACGATTAGAAGAGTTACTTCGACAAATGTGTCGACATTCAATCTCTGGTGACCGTTATCGAGTGTTACTTATTTCAATTTTCGTTTTAATCGGAAACATCTCAATCAATCATATCATTTATAAATTTGTTATATGATCTTTACATTGAATACTCTGTTGCAGTATTCTTGCTACAAATATGGTCAATATCACAAAAGAAGAATTGATCGATTGCGATACCATTTTTTGATAAGCTCATCAAGCTTATTGTAGTTTGTTTTGCTCATAGAGGGAGCTCTGGTTATGATTCATGTCAACTATGAGTTTAATCAACTATGAGTCAAAACCAAACCATTAATGTTATTAGTTGCATGAACAAGCATAAATAGGCACATGTCCAATCATCACCGGATCATTTAGCTACCAGTTAACTTCGATTATTGTTTGTCCATTTACTCACTCAAATTTATCCTCAACGATGAAGGAATTGTAAGTTTTATTCATAATTGTAAGCCCTAATTTAACTGTAACCATTGTAACTGTTCATAATTGTCAATTGTCATAACCATCATTTATTGTTCATTATGTTACTGTCCTTTTCAACTTTGTTATTTTCAATCTCATATAAACAATCAAGGTATTAATAGAAAGGTTATTATCATTCTCTTCAATTCTAATGGAAAGGATTTTGGGGAATAGTTTTAAAAAGGGTTATAGTTTATGCATATGGGAAGTCAATATTTTTGCTTTTACAAACAAAATGATAATCTTTATTAGAAATCCTTTCTATTTGAATTATATATTGAATATAGTTACCATTTTATTGGCATCTTGATTGTCAGTAGGGGAACAAAATGGCAAAACTGAAAAGGTTCAAAGTTCATACATATGATTAAATGTTTTTTTTCTCTTTGAACAGGTCTTGGTATTATCGAACCAAATATTATGGATGGTCGGATGGCCGAAATTTAAATCATGATTTTAATTTTATATTTATTTGTAAACACACACACACAAACACACCTGTGTTCTCTCTCGTCTCTCTCTCTCTCTCTCTCTCCCGGAATCGAATTGTGTGTTTCAACTTTAACTAACTATTCTTTATTCTGTTTTTACAGTCCGACTGTCATTGGAGACACGGTGAAGACTAGTGGAAACACTAGCCCCGCTTGTTCGCATGGAGGAGCCTGGTTTATTCATGCCGTCCTGCCTCCATGCAACTAAACGAAGAAAGTGGAAAAATGGGTTGTCTGGGTCGAGCTGGCCTGAATCTTTTTACTTGATTCTGCCTGTGCCTACTTGACTTCTAAGACATAAAACACCCAAAACATGGCAGAATCGATGAGTTCGCTAGCAGGACCCTAGGTACGTTCTTCCTGCCCACCTGCTAGCAACTTAAAGAAGTTACGGGCTTAATCGAATAGTCGATCGAATTGTGGTGTGCCTAGCTTGCTTAACTGCGGGCCGCATCACTTTGGGTTTTTTGCTTTGCCTGCCTTTTTGCCCATTCGAGACTTTAAATTTTTAAAAACGGAACTTGGCGAAGATTTTTTTTAGCAAGGTAAGTTCAATTTTTAATGAGATGATGATGGAGGGAGAGAGAGAAGAGAGAGAACACATTTGAGAACACAATTAAAAACACAAAACATTTTATATTTTATTGTATATTAATAATAACTATTGAATTGTAATTGAAATACAAAATAATAAAAATTTTGAAAACTTTCGGGAACGGGGAAACTATTTGGGATCAGAATCTATGCAAGATCCTATGTTGTGTGTATGTAACGAGTGATATGAACGCGTTTAAGTTTCGATACTATCGTACATTCGTACACATCGTTCATCACTTCACCAGCTGCTTTTTGTTATGCATTGTTGTGGTATTATGTATCATTAGTCATTTTCAATTAAAATGTGTAAATTTTACAACTTCACTTCAAGAGAATTGTGTGGCAAAACAACGAAGATGAAGAAGCTTTTGTAAAGAAATATAGGAAGAATCTGATTCCGTTTTTGCAAAATTGTTGGTTCGAACCGCCATTAACATTGTGGGAATTATGATCATTTGATATGGCTAATCTATTCTGAATCATCAGAATTATCATTGTCAAGAATCGAAGTTATATCGGTATGATTATATTTAAATTGTTTATTTTTATAATAATCTATTTTTCATTCACTTTATTGCAACATCGAAATATGGCAGCATCGTCAAATATTCATCAAGTTATCATATATTATTTATTTCAACAATGAAAAACTGTAACAAAATTAGTTGTTTCATAATCGACATTCTATTTCTGGTTACCACTTTATGTTTTCAAAGATCGATTATGATCGTAATCAGTCAACAATTCAATAATCAAAGTTATATTGGTTCGTTTTTATTATTATTTATATACTGTTTATATTTTGGTAATAATCTATTTTTCATTTACTGTAGATGAGGCTTATTTCCCCAACAAACTTAATCCAAGAATCAAATTTTATAACATAGAACTAAAACAACATCGTCTAATATTTATCACAAGTTATCATATATTACTCATTTTGACAACAAAGAATTGTAACGAAATTGGTTGTTTGAACGTTGGTATTTAATCTCTGGTGACCATTATCGAGTGTTACTTATTTCAATTATAGTTTAAATCGGAAACATCTCAATCAATCAAAACATTGTATTATTTTCAAGTTAGAATTCAAGTACCCCTGTTCCTATGGTGTTCCATATTAGAATCAGAACCCAAGTGACTATGTTCCCATCCAATTGATTGATGCGCATGACCAAATTCTTGGCCGCCATTGTTCATTGACTCAAATGGAACATTTGCGCAGGATCAAGTAGAACAAAAGAACTCATCCTCATTCTCGTTTGGACTCTCCTCCTGAACGGACGCCTTCTCTCTCAAGTTGCGTCAACCGTTACCAGGTAAATATGATTTCGATTTTGAATCATTTATTTATTTGTCTACATACTTGTATATTGGTTCATCATACTAACTTTTACTTTATTCATTTCATTCTAACAGATCGTTAAATGTGTGACCGATTCAAATTCTGTAAGTTCAATTTTCATTTTTACAAATGTCTTTTTCTTTCTCTCTTCCTCTGTATCTCTCTGGTTCGATAATTACTTTTTGTGCTTACCATCGAGTGCTCTCGATTTTATTTTATTTCTAATCTATCATTATCAATCTTTTCCCTTGAATATCGATCTCTGTTTCTCTGATTCGATATTGTCTTTTGTGACCATTATCTAGTGGTCTCGAATTGAGTTTTATTTACACTTGATCATTGATCACTTTAGCACTCTTATATCGATATCTCCCCATTTGAATTCAGTATTTTCTATTGTGTCCTTTATCGAGTGTTCTCGATTTCAATCTTATTAGTTAGGTTTGATCAGTATACTCATTTACCATTTCTTTACTTCAATCAAATAAAACATTGTTAGAACTGTTCCAGAACATTCTTCTCCTCCCTCCTCTCAGCATAGCCACAAAACCGTTGGATTAACTCACACACACATACCATGATGTGCAAACCCACTTTTCGTGCGTAAATTGGTTTCTGCGCATCTCTCTCTCTCTCACACTTCGTACGACGTACGGCAAATAGAACCTCACACAACCACCGCTAGCAACTCACCCCTCCGCCATTCACACACAAGCACATTGTACGCTAGCTCATTCATTCTTCGACTTTCTTTCTAAATAGTTTGTTCTACTTTAGTTGGTTTTGCTTCATTTATTCTAATTTAATTTGTTGAATGTGAAATTTTGTAAGTTCTTTTTCATTTATAATTATGACTTTATCACCTTTTGACATATCGTTATCTATGATTCGATATTTTCTCTTGTGTCCACTATCAAGTGTTATCATTATTAGTTTTAATTCAATTCTATCATTGACGACTTTACTAACTGGTCTCTCTGATTCGATAATGTTTTTGCTTTTCAATATTTAATTTTATAAGATTCTTTACCCATTATCTATTTAATGTCTTGTATTATTTCAATATCTTAGCATTATTGTACATCATCTATTGCTATTCCTACTTAGCCAAGTCCTTGTTTGACTATCGGGTGGTGAGAGAAGAACCATACCTCATCGTGCACGCTCACATGACAAGCACTACTGACTCATTTTTTGTATTCTTTTATTTTATGAACAACAAATTAATTTTTCTTTTCATTTTAGATCAAATTCAATCTTTCTTTGGTGTTTGAATTGAATTGTTGAGCTGTGTTGAATGGATGGATGGATAGAAGCTATGCAAGAGAAAGTGGGAAAGAAGTGATCAAGCGAATGATCAATGGTTTCGTCGGCAAATTTGGTAAGTAGTTTTTCGTTTTGATTTTGAGCGAATGAATTTAATTGATTTTATTGTATTATTTTAGGAAATTTAATTGGCATTCACCATCCGATATTAGTTTTGAATTTTATTGCATTCAATGGCAAATACTCCAGGTAAGGTATTTCACTTTTTATTAGATCGCATATTAATTCCATCTTTTTTATATTATCTAATTGTTAAATTCTCGCCAAGGAGATGCTAATTATCGCAATTGAAAATTTATTTGCGATACTTGAATTGTGAGCTGTTTCGACTATTTTTTTACATTATGAAAAAATGATTTTCTATTTATGGAACTATCGTCATAATGCCGTTTCAATTTCGCAAATGAAGAGTTGTTTTGCGATTGCAATTTTTTATTTTATTACTTCGATTTCATACCAAATTGGCTTGAGTTTATACTGGTTTCCATCAATTATTTATTTATTAATTTTCCCTCAAACAATCTTCGTTTTGTTTTTATTCTTATCAATCAATCATCTACATTTTACTTGTGTATTATGCCTCTCACTTCTGATATATCCAGATTGTTCTCCAGAATTGTTAGTTTTTATTTATATTGGCTTACACCAACAATCATTCAAGATAAGTTATTTTATTTTTTATTATTTGTTCACTAATTAATTTGATCTTTTTTAGACTTTCAATATCAATTCATCAATATCACCAAAATGTTTTGCCACTTTCACCACTAGTCATCGAGAATGTTTATTCTTTTATATCCATCAACATCAACGACAACATTTAATTCATTTATTCTTGTGCTAAACAATATCATTCATTCATCAATATCAACGGCTACACCAATCATATTTATTCTCGTTCTTGACCATCGACAACATTATATTCATTAATATCAACAAAATATTTAGCCACTTTCATCACTTGTCATCGAAAATGTTTATATCCTTCAACATCAACGACAACATTTAATTCTTTTATTTTACTCTTATGTTTATTCGATATCGACTACATTATATTCAACAACGACAACATTCAATTCAATGAATTCATTGTCATCGAAAATGTTTATATCATTCAACATCAACGACAACATTTAATTCATTTATTCTTATGCTAAACAATATCATTCATTCATCAATATCAACTGCAATACCAATCAACATTTCTACCAACATTTTCGTGTGCCAGTTTCAAGTAATCAAATCATTTGCTACTTCCTTCTAATTTTACTTGGTGTTCAGTGATTGGATTACGATTCAATATCATTTATATGAAACTTGTTTTATTTTATATTTAGTGTCATTTTTGTGCTACCATTCAATTGATCGACAAACAATATTTGGAATATTGATTTCCATTTCATACAACTTCGGCACATATTTCAAGTATCAAGTTCAAAGATTTTTCTTGTGTTTGTTATTTAATATTAACGAATCCAGTGTTTATTAGAATCAATTTCATACGCATCTACTCTTCACATCTCAATCAGAAAGAAAGTTTCATTGCAATCAAGTAATATTCAGACAATTTGAAATGGCAATTACTCCAGGTAAGTTATTTCACTTTTTATTAAATCGCATACTGATTCCATCTTTTTATTCTAGATTATCATTACGTTCAATGCAAATCATTTATCACTTATGAATCTTCATCTCTCAATCATCCATATTATACTGTGCTATATTATTTTTGCCAATTTCCGTGTGCCAGTTTCAAGTCTTCAAATCATTTGCATCTTTCTTCTATTTTTACTTTGTGTTTAGTGATTGGATTACGATTCAATATCTATTTGAAACTTGTTTTGTTTTATATTTAGTGTCATTTTTGTGCTACCATTCAATTGATCGACAAACAATATTTACCATTTCGTACAACTTTGCCACGTATATCAAGTATCAAGTTCAATTACTTTTCTTGTGTTCACCATTGAATATTATCCAATCCAGTGTTTATTAAAATTAATTTCATATTCATCTACCCTTCACATCTGCATTCTGCATTCTGCAATTTGAAATGGCAATTACTCTAAGTAATGTATTTCACTTTTTATTAGATCGCATATTAATTCCATCTTTTTTTTATTAACATATTGCCCAATTCTCGCCAAGGAGATGCTAATTATCGCAATTGAAAATTTATTTGCGATACTTGAATCGTGAACTGTTTCAACTATTTTTTATGTCGTTTAAATGAAAAAATGGTGTTCTGTTTATGGAACTATTGTCATAAAGCCGTTTCAATTTCGCAAATGAAGAATTGTTTTGCGATTTCAATTTTTTATTTTAATACTTCGACTTCATACCAAATTGGTTTGAATTTATACTGGTTTCCATCAACTTTATTTCTTATTTTTTCTCGATTTTGTTTTAATTTTAATCAATCATCATCCACATTTTACTTGTTTATTCTGCTTCTCACTTTTGATATATCCAGATTTGTTATTGGTTTTTATTTATACTGGCTTACACCAACAATCATTTAAGATAAGTTATTTTATTTCTTATTATTTGTTCACTAATTAATTTTATCTTTTTTTTAGACTTTCAATATCAATTCATCAATATCACCAAAATGTTTTGCCACTTTCACCACTAGTCATCGAGAATGTTTATATCCATCAACATCAACGACATTTAATTCATTTATTCTTGTGCTAAACAATATCATTCATTCATCAATATTTTTCATTTACTGTAGATGATTCTTATTTTCCCAACATACTTAATCCAATCATTACCAGGTAAATGGGATTTCGATTTTGAATCATCGATTGGTTCATCATACTAACGTTTACTTTATTCATTTCTTTCTAATAGATCGTTTAATGTGTGGTCAATTAAAATTCTGTAAGTTCAATTTTCATTTACACAAATGTTGTCTCTCTCTCTCTCTCTCTCTCTCTCTCTCTCTCTCTCTCTCTCTCTCTCTCTCTCTCTCTCTCTCTCTCTCTCTCTCTCTCTCTCCCTCTCCCTCTCTCTCCCTCCTTATCTACCTGGTTCGATTATTACTTTTTGTGCCTACCATCGAGTGCTCTCGATTTCATTTTATTTCTAATCTATCATTATCCATCTTTTCCCTTGAATATCGATCTCTGTTTCTCTGATTCGATATTGTCTTTTGTTACCATTATCTAGTGGTCTCGAATTGATTTTTATTTTCACTTGATCATTAATCACTTTGGCACTCTTATATCGATATCTCCCCATTTTAATTCGGCATTTTCTATTGTGCCCTTTATCGAGTGTTCTCGATTTCAATCTTATTATTTAGGTACTATCAGTATACTCATTTACCATTTTTTTTACCACAATCAGAAAGAACATTGTTAGAACTGTTCCACAACATTCTCCTCCGCACTTCTCTCAGGCTTCAAGCATAGCCACATAAACCGGCGTCCCTCACACACACACCATGATGCGCCAAACCCATTGTTCGTTGGTTTGGTTTGGTTGGTTTTTACGCATCTCATTCTCACACACACTCACACCATGGTGCCCAAACTGGTTGTTCGTTTCTAAACTGGTTTTTTCGTACAACGCACAGCGAATAGAACATCTTCACACATCCACCACTAGCAACTTATCCCTCCACCATTCACACACAAGCACGTTGTACGCCAGCTCATTCATTGTCCAACTTTATTTCTGCATAGTTTGTTCTCCTTTAGTTCGGTTTGCTTCATTTATCCTAATTTGATTTGTTGAAAGGTCAGTTTTGTAAGTTCTTTTTCATTCATAATTATACATTATCCCATTAATGCCCCGTATTATTTCAATATCTTAGCATTATTGTACATCACTTATTGCTATTCCCACTTAGCCAAGTCCTGGTTTGACTATCGGGTGAACCATACCTAATCGTGCACGCTCACATGGCACGCACTGCTGACTCACTTTTGTATTCTTTTGTTATATGAACAACAAATTAATTTTTCTTTTCATTTTAGATCAAATTCAATCTTTCTTTGGTGTTTTATTATGGAATCCTCAAGTTGGGTTTGCTTGATGCTTGGTGTCAATAAATTCAGGAAAGTTAAAGTTAAATTTTTTGTCTGTTCACATATTAATTCCATTTTTTCTTCTAGACTACAGTGAAATACAGTTCCAATCTAGCCTTTCTTTGCATCATCCAAATAATTGTTGTGATCAATTTCCGTGTCCCAGTTTCAATTTTTCAAATCATACCTATTTTTACTTGGTGGTTAGTGATTGGATTACTAATTATCATTTATTTGATACTTGTTTTGTTTTATATTTAGTGTCATTTTTGTGCTACCATTCAATTGATCGACAAACAACATTTGGTATATTGATTTCCATTTTGTACTTCGACTTCAGCACATATCAAATTCAATAATTGTTTCTTGTGTTTACCATTGAATATTATCGATTCCAGTGTTTTATTAGACTCAATTTCATACGCGTCTTCTCTTCACATCTTATTCAGTTAGAAAATTTCATTGCATTTAAGGAATATTTAGACAATTTGAAATGGCGATTGCTCCAGGTATGTTATTTCACTTTTTATTAGATCACATATTAATTCCATCTTTTTATTCTAGGTTTTTGGGATGCTTAATGCAATTCCTTCATCACATATGTATCATAACTAAATCATCCATACCCCTATATAATAATATTTATATTGTACTATATTAGTGTTGTCATCAATTTCCATATACAAATTGTTCATATTCTCGCTCTTTTACCACATAACTCAGCTATCTTGGAGATGATGACTTGCATCTGCAAGTAGGATCCAAGATAATTGTCCCAAGCCAATGGGGCCCTGTTCTCGGGTCCGTAATGAGGAGGGTGTGGTACGATGGAATAACCATCAAAGCCCGTAAAACTTTGCTGTTATTAGCGTAATTTTACCTTTTCATTGATCGTTAATCAATTTTCATTCCATTTCCTTACTATTTAGTTAGTTTTATATCTCTATCGTTTTTATTATTTCCATTTCCACGTATTTATTGAATGTGAGTTTTATGATAGTCATTTATGATAGAGATTTATTTCAATTTATTTATGATCAATGAATTATTTTATTTAGTTTTGTATCTAGTAATACTTTTTCATCTATCTCTATCGATTGAAAGTTTAAATAGTTCCTTCTTGATAGAGAATTTCAGTTATTTATTTTATTTAGTTCAATCTGCAATCTTTTTCTATGAATGCTTATTTTTAGACATAGTATCAATGTGTCTTTGACCTTAAACGGTCCACGTGCATATCATTTTGCATGCATTTTGTTTGATGATCTTTTCAATATATCTTTATCATTTTAGATTTACAATGTCAGCTATTGAATGAGAGTTATAATATTTCTTCTTGATAAAGAATTTTATTTATTTATTTACTTTAAATCAATTTATTCATCTTGTATGATTGATTATTTATCCTTAGACATAGTTTCAATGCATAAGTGGTTGATCTAATTAGATTCATTTGCAATTTCTTTCTACATTGCATCCTGTATGTGAGTCGTTGATCTAATTAGATTCATTTGCGATGTCTTTCTTCATTGCTTCTTGTATGTGTGTCGTTGATCTAATTAGATTCATTTGCAATGTCTACACATCGTCTTCCGTATGATATCGTTGTATCATATCGTCGACCTCTTTGCATGTCTCTATGCATTGTATGTGAGTGTTTCTGCCGGTTCC
The DNA here is from genome assembly GCA_029204025.1 of Blomia tropicalis. Lineage (NCBI taxonomy): Eukaryota > Metazoa > Arthropoda > Arachnida > Sarcoptiformes > Echimyopodidae > Blomia > Blomia tropicalis. Next base: position 307,407 of record CM055090.1, read on the forward strand.
CCCATTAGTTGGACATAACGAAGCAATTGAACCAACTTGGTGGTCAAGCTAATTGACGCTCGATTACCTGTCATCTACATCTCTATCATATTAGATTACTATTGAATGAAAATTGTATTAGTTGTTTTTGATAGAGAATTTTATTTTGTTTAATTCTTCTTGTATGATTGATTATTTATCCTTAGACATAGCTCCAATGTTTGAATGTGTTTCACTTGAGATGATCTATCTTTTCAATTATCTCTATCATTTTAGTTTTACATTGTCAACTATTGAATGAGAGTTGTAATAGTTATTTTTTTATATTCAATCTGCATTCCTCTTGTATGGTTGATTGTTTAACTTTACCCAAAATGATCTATTTGCAATGTACTTATACATTGCATCTTGTGTGTGAGCCGTCACTATGTCTACACATTACCCTCCGTATGATATCGTTTGAACATATCGTCGGCCTCTTTGCATGTCTCTATGCATTGTATGTGAGTGTTTCTCTCGCCCGCTAATGGGTTTTGGCACACACCATGCCGGTTCCCCCATTAGTTGGACATAACCAAAACAATTGAACCAACTTGGTGGTCAAGCTAATTGACGCCCGATTACCTGACTGGCGCATGCGTTCTTGTGACGAAGACCAGTGACGAGAAACAATGGAGAACGAATGGCGAGGACCAATGGCGAGGACCAATGGAGAAACCAAATGGAGAAACCAAATGGAGAAACCAAATGGAGAAACCAAATGGAGAAAACAAATGGAGAAAACAAATGGAGAAAACAAATGGAGAAAACAAATGGAGAAAACAAATGGAGAAAACAAATGGAGAAAACGAATGAAGAAGAAGAAGAAGAAAAAAACAAGTGGTTTGGAAAATGAAAAGTTTATTGGAACAATAATAAATAAAATACAAAAAAATGAAAAGTTTATTGTAATAATAATAAATAAAATACAAAAAAAAAATAAAAATTTTATTGATTAATAAAAAAAGGTGTTCTCTCTCTTCTCTCTCCTCTCCTCTCCCCCCTTCGATACACTTACCTTTCTTCTCCCCCCGCGATGTCTTCGCCAAGTTTCTGTTTATAAGGCTTAAAGTCTCACGTACAGGTACAGGCAGGCTAAAGAAACCTATTGTACGTCCAAGACTACCCATTCCCCCACTTGGGTTGCGTTGCCGGTAGGCAGGAGAGGCTGGGCGAACCTATTTCCCCCCGGCGAACCCATTATATCTCTGCTGTTTGGGCGTTTTAAGTCTTGCAACCAGGCACAGAGGGAATCAAAGTGTTAAGACACAAGCCCTTTTGTTGCTCCAGACTCATTATATCTCTGCTGTTTGTGGGCGTTTTAAGTCTTGCAACCAGGCACAGAGGGAATCAAAGTGTTAAGACAAAGCCCTTTTGTTGCTCCAGACTGCTATGCGTTGCCGGTTGCTTCTTTTAGTTGCTTGAAGGTCGGCTGGTCAAGCGTACCAAAACCCTTCAAGCGAACTTCTGCGGGCCGGTGCTTCACCGGTGCATCCAAGTTGCAATCGGGCTGTTAAAACAAATAAAGAAAAGGTTAATAAATTACAACACACACACAACGATTCTAGGAGAGAACTAGAGAGAATCGAGAGAACACCGTGTGTGTGTGTGTTACAATAATAATAAAATAAAAAATAATAATAATAATAAATAATAAAATTGGAGCCATCCATCCGGTGATGATCGCCATCCATCAGCTATCGATAGCCATCCAAACTTAATGTTCATGGTCAAGAGTCTATCGAGTCCGTCATCCCAAAAACATTAAGTATTTATTTAATATAAAAGGTGGGCCGTAATCCATCCGGTAATGATCGCCATCCAAATTAATGTTCATGGTCAAGAGTCTATCGAGTCCGTCATCCCAAAAACATTAAGTATTTATTGAATAAATAGACACGTTTATTGAGTCGCAATCAAATCTTCAATGCGATATTCGTCAGCAATGCAAGTCAGCAGTTTTACGGAATCACTGGTCACAGATCGAATGATTCCAACCATCATCACTTTACACAGGCTTTGGACTGTCAAGTTTGAGGTCAAGAATATAAAGAATTTGTATTCAATCATTCCAAAAACCAGGCGGATTTAAAACCGATGCTCACTTGATGATGTCTCAAAGTGAAATGAGTATGACATAAACAAAGCACACCGCTGCGGCTATGTTGACATTAGTTGTAGGTGTAATGAAAATGATGAATCCTTGTTTTTGGTAGAATCCTTTAGATTTGCAAACTGAAATTTTCAGGAATGATTTGTTATTTATCAATTAATCATCCCTGAAAATTTCATTAGAATCCAAACAACTTTAATTTTTTGTCAAAAATTGAAAAAAAGCAAAGGCTAAAGCCTTCATTTTTGATAAAAATCGAGCAAAAATTAAAGTTGCTTGGATCGGGATGAAATTTTCAGGGATGATTAATTGATCAATTATAAATCATTCCTGAAAATTTCAGTTCGAAATTCTAAAGGATTCTACCAAAAAATGGATTCAAATTGATTGATAAAAATCGACATGATACCAAAAGATGAATTAATATGAATCCTGTTTTGGGTAGAATCCTTTGGAATTTCAAGCTGAAATTCACAGAAATAATTTGTTATTGATCAATAAACCATCCCTGAAAATTTCATTGGAATCCAAGCAACTTTAATTTTTTGTCAAAAATTGAAAAAACGCAAAGGCTAAAGCCTTCATTTTTGATAAAAATCGAGCAAAAATTAAAGTTGCTTGGATCGGGATGAAATTTTCAGGGATGATTAATTGATCAATTATAAATCATTCTGAAAATTTCAGTTCGAAATTCTAAAGGATTCTACCAAAAAAAGGTTCAAATTGATTGATAAAAATCGTCATGACATGATACAATTGATGAATCAATTTGAATCCTGTTTTGGGTAGAATCCTTTGGATTTTCAAGCTGAAATTTACAGAAATGATTTGTTATTGATCAATAAACCATCCTGAAAATTTCATTGGAATCCAAGCAACTTTAATTTTTTGTCAAAAATTGAAAAAACGCAAAGGCTAAAGCCTTCATTTTTGATAAAAATCGAGCAAAAATTAAAGTTGCTTGGATCGGGATGAAATTTTCAGGGATGATTAATTGATCAATTATAAATCATTTCTGAAAATTTCAGTTCGAAATTCTAAAGGATTCTACCAAAAACAAGGTTCAAATTGATTGATAAAAATCGACATGATACCAAAAGATGAATTAATATGAATCCTGTTTTGGGTAGAATCCTTTGGATTTTCAAGCTGAAACTTACAGGAATGATTTGTTATTGATCAATAAACCATCCCTGAAAATTTCATTGGAATCCAAGCAACTTTAATTTTTTGTCAAAAATTGAAAAAACGCAAAGGCTAAAGCCTTCATTTTTGATAAAAATCGAGCAAAAATTAAAGTTGCTTGGATCGGGATGAAATTTTCAGGGATGATTAATTGATCAATTATAAATCATTTCTGAAAATTTCAGTTCGAAATTCTAAAGGATTCTACCAAAAACAAGGTTCAAATTGATTGATCTTTAAAAATCGACATTACCAAAAGATGAATCAATTGAATCCTGTTTTGGGTAGAATCCTTTGGATTTTTCAAGCTGAAATTACAGAAATGATTTGTTATTGATCAATAAACCATCCTGAAAATTTCATTGGAATCCAAGCAACTTTAATTTTTTGTCAAAAATTGAAAAAACGCAAAGGCTAAAGCCTTCATTTTTGATAAAAATCGAGCAAAAATTAAAGTTGCTTGGATCGGGATGAAATTTTCAGGGATGATTAATTGATCAATTATAAATCATTCCTGAAAATTTCAGTTCGAAAATCTAAAGGATTCTACCAAAAACAAGGTTCAAATTGATTGATAAAAAATCGACATGATACCAAAAGATGAATCAATATGAATCCTGTTTTGGGTAGAATCCTTTGGAATTTCAAGCTGAAATTCACAGAAATGATTTGTTATTAATCAATAAACCATCCTGAAAATTTCATTGGAATCCAAGCAACTTTAATTTTTTGTCAAAAATTGAAAAAACGCAAAGGCTAAAGCCTTCATTTTTGATAAAAATCGAGCAAAAATTAAAGTTGCTTGGATCGGGATGAAATTTTCAGGGATGATTAATTGATCAATTATAAATCATTCCTGAAAATTTCAGTTCGAAATTCTAAAGGATTCTACCAAAAACAAAGGTTCAAATTGATTGATAAAAATCTTTTGGTGTCGTCGATTATTGATCAATCAATTTGAATCCTGTTTTGGGTAGAATCCTTTGGATTTTCAAGCTGAAACTTACAGGAATGATTTGTTATTGATCAATAAACCATTCCTGAAAATTTCATTAGAATCCAAGCAACTTTAATTTTTTGTCAAAAATTGAAAAAACGCAAAGGCTAAAGCCTTCATTTTTGATAAAAATCGAGCAAAAATTAAAGTTGCTTGGATCGGGATGAAATTTTCAGGGATGATTAATTGATCAATTATAAATCATTCCTAAAAATTTCAGTTCGCAAATCTAAAGGATTCTACCAAAAACCGAAATTTCAAAGGCAATCATACGTACAATTGGCAAATGCGATGCAATCCTATGGGAATGACCATATGAATATTTAATATTAATGTATTTCAATGGGAAAGATTGCCGTTTTCACCGTTAGGTGTCGGTTCACCGGTTTTGCTATACTTCCCCATTGATATACATTAATATTCAGTGTTTTTATGGCAATTTCCATAAGATTGCATTGCATTTTTCAATTGTACGTGTGAATGCCTTTTTATTCCTGTTTTGGGTAGAATCCTTTGGAATTTCAAGCTGAAATTCACAGAAATGATTTGTTATTGATCAATAAACCATCCCTGAAAATTTCATTGGAATCCAAACAACTTTAATTTTTTCTCAAAAATTGAAAAAAAGCAAAGGCAAAAGCCTTCATTTTTGATAAAAATCCAGCAAAAATTAAAGTTGTTTGGATCGGGATGAAATTTTCAGGGATGATTAATTGATCAATTATAAATCATTCCTGAAAATTTCAGTTCGAAAATCCAAAGGATTCTACCAAAAATTAGCCTTAATTAACATATTAATATACATCTAGCGATAAAAATCAATCAATCAATTGCCAATATATCAATTGAAAGGAGATCATAAATTGTTTAATTATTAAAGATTCTTAGACAAATTCATTTAAACAGTTGTTGAAATTATTTTTTGGGTTATTCTATAATGAATTTTGTATTAACTTTGATCAAATTCTAAATCGTTTTCCATTTTTGGGCGTTTTTTGGATCTTTTTTTAACCCCTGTACGGCTAGAAAGTGCATTGAGGAGGTAGTATAAATACTGAACGAACCAGAAAGGGGTAGTCATTACGAGCTACCATTGGTAGTTGGTCGTACGTTCCCTCTCTCGAAGCCAATCGTGTGTAAATAGATAATGTATACTAACATTGTTTGTTTACAAACAGACCATACGTACATGGTGAAGACTGGATGGATGGACCTCGATCGAATGGATGGTGGCCGTACGGTTCGCTAAGGGGATATGGGTCAGTCTGAACCCGCCTGCCCCTTGGTGCAACTAAAAGAAGAAAAGTGGCTTAATCAGACTGTCGGGGTCAAACATTGGGCTTGTGCTATCCTGTGCCCGTTTGAACGACATAAAATTCCCATAAACAGGAATAGTGAACTCAATCGATGATGAGAAGAAAATCGAGGATGGCCCAGAAGAAAAAGGTGAGTTTGGAAGAGAGAGAGGGAACATTTTTGCAAAAATTTTATTATAAACCAAAAAAAAAATTGGACAGAGCTTCCGCGGCCCACGATGTTTGTTCTTTTTTTTAACGGGCGAACAGGTCTCGTGGAACCATTACCCAAATGACATATACATATATAATGAACAAACAATAAAAATATAATAAATGATAAAATATCTGCAATATCAGCAACATCAGCGAAAATACGGCATATTCAGGATAATCGGGAACAAAATCGGTAAAATCATAATAGTAAAGAGATGTAGTCTAATAAAAAAAGAAAAAATTAATTAGTGAACAAATAATAAGAAATAAAATAACTTATCTTGAATGATTGTTAGTGTAAGCCAGTATAAATAAAAACCAATAACAAATCTGGAGGACAATTTGGATATATCAGAAGTGAGAGGCAGAATAAACAAGTAAAATGTGGATGATGATTGATTGATTTGAATAAAAACAAAATCGAGATTGTTCCAGAGAAAATAAGAAATGAAGTTGATGGAAACCAGAATTAATTCAAGCCAATTTGTTATGAAATCGTAATATTAAAATAAAAAATTGAAATCGCATAACAATTCTTCATTTGCGAAATTGAAACGGCTTTATGACAATAGCTCCATAAACAGAAAACCATTTTTTTAAGATTGCGAATAAATTTTCAGTTGCGATAATTAGCATCTCCTTGGCGAGAACTTGACAATAAGATAATAAAATAAGATGGAATTAATATGCGATCTAATAAAAAGTGAAATACCTTTTACATGGAGTAATTGCCATTCCAAATTGCAGAGTGTAGAATGCAGAATGCAGATGTGAAGAGTAAATGCGTATGAAATTAGTTCTAATAAACACTGGATTTGATAATATTCAATGGTGAACACAAGAAAAAATGATTGAACTTGATACTTGATATATGTGCCGAAGTTGTATGAAATGGAAATCAGTATTCCAAATATTGTTTTTCGATCAATTGAATGGTAGCACAAAAATAACACTAAATATAAAATAAAACAAATTTCAAATAAATGATATTGAATCGTAATCCAATCACTGAACACCAAGTAAAATTAGAAGGAAATAGCAAATGATTTGAAGACTTAAAACTGGCACGAAAATGTTGGTAGCAATGTTGATTGGTGTTGCCGTTGATATTGATGAATGAATGATATTGTTTAGCATAATAATAAATGAATTAAATGTTGTCGTTGATGTTGATGGATGTGAACATTCTCGATGACAGGTAAAAATCATAATCAATTAGCATAAAAACCAGTTACCACATTGAATTGAATATTGTCGTTGTTGTTGAATATAATGTAGTCTATATCGATTAAACATAAGAGTAAAATAAAAGAATTGAATGTTGTCGTTGATGTTGAAGTATATAAACATTTTCGGTGACCAGTGATGAAAGTGGCTAAAAATTTTGTTGATATTGATGAATATAATGTTGTCCATGTTCAAGAACGAGAATAAATATATTGATTGGTGTTGCCGTTGATATTGATGAATGAATGATATTGTTTAGCACAAGAATAAATGAATTAAATGTTGTTGATGTTGATGGATATAAATATTCTGGATGACTAGTGGTGAAAATGGCAAAACATTTTGGTGATATTGATGAATTGATATTGAAAATCTAATAAAAAAATTATAAAATTAATTAGTGAACAAATAATTAAAAATAAAATAACTTATCTTGAATGATTGTTGGTGTAAGCCAGTATAAATAAAAACCAATAACAAATCTGGAGAACAATGTGGATATATCAAAAGTGAGAGGCAGAATAAACAAGAAAAAGTGGATGATGATTGATTAAAATTAAAACAAAATCGAAATTGTTCGAGAGAAAATAAGAAAAAAAGTTGATGGAAACCAGTGTAAATTCAAGCCAATTTGGTATGAAGTCGAAGTATTAAAATAAAAAATTGAAATCGCAAAACAATTCTTCATCTGCGAAATTGAAACGGCTTTATGACAATAGTTCCATAATCAGAACACCATTTTTTCATTTGATGTTTCCTTTTTCCATTCAACGATATAAAAAATAGTTGAAACAGTTCACGATTCAAGTATCGCAAATAAATTTTCAATTGCGATAATTAGCATCTCCTTGGCGAGAATTGGACAATATGATAATAAAAAAAAGATGGAATTAATATGCGATCTAATAAAAAGTGAAATACCTTACCTAGAGTAATTGCCATTTCAAATTGCAGAATGTAGAATGCAGATGTGAAGAGTAGATGCGTATGATTGCGTGCGATTGATTCATTGAATTGAATGTTGTCGTTGATGTTGAAGGATATTAACATTTTCGATGACAATAGATGAAAGTGGCTAAATATTTTGTTGATATTAATGAATATAATGTTGTCGATGGTCAAGAACGAGAATAAATATATTGATTGGTGTAGCCGTTGATATTGATGAATGAATGATATTGTTTAGCACAAGAATAAATGAATTAAATGTTGTCGTTGATGTTGAAGGATATAAACATTTTCGATGACAATAGATGAAAGTGGCTAAATATTTTGTTGATATTAATGAATATAATGTTGTCGATGGTAAAGAACGAGAATAAATATATTGATTGGTGTAGCCGTTGATAGCCGTTGATATTGATGAATGAATGATATTGTTTAGCACAAGAATAAATGAATTAAATGTTGTCGTTGATGTTGAAGGATATAAACATTTTCGATGACTAATGGTGAAAGTGGCACAACATTTTGGTGATATTGATGAATTGATATTGAAAGTCTAAAAAAAGATAAAATTAATTAGTGAACAAATAATAAGAAATAAAATAACTTATCTTGAATGATTGTTGGTGTAAGCCAGTATAAATAAAAACCAACAAATCTGGAGAACAATCTGGATATATCAGAAGTGAGAGGCAGAATACACAAGTAAAATGTAGATGATTGATTGATAAGAATAAAAACAAAATTGTTCGAGAGAAAATAAATAACTAAATAATTGATGGAAACCAGAATAAACTCAAGCCAATTTGGTATGAAATCGAAGTATTAAAATAAAAAATTGCAATCGCTCTTCATTTCAATAAAAAACAACTCTTCATTTGCGAAATTGAAACGGTATTATGACAATAGTTCCATAAATAGAAAACCATTTTTTCATAATGTAAAAAAATAGTCGAAACAGCTCACAATTCAAGTATCGCAAATAAATTTTCAATTGCGATAATTAGCATCTCCTTGGCGAGAATTGAACAATTAGATAATATAAAAAAGATGGAATTAATATGCGATCTAATAAAAAGTGAAATACCTTACCTGGAGTATTTGCCATTGAATGCAATAAAATTCAAAATTTTCGATAATAACCGTCTGCAAATCGCCAATAAAATTTTCAGATATCAATAATTCAATTCAAATCTTCGAAAAGAGGTTCCTGCAAATTGATGTTTAAAATTTTCCGGAATCAATGAATCAATGGTCATCAAATCTTCAACAATAAAACGACGACTTGGCAATTGAATTCCAACTGAAAACTAAGGAACCCCTTTTCAAATTGATGAATCAAAATAATTGCTTGCGAATTCCAAATAAAATCGATTGGTCCATCAAACTATAAGGTTGAGGTGGTGGTTAAACAGTTCAATCCATTCAATCTCAGCTCAGCTCAGCAACAACAAAGAATGCATCATCAAGCCTAGTCATCATCAATCAATCAAAACACCTAATGTCTGATCATCAACTACAATTACACCTATCAATCATCATCATTATTCATCGGCCGGAACAATAATCTAGACCTAATGTTTCTTCAAACTCACACACCTTTCATACACAATACAACAATCATCACTTCCACCTCAACAGCTAGCCATCGACAAGGAAATTGCAAGGACCTGAGGGGATGGTACAAGACCGATTGGCGTGGGTATGAATTGTCGCATGCCGATGCAGTGAAAAAGCTTCCGCGAACGATTGCTGCAAAAGCCACCATTATGTGGCAAAGACAGTGATACCTAATGTATCACCATCATCATCAATGGTCAACGGCCGGAACATTAAATTAATCATCATCAACCTATTATTCAACAACAAGATTGAACCATCATCGTCATTCAGTAATCCTATCACACACACACACACACACACACACACACACACACACACACACACACACACTAATTAAATAAAGAAACCTAATGGATGGTTCAATCAATGGTAGCTACTAGTCTTACTGGCGCGGTGCTGCTAATAAATCAAAGGTAATCAATCGATCCCTAGTGGATCAACATCTCGCAAATACTAAGCCAAGTCAAAGCATATCATAATCTGCACAGCTATAAATATCTATCGATGATGATAATACTTCAAGACAAATGACAACTGTTGCCAATTGTCCAACATAGAAGCGGGTCTTACTGGCAAATCAATCGATCCATAATAGATCAATGACTACCAAGCCCAAAACACTACCATAATTAATCAAATAACAAATTAATGATGATTTACTACAACGTCGATTGATTGATTGATTGAATGACTGATTGTTTGATATAAACTTACATTTTCTGCCGCTTTGCATGTTGCTGCGATCGAATTGAATAATAATCGAAAATCTTCCGAATCGCAAATACCATCATCAATATATGTTTCAATATAGGATTGTAAATGCCAATTAAATCTTCTAAAATAATAAAATAAAATCAATTAAATTCATTCGCTCAAAATCAAAACGAATAACTACTTACCAAATTCGCCGTCGAAACCATTGATCATTCGCTTCATCACTTCTTTCCCACTTTCTCTCGAATAGCTTTCATCCATACACCCATTCAAAACAGCTCAGCAATTCAATTCAAACGCCAAAGAAAGATTGAATTTGATCTAAAATGAAAAGAATGAATCGAATTAAAATTAATATTGATAGCACTTGATAGTGGACGCGAGAGAAAATACCGAATCATAGAAAATATTTCGATATGTCAAAAGGTGATAAAGTTATTATTATAAATGAAAAAGAACCTACCAAATTTCACATTCAACAAATTAATTTAGGATAAATGAAGCAAAACCAACTAAAGTAACACAAACTATTTAGAAAGAAAGTCAAACAATGAGCTGGCGTACAACGTGCTTGTGTGTGAATGGTGAGGGGTAAGTTGCTAGCGGTGGATGTGTGGTGAGGAAGTTCTATTTGCCGTATGTCGTACGAAGTGTGAGAGAGAGAGAGAGAGATGCGCAGAAACCAATTTACGCACGAAAAGTGGGTTTGCACATCATGGTGTGTGTGTGTGAATTAATCCAACGGTTTTGTGGCTATGCTGAGAGGAGGGAGGAGAAGAATGTTCTGGAACAGTTCTAACAATGTTCTATTTGATTGAGGTAAAAGAAATGGTAAATGAGTATACTGATCGAACCTAACTAATAAGATTGAAATCGAGATCACTCGATAAAGGACACAATAGAAAATTCGGAATTCAAATGGGGAGATATCAATATAAGAGGAGAATGTTCTGAAAAAAGGATAGGTAATATTGCCTAACAATGTTATATCTGATTGAGGTAAAAGAAATGTTAAATGAGTATACTGATCAAACATAACTAATAAGATTGAAATCGAGAACACTCGATAAAGGACACAATAGAAAATACTGAATTCAAATGGGGAAATATCGATAAAGTGATCAATGATCAAGTGTAAATAAAACTCAATTCGAGACCATTAGATAATGGTCACAAACTACAATATCGAATCAGAGAAACAGAGATCGATATTCAAGGGAAAAGATGGATAATGATAGATTAGAAATAAAATGAAATCGAGAGCACTCGATGGTAGGCACACAAAGTAATTAACGAAATTTGTAAAAATGAAAATTGAACTTACAGAATTTGAATCGGCCACACATTTAACGATCTGTTAGAATGAAATGAATAAAATAAAAGTTAGTATAATGAACCCATATACAAGTATGTAGACAAATAAATAAATGATTCAAAATCGAAATCACATTTACCTGGTAACGGTTGACGCAACTTGAGAGAGCAGCCGTCCGTTCAGGAGGAGAGTCCAAACGAGAATGAGGATGAGTTCTATTGTTCTACTTGATCCTGCGCAAATGATACATTTGAGTCAATGGGTACAATGGCGGCTAAGAGTTGGGTCATGCGCATCAAACAATTGGATGATAACATAGGGAAAATGTTATGATTGAAGTGATGAACGATGTGTACGATAGTATCGAAATGTGAGCGCGTACATATCACTCGTTATATACACACAACCAACACAATCAAATCTTCAATGCGATATTCGTCAGCGAAACAAATCTGCAGTTTTACAAAACCACTGGACACAGTTCCAATGATTCAAACCATCATCACTTTAAACAGGCTTTGGACTGTCAAGTTTGAGGTCAAGAATACAAAGAATTTGCATTCAATCATTCCAAAAACCAGGCGGATTTAAAACCGATGCTCACTTGATGATGTTCATACGGTCGTCCATTCGTCGAGCTTCATACCATCCTCCATCAATCGATCTTCATACCATCCTCCATCGGTCGATCTTCATACCATCCTCCATCGGTCGATCTTCATACCATCCTCCATCGATCGATCTTCATACCATCCTCCATCGGTCGATCTTCATACCATCGCCCATTCGGTCCATCTTCATACGATCGCCCATTCGGTCCATCTTCATCATCCTCCATCGATCGCATCTTCATACCATCGCCCATTCGGTCGATCTTCATACCATCCTCCATCGGTCGATCTTCATACCATCCCCCATCCATCTTCCGCCATCGATCTTCATACCATCCGCCATCGATCCATCTTCATACCATCCGCCATCGATCCATCTTCATACCATCCGCCATCGGTCGATCTTCATACCATCCGCCATCGGTCGATCTTCATACCATCCGCCATCGGTCGATCTTCATACCATCCTCCATCGGTCGAGCTTCATACCATCCTCCATCATACCATCCTCCATCGATCCATCTTCATACCATCCTCCATCGATCCATCTTCATACCATCCGCCATCGGTCGATCTTCACTTCTTCATCACTCGATTTTGAGTGACAAAAAAACCCGAAAAAAGTCCAGTTTATATAGGAAAAGTCCAATGTACTTTTGTTGGAGACCATATAGGAAAATCAATGGTCAAAAAATGAGTTGACGTACAATAACATACTGGTGACTATTTCTACTCTCCCCTTTGTTTGAGTCACAAGTGACGGTGGCTAACTTGTACAATAACATACTGGTGACTATTTCTACTCTCCTCCTTTGTTCAACATGAAAAGCAAGGCGCCCAACGAGATGAACCAAAAATGAGTCACAAGAAACGATTGATGGTTTACTTGATTTTTGTTTTAGTTTATATACAAATATGATGCTACTTTCAGCTATAGATTTCCTATGTTCAATGTGGTCAATGCTATAATCGATGAATTGTCATTTCAGTTGAAACTTTGATAAAAATACAAAATATATCAATATATAATGACAAGTCATGTATAACGATAGATGAGTTGAGGCCAGAACAATGCATTGATGTGAATTGCAGCGGTGTTCGCAAACCTGACGCCCAATGTTGATGATAACATGTCTAGCGTCATCGATGTTAACAGCGATAAGAGCAAACGTTTGTGCAGACATGCAAAGTAATAGGTTAATCGTACGCGCACAAGATGATGAAATGCTTTCGCGTTGACCAGACGCCCAACGTTGAATGTGAGCTTTACCGGCGGCATTGATGTAAAATTGCGATAAGAGCATGCGATAAAAGTTTGTGTTGACATGCAAGGCAATGGGTTAATCGTACGCGCACAAGATGATGAAATGCTCGCGCGCTAACCAGACGCCTAACGTTGAACGATGAATTGATATCGGCGTCGTCGATGTGAAATTGCGATAAGAGCAAAACGTTTGTGTTAGCATGCAATGCAATGCATAATTCAATCGTATAGTCAACCGATTCAAAATCTTGAAATCTATAAGTCTGCACAATTTCATTGTTGAATTTGGTGTAGTTTTTACTAAGCATCTTAATGTAGTTATATGGTGTGTTGAGTAGAAAAAATTTATTCAAAATGAATGAATCACAACGATTTATGAAGTCGATACAATTTAAATATAACCACAAATAAATAAGATATTATTTAATTTCGTTATTAGTTTCAATAAATAAAATGATTTTATATTTACACCAAAGTACTATTGGATATGGTAATGGTAGAATTGGCACCATCGACACTTCGTTCGCTGATCAATTCGTTGAAATCCTTTTCACTTGATTTGGCGTGTAGAATGTTAGCATAGTATGGAAAGACAACCTTATCGACCCATGAACGAATTTGTGCAACGTTCGTATAGACACCTGGTACCGATGCTTGACCACAACCAAGGCCCCAGCTGACTAAGCCGGCCACCTTCCATGATCCATTCACTTCGCACACCAGGCCACTTCCTCCATCACCTTCGCATGCATCCTTTCCGGGCTCGCCGCCGGCACAAATCATCGATGAATGTAATCGATATCCATAGCCTAACTTGGTTCGTCGAAGCATATTCTCACAATTACGTGAATCCAAAACTGGTAGATCGACCTTCATCAAAACGCTTTGATATTCGCCCTTCCTTCCGAATGCATTCTTACCCCAACCGGCAACATAGCATCGGTGGCTTGCAAAAATATCGTACGATTCAGCAAGACAAATTGATGATATGTGCGGATATTGGTTAAAATCAATTTCCGAATCGATACGTAACAATGCAACATCATTGGCCAAATTTCGTGGCGAAAATTGTGGATGGATCACAATTTCATCGACATTCCTTTCCACATATGGATAGAATTCATCTTCACGATGAACATCCCATTCGCCTAAACGAATCTTGATGTCGTGTGCTTGAAATCTAATATATAAATAAAATAAATATTAATTATAATTTTTAAACTAACTAAATATTAAATAAAACGTGAACTTACTTCTTAATACAATGTGCGGCTGTCATTACAAAACCTGAACTTATCAATGCACCACCACAAACGTACAAATTGTCCGATGGACCAATCTTTTTGAGGATGGCAACCTGCCATGGAAATTCACCGAATTCCGTTGAACTTTGATGATAGTTTAAATTTTGTACACGTCCATTGATGCCAACTGATTGTCGTGAGCCACATTTATCGTATGCCATGCTAACCACATTCGATGAATATGTTGGTTCATTTCGTATTGGAACGGGTAATGGCAATTGTATCATCGGTTCCATGTAACCACCAGATTGAATCAATTTCGGTGGTCGACTCATTCGTTGTGGCGGTGGACGAATGGTTGGATTGAAATATCCACCAATGTTCGGTTTGTATTGTGGTTGAATCGGTTTAAATGGATTATACATTGGATTCATTTCCGGTATCATTGGATTATATTCTTGACCGAGACCAATCATATCATTGGATACGAATGTGTTTGGATTCGATTTTGCACAACAAATTCGTAATAGGCCACAACCATCGGACATTGATTTACCCGAAACCATTCGGCTCATTTCATCATCAATCTTGGTCTATAATAAAACAAAGAATCATTAAATATATATATTTTTTTACTTTAAATGTTTAACTTACTTCATTATGGTCATTACTTCGTTCATTGATTGGCAAATATTCATCGACACCGGTCGGCGGTTGTTGTTGTTGTTGTTGTTGATATTGATTTTGTTCAACCATCTCACGACGTCTTTGTTCATACATCATGTTTGAATACATTGAACTGAGATCATTGTTTGATGGAATGGCACCTTCTGAAAGGTGTCCATTCTTACACATGTAGAATGGTACACAAACACAATCGCTCTTTCGCGTGATACTTGGTTTCGAGGCCGAATTGTATCGTCGTAAACCATTACCCAACAAACCTTGTAATGCGGTACCAATTCGTCGTTGATCTTCCGGTTGAGCTACATGTTGCGGTAGATTAGCAAATTCACCATTATCAATTGGACCATTATAGTTGTTTGATGCCATATTCTTCAAATACATATCCATAAATTGATCATTTTTTGCTTTATTGTTGTTGTTGTTGTTGTTGTTGTTGTTGTTGTTCGATGATTTAACCGATTCATCCGATAAGCCAACAATTGGTATGAAACCTTTAATTGAGATCTTTTCATCATTGATAATTCTACCTTCACGTGGCATGTCGGACAAGAACGATGATCGGCCTTGTGTTTCATCATTTGATTCGGTTTGATTCGCATTTGTTCCATTATCAACATCGGCAACTATCACACTCGTTCCGATTGATATTAAAAGTGTAAAGACAAGTACAATTTGTGGAAACATGTTGTGAAGTGATGGTAAAAAGGTGAAATTGTGATATAGCACTGATTGAGACATCTCGTCACACCATTTATATAGATTGTAAAGACTATGATGATGATGATGATGACTTTTGATGGTAACTTTTGTGAGACCAGAGAATTGTACACTCTCACTTACTCTCTCTTTCATACGTGACGATCAGGAAAAAAAGATCTGAAGACGGGTTTGCCCAAAACATTAAGCCAAAATAGGTCACGCCAAAAGATTGTGTTCTCTCCCGTAAAATTTGATGACGGGAATCCCAAAAAACTATCTGATATCGTCACGTACGGAAGCGACCTCTATTCCATTTGAATGTTGCTTCTTCTTCTTCTTCTTCTTCTTCTTCTTCGTCTTCAACCATTGTTTTGAAAAGTGATTACATCGTATTGTTTCGGACACCAAAATGACTGTACAACTTTATTTATAACTTTCTATTTCGGAATGGTGGAATGCTATTTATATTCATGTTTAAAATGTTTGGTTACCTTCACCTTTGACTTGTTGTGTTTTAATTGGCAAATCTTGTTTAGGTTCGATGGTGCGATTCTCTTTCAGGATTCTCATTAAATGACATCGTCGCCTAAGGACAATTGTTGTTGTTGTTGTTGTTGTTGTTGGGTTTTCCAAAAAAAAAATGTTGTAAAAGGTGGTCAGTGACCTTCATATCTTCGAAACTAGGTCAACATCGGCAAATGAGAGAAAGAGTCTAAGAAAGAAAGAGAGAAAGAAAGAGAAAGACAAATGGACGGTTTTTCCAAATTGCTTACTACACCAAATGATGATAACGACGATCATGGTTCACTTGTTACATTACCGTTCATCATTTTCATGTAAGATCCAATAATAGAACTCAAACCACAATGAGTCATAATCTAGTTGAAATATGATTCTCATTTACATTTGAATCATTTGATGATCATATGTTTGTTGTTGTTGCTGCTGTTGATGTACTCCTCATTCCAATAGTTGTAATTAGTGTTTGATTGAATCATGACTATTGTGATGTATGGATGATTAAATTATATCAATTGAATCGAAATAGTTGGTCTATTGAATCGATTATTTGGCTATGAAGTTTAATTCAATTCGAAAATAGAAACGGACTGAATAAAAACAATAATTTAGTTAATTAGATTGTGCGAACCCATAAACCGAAAAAATTGAATCCTATTTTGGTTGACATGAAAACCGTTTTAAAACCGTTTTCAACAATTACAACATTTCTAATCATTGACGAGGTCGTATTTGTACAAGAAAGGTTCGAATCTGCATCGGCTTCAACATGACCGAAAATGTATTGTTCTCTCGAACAATATTTCGTGATTCTAATGCAAAAAGATGGAAATCGGAATAAAAATTCAAATCAAATGATCGATTACAACATACCTTTGGTAAAGATTGAACTAAACACTGACGTATAATTTTCGTACGGATTTGATTCGGCTAACCATCGGAATTTGTTTCGTTCAGATTCATCCAATTGTTCCGTTCCAATTAGATTCATTTCTCGAACATTGACAATGATGAACGTTGAGAAGAGATCATTCAATTTGACCTCCGTTTCACGTGAGTATTTGAAATCTTCATTAATCTCATAGAAATGTTCCAAACGTATCAATACGTTACGATTGTCCCATTGTTCCAATGAGAGAAGATGAATGTTTACGGGTAACTTTTCATACATTCCCATAAAGTTTAGATTTTGAACCAAATTTCTACTATGAACCGATGGAACATTACGGAATATATAGGTCGGATTCCATGAGGTGGTTTTACTCAACTTCCGTAAGAATCGAACACTTTCCTGTGCGCCGTCGATGATCAAACGATGTTTACCTCGAACAATCAAACCTTCAAAATTATGTCCCGGTTCATTCAATGCTTCCTCCATTCCGTAGCCATCATCGTAGAGTAGACGTCGATGGAGCATCAATTCAATCGTACCATCAATCATACTACTTCCACCTTGTGAACGATCGGTTAGGACTGTCATTTGAAGTTCTTTAGAAAGATCACGAATAAAGATCCAACTTGTAACTGGGTAATAGTTGCTGGCAACCTCTTCACCCGTTTGTAATTCCCATGTTGGCCGATAATCTCTTGTTCGTCGAATCGTTTCACGTCCATTTGCATCGGTATAGAACATTTGCTTATTTTGGAAATTGGTCTCATAACGGGTAATAATCTCTAAACCTTGTTCATTGGGAAATTTTCCAGTAGGAATTGGTCCAATTACCCAATCGAATTCAATATAATTATAATTCTTATATAGACGAATCACTTGCGTACACCAATCGGTATAGACTTGATGAACTTCATCCACCAATGGACCACGAAATATTTTATACGATGCTTTCGTATTGACAATATGTGGATTCTTATGCGATGGATTGAATGCATAAGCACCGGAAGGCTTTTCACCACTATATCGGCTGGTTGCTTGATAATACCAAAACGATTGAACCAATGGAACTGTTTCACCGTTTGGTAGTTGAACCTCTTTCAAGAATCCTGTGAGACCATCAATTACAATTCCCATCTTTCCATTATGTAATAGAATATCTTCACTATTGCCGAGAATCTTTTCGGAAATGTGCGATGAACCATAACCTTTTTGTTGTTGTTGTTGTTGTAAGTATGGAAAAATAAATTAAATAAATTGAAAAGTTTGATAATAAATAAAAAAGTGTATCAAACCATTAGATTTCGTAATCGAATAACTGGAGATACCCAATGGATCCAATGTGGATAGGAAGATAAGTTCATGTGTGGCCAATGATGAACGTTCTTTCAATGAACCAATCTTTGGATGAATCGGTACCAATTGTGATTCGATCAATTGACCAAAATGATCCGTAATTACAAATTGCATATCCTTAACTGGTAGACGAACAAAATGTCGTAATGGATGTGCAATTGGATTATAGATGCTGATCACCGAATCCATTTGATTATCAATATATTCCGTATATTGACATTGTGAAATATTGAGTTGTGAACAGAAGCCAAGTTTCGATTGACCGGGAGCCATCTTTACTTGTGTCAATGTTAGATATGATGATAGAATTGCCGCCTCCGTACTCTCACTTGCCAAACTAAGCATACGTTGATAATCATCATTAACATATTGTTTACATGTTCCCGTAATTGCATCATGATGTTGAAGAATGCCTAACGTTTCTCTCATCTCTTGAAATGTTCCAGCATGATTGATGCCTTGCAATGATAGTACATTTAATTGATTGGATGAATGTAGGAGATTGGTTCCCTTCTTGATTGCAACCTTCAACGATGGACGACTGGTGAAGTAACCTAGTGAAGAAGAAGAAGAAAGATTGGGAAAATTTCCACACATATTATATAATGTACGAACCTGTCCAATAGGCATCGGGTGCGTCGGCATACGGGAAAAAGTCATCCAACTTGATAGGCCACGGACGTCGTAATTGATTCAATGCTTTAGCATAACATGATGGAGTCGAATAGAGGACATGTACCTTCTCATGTGGCGTCAATGTGTTGATTGCATTTATAAGAAGATCAAGATTGGAGAACCACTTCTCCGCCGATTGGTAATAGAAATCCATTCCCATCGTTATGATCGTATGATTGGTTGCATAGGTCATTGCTTGCCGTTTTACAAGATCGATAAATTCACGTGCCTTTCGCATCAAATTCTGATCATGTAATGTTTCATCGAAACAATTGATATCATAACAGAAACCTTTCGGTGGCCAATAAACATTTGGTAAGATTCCGGTAAAGATATCACATTTATCACCAATGCTGGGACTTGCTTTCCACATAAATTCCAATGTACGCATACGTTCACGTAGACTCTTATCCTGATGATCGACACGACCAAGGAAGAGGGAATCGTATCCCATCTGAGCAAATAATGATGCCTGCTCACGTGAATGACCGAATGTATCGATTTGCCAGCCGGTCTTGATCAAGCCACATCGGCCAAATGTTTGATTCAACCATTTGATACCTAACGACATGTTATCAATAATTGCAGCATAATGTGCTGCAGCCTCATCGTTCATACTCCATCCGCCGCCGATGAATTCCATTTGTCCTATGTGCGGGTTAAAGATTGATGATTAAAAATGTCAAATCAAATAAGAAAAAATTGATTACCATTTTGTACCAAACGTTGAACTTGTTGTTGCATCACCTTTGATTGACTCTTATACCATCGTGAGAAGAACGAACTTTCGGCTACAATAAATCGACGATGAGCATTCTGTGAGAGACTTTCCACCACCGAATTATAGATTACCGGAATATCTAACAAAATATAGAAATGATATATCAATTAATTTAGATTTAGATTAAGATTTAGACTTACATCGATTATAGTATTGATCATAGGTGTTAACCCATCCAGTGTCCAGGTGGGTGTGACTCACAATATGAACATTGAGAACGCCTGAAAGGGTGGGAGCACATGACTGTCATAGAATGATATATTATCATATTTAAAATAAAGATCTATTTATCATACCTGACAATAGTGAGCATCAATTGGAACTAATGATGACCAAGTAATGGTCAATGCAAGGACGAGAGCAAACCAGCAAGGCCCACTTGGTGCCATTCTGGTTGATCAACCACAATCAAATGAAACGTATTAATGCAAATACAATAATCGATCGATAATTTTCACCAAAATGTTGATCAATCGATTTCGATGACGATGAAATTTTCTTGAGCAAAATTGACAAAAATTTCTAAACACAGGAGAAGCCAAATGATAGGTTGACTTAAAATTATTGATATATAACTTGGCACAATTCGAACGGCTAATTTGTGTCGATTCGACAGTTCGATAAAATATTGTCCTTTGTCACAATTTATAATTTTTGGACTTTTTCTTCTTCTTCTTCTTATGATTGATGACTTTGATCAATCAAGATGTGGTTGACAGCACAATTTGAATTGAGATACTGATCGAAGATGGCCAAAAAAGAGATAGTTTGACATCGGATTGATTGAAATGTTGCATCATAACTTGTTATCGATTTTTTTTGGTTGGTTCGAACAGTAAACTTTCAATCGGATTTGTGAAAACAATTTCAACAATCAATGTTTAGGTGCAAGTTCAGTTCGAAGTGCAATAGAGGAACAATATCTCAAACATAAAATACTGAAGAAGACAGATGACGAAGACATCACAAAAAAAATTAATAAAGTAAAGAATGAGAACGGAAAGAAAAGTATTTCGTTTTTCAAATGAATGAATTGTTCCTTAAATGTAAGAACCAAGAGTTGTACGATGAAAAGAGAGTTCTTTTTATCATAGTTTTAATTACACAAATGTGTAAGGTGAAATTCTTGTACGAAATGTAAGGCCACGTAACGTCGAAGTCGTGTGGGAGGAATAGGAAACATGGACAAAACAAAACAAAACAAAACAAAAAAAATCATTGAACCAATCTTGATCAAAGTTTTAGTTTTAGTCGCAGCCTTAATTGAGACGTATTGTAGATTGTTTGCATCAGCATCAGCAGCAGCAACAACAACAACAACAACGAAAACGGACAAAAGTGGACAAAAACGATGTAAAGGCCAACTAGAGCAAGGCAATGAAACAAGAACTGGCATCCACATTGATGATAGAAGATAGAAGAAACGTTGAAAGTTGCCGTTTCACCTCGGAGCGAGTTAATTTAATTCAATTACGCCAATTCGGACAAAACAAGGAAGACTTGCTGACGCTGGATGCGGCAGTGAACAGGCTATGTCACGTTATATGAAACTCTTGTTCACTTAGACGACCAGCAAACTAGTGTCAGTGAACAAATCGTATACACACTCACAAATTGGAAGCCATTCAACTAGTTGCCGTCGTCGTCGTCGTCGTCATCGACATCGATGCTATGTAACATCGATGTCCGCCACCGTCGTCGTCGTCGTTGTCGTGGTCGTCGTTACGATATCGTTCAATATACAAACGGAGTTTCGCATTGATCATTCGAAAGTCCAATGTCGACTCCCTTCTCACACACAAAAAAAAGGTTCAACTTGTCTTCTTTTTCATTGCGCAATTGGTCATCTATTAAATTCAATTCAATGTGAACCGTTTAATCGTTCAATTCATTCTGATTTGTAATTGCACAACTGCTTTTGTAAATGGAGACTTCCGAACAGTAGTGATTGGAGTGTGTCACGTGAAGAATTGTCACATGAATATATTGGTAACAAATTGAGGGTCATACATAATGTTTTTTTGCTGGTGATGGTGGTGGTGATTCGATGATGATGATGATGATGATGATTTTACACAATACACTTTCAATGATTAGAGAACGAACAAGAGAAAAAAAAGGAGAACGAACCGAATGAGACCGAAACTATCGAATGAATGTTTCGGTGACGTTCGGTGACGACCTCGAACAAGTCAATGCAAGTAAATGTGGTGGTGGTTTGACATCTTCAACATTTTGGGTAACAAAGTGTATCCCTCCCCGTTCCTTCAAGATATCTTTATATGTCTTTTGTCAATCTTATCACGAATGTCACCCCTAGAGAATGGGTCGATATTTGTCTTTGAACTATTTACTGTTGTTGTATGATCTCATGTTGCGTGTCGTTTTAGTTTTTTGGTTGTTCAAGACGACAGACTCCGAGATTAGCAATAGTAACATAACAAATAAATGTGGAGCCGTATCGACTTGAGTGACCTAAATTGCGCAAATGAATGAACGAAAGGAAGGTTTTCCAAAAAAGAAATGTTGATCGAACGCTTGAGAACGATGGGATGACCTATTCATCGTTTGTCGTCTCGACTCGTTGCAAACATACCATGCATCGATGATGATGATGACACTTACATACAAATATATGACACGATAACGATAAACATTGGGACGACTAGTTCACATAGAAGATGATGATGAAGAAGAAGAAGAAGAAGAAGATTGAAGACTTTTTTTTTTGGTCACATTTGACACGCACACTTTTTGTGTGAAGTGAATGAATTAGGTGTACACCTTTAAATCGATTGAATGAAAGAACAATTGATCAATGAGTCCAATAATGTTTGCTTGCTTGCTCAATTAAAGATTGAGAGAGAGAGAGAGAGAGAGAGGGAAAGAGATTGAGAGAATTTGAATAGATCAAGGAGGTGTAGTTTTGAATGGTAGCGTTCGTGCCATTCATTCATTCATTCATTCATTCGATGTAAATGTATATGAAAGCTCAAAGCTCAAGGCATTCCAAAGAAATGAATGAAGCGACGACGACGACGACGACAAAAAAAGTGAAGCAAATAGGAAGGGAAACAAATAAACGAACAACGAAATCGTCACCAAGCTAAGCAGATGACAATTTAATTGCACTTGGATGTACTGTTTTCAATCTTCCATTCATTTCATTTCATTCATTTCCCTTCCATTGGATGATAGTGTGTCAAATGAAACGTGATTGTAAATATACTTTACGCAGATTTCATTCCCTCACTCCATTTCTCGTAATTCATTTCGTTGTGGGTCGAACATTTCCGATCACTCACGATGATCGACCCAATGTTTATTTACACAAAACCAAAAAAAAAAAAAAAAATATGGTTAAGGTCAATTCGTTAGAAACCGACAAAAGAAGGGCAAGGGGAAACCATTCATTTTTGATTGAACGGTAACTTTCCTATGGCAAAACAAGTTTAATCTATAGTCATTGCCTCATTAATTACTTGATGATGTTTATATTAGAGTTGACATTGTTTATGATGATGATAATGATAAAAAAATATCTAGTTTTATCATGATTTTTATTTCATTTCTCATTCCATTTTCAATAGCGCGAATAGATGAGATTTGAAATATCGACAATTGTGATTGCGGAACACTGGGTGGCGTATAAGTAGCCTAAGAATGACGATTTGAATCTACAATTATATTTGAATGAACAAGTTTCAACTAGAATTCAATTGTGGAAAATGTACAAGAAACAAGTTAAAATTGACATTAAAATGATCACTATTTGTGCATGATTGACCACAAATGATCCACCATTTGATGCGGTGGCGTGAAAGCGCGCAGGTGAAAACCAAATCGGTGGATCCAAGATCTCATCATGAGTCATCATCGTTTTGTCACTTTTAGGTCCCTTTGTGGATGAGTGATAAACATTACCTAAATACAGATATATTTGTGTGGACCCTAGGCAACTTACTATAGAAGATAATTGTGTCTACCCTCGTCTCGTCTCATCTTTTTTTTTTGATTAGCACATTGACATTGTGTGTGTGTGATGGTCCACCGAGTTGGTTACCTGAAAAATGAACTGCACACGAACAAAAGGGCGATGTTCGTCGATGGTTTGCGCAGCACGTGCAGCACGTGCACCCAGCATCAACAAGCACCAGGCAAGGTGATGGACCGATCGAGGGTAAAGTGAAGTGCGCCTTGGCACGCGTCATTGTGCACAAAGTTCTTTTGACGATAGGAAAAAAGGCAATGGTTGGTAAAGGCCAATACGCTTGATTGCCTCGCATCGAGAGCATATGGTAAGCATGGAACAAACAACTGAGGTCGACTACATCATATCTCCAATGATTGTGCCCATTTTGGTTGTGTGTGTGTGTGTGTGTGTTCATTTTGTCTCGAAGTGTGCCTTTCGAATCATACCTTTTTAGCCATTCGTATCGTTCGTCTGCCTTATAAAAACCTAAAGTTCTTTGCCACCAATAAAATGAATTTACGTGCAATTAACAAGGGTTGCTGTTATATATTGTCAAACTAGAAAACGGAGAAAAACCAGCACGCGCAATGGAAAGTTTCTCTTTACCAAATCGTTACCAATTCAGAAATTGTATGGATCACAATTCAATTTGCCAACAATTGGCCACACAATGCTTGTTTATGCAAAAACTTTTGACTAGACAATGAGAATGGAATCTTATCCTATAATCTACATATTCGATGATGATGATGATCATCAAATTGTACTTCAAATCGATTTCAATTAGTCGCTTGCAGCGATCAATTGTTCAATTGTTTGTTTTTCGTATTGCCGATCGCAAATACACTGTCATCAGTTACAAAGTAACAAATTATAATTGTAGGTTGTTGCTTGAAAAGACATCTTCCCATTGTCTGACCTCTCACCAATAATCGATTGGCCCATCAAGAACGGTATCGTCGTCGTCGTCGTCAATTGAGTTTTGTGCAATGTTTGAATTGTTCAAACATAAGGTTTGACCTAGTAGCACCGATAATTAGTGGAAAGTTGAATATCTTTTATTTTGGGTGCATAGAAGCAAAACGTAAAATAAGTGAAAAGAGCCTCGATTGGGTCAAACACGTAGAACGGTCAATCATTATCATTTGTTGACATTAATTGCTGAACAACTCAATGGAACGGTAAGGTATGATACATTCATACATTCTGATTAGTGGCATGCGATGCGTGTCGAGTTGATGCTGCAACAACGACGACAACGACGACGACGACATCGACATCGAACGACGTGAACAAGGAGAATGGAAATCCATCCATTACTTGACACAAAATGGTGATGGTCCTGCACCTGAGTCCTCAAATGGTTCGATATGAGACCTTCTGACAAAAAAAACACTTGTCAAGGCAATAAGATCCAAAACAGAAATGATCGTGAGAACGAATGGATCACCCAATGAAAAAAAAAGTTTGCAACGGACAGTAGCAATGCTGGCACACATAATTAATTAGTTGAAGCCATAGAAGATGTTCAAGTGTGCTAATTGGTGAGAACCAATCCTGATGATGATGATGATGAAGATGAAAATCATCCTCACCATATTGTCAATTTCAGTTTGTTTCTTTGTCCATTTTAGATATTTTCTAGGTAAGATTGTGTGGCACTTAATGACGATCATAGCATACGGAATGAGCCGCCGCCGACATGTGCCGAAATGACAGGGCAAATAAGAGGGAAAGAGCAAAAGACCATTGGACACCAGGCTCAAGAACATTCATTTGCGCATCGTTGACTTTTGTCCGGGGCCAATTGATTGCCTAATGGTGACACAATGTGTTGTGTTGTGTTGTGTTGTATATACTTTGTCTGTCGGCATGTTCGTTTTTGTTTAATGCCATTGTTGTTCGACGTTAAGTGAGTCGACGATCACCGAAATAAGATGATCAACGATCAAAAGAAGAAGAACGAAGAACGAAGAAGAGAGGCGATTCCATTTGATCTTTATTGTTGTTGTTGTTGTCGAACGCGGACGCGCGACCTGTTTCCACACTAATTTACCCAATAACCAATGGATCATTATACAACACTTTTGTGTGTGTGTTTCGGGCTTGATCGGCCAGAACCGTTGCCATAATGTTTTCATCAACTATAGTTCGATTGATCGAAGCCGCAAAACGACTTCACTAGTTTTTTTAGCTCATAATGATTCAATTATAAATAGACAACCAACAGTTGTTGAAAATGGTTAGATTTGTAAAATTGATGGGACCACAATTATTGATGATGGTCAAAGATTTGTGTTGCAAATCAAACGACGTTCGTAACCGAGGGAAGAACAAAATATTTGTTTGGACCAATTGACAAACAATTGGCAACAATTTTGTTGTTGTGGTGATGGTGGTGGTCAAACAATAGAAATAAGCAAAAGATTGGTTGCCGTCGCGAGACAAGATTGTTGACCGATCGTTTGATTTATTTCATTCAAAAAAAAAGAGAAGAAGAAAAATAGGGAAATATCAAACTAAATCTGTATGTTTGTTTGGTTTCGGTTTTTTTGGATTCTCTTGTTTGTCTTCCTTATACTTCAACACACAAATGTCCAATGTCAAACTGATAAGAGGACAAATCATTCAAGTGAGAATGGAACGATAGTGATCGACTTCAAACATGTCAAGTGTCGTCCGTCTCGTGTCGACCAATTTGTGTGACATTGTGTTCATCGTCGTCGTTCGTCGTCGTCAACCTGTTCGACCGAATGTTTGAACGAACAAGAGAAAAAAAATATATAGATTCAAATGACAAATGTTGAATTGCATAACTATACCTTCACTCTTAACTCATTTCCATTGATACGGTTGCATGAATTTCGGTGCTGAAGACAACACACACACACAAGACTTGATTGTAACATTTACCTTAACCGAAAAAAGAAGAAGACGTTCCAGACAAAGGACAAATCATTACCCTCCGTCTTATAGCTTATCGAGCGAGAAGCTAACATTTTTCATTGGTAAATGTGAAGTAACAATCAACATAAATAGGAAGACAAGTGCATTTGAAGTTTGACTTTGTGTGAGTAGATAAATGTTCGACCTAGCTCGTTTTTTTGTCGACCCTAGGTCGCACCCAAGACCAAAGAAGAAAAAAAAATGAGCTTTTCGCATCGCCTTTCAATCATCGTCATCAATTCGTCGACAACATGAACGCACCTTTGGCGCGGCACCTTCAATTAAGTTTACGTCAATCTCTCGATCGTTTGGACCAAAAGAAAACAAAAACCAACGAAGCAAGTGTGTAAAAAGTACACGCGTTGCTTAGGTCCACCTCAGGCTATTTCAAAGGCCCCGGAACGGTCAAACGACAAACGGAAACAAACAAAACAGTTCACATTTCGACATGCAGCTCACATTGCAAATTGATTCACCTGAACCGGGTAAATTGGTCACCTGAACCGAATTCGCATAGCTTTGTTGAACGATATTATTCGGCAATTATGGGAGAGGAGGTAACCAAAAAAGCAAAAGTATTGTCTTGAATGATTGGGAAACAAACAATGAAAGAAACCGAAAGAAAGGTTTGCCTCAAGATGTCTCCAATGGGTCAGTTGATCGAGAAATAATTGCCCACTAATGATGACCCATGGGTACCACCTTGGCCCTTCACAAAAAAAAAAAGAAAAGCCGTTGCACCCAACACTTTCATTAGGCAAGGTGCTATTTGCCTTAACTATCCATAACGGTAAAACCCTTGCCTCAAAGATCAATCACTTCAACCAAACGAACCGATCACTTTAGATCTAAGCAAAGGTCATATCCCTTTCGTCGGTGGTCAAATCAAAAGCGGCAAAACAAACACACAGACACACACAAATGAAGAATCAACCAACCAACAATCAAATGATCGGCAATTGAATTCAAGACTTTATGGATAGTTCACAGTGGAACAAGAACTTCTTTGGCGGTAGATTGTTAAGAAAAAAACTTGAACAACCACAACAACAACAAACTTTCATTGAAAGGTAATTGTCCGAACACACAACAAAAAAAAACAGTTTGACAGACATCGATTGTTCGGAACTTTTCGATGAAATTGAAACTTGAAATTGATTTGAACAAATGGTCAGTCCATTGCCTCCCATTGTGTCAAATTTGTTCGAATGGGACATTTGAAAAGCTCATATTGCAATCTCAAATTAATGTAAACGATAATAAGCATAAAATATGTTTGAAATTGAACAAATTCGTTCGGCGTAGAGAATCAAATTTAATTAGCTTGATGATGATGATGATGATCAAGAGTCTAGGTAAGACAAAGACATGAGACACATTCATCATAATCGATATCGATCACGGGACACAATAGGAAAAACGGTCAAGATAGACCGATTTGTAAATAAGAAGAGAGCTCCCACTGAGAAAGGGAGAGAAGAATGAAAGAATGAAAACAAAAATGGACTTACCTTTCCAAAGGCTGTGGGGTTCTTTTCCTTTTGTGTTGTGTTTGATAATTAACTCACTTCTTAACGTCTCACTTCTTCGTATCGATTGAATATCTTCCCGTCTTTGAATTGTACTAATTTAATTAGTTCAAAGTGAATCATCTTCTCTTGGTCCAAACATTCTCGTAGCCATAGCCACACACACTCGGTTCCATAACTTTGTGAATGGCCATGAAACATACAATAATGATGAAGCAACAATTTTCTGTTCTTCTCCCGTTCAGTTTCCTCTTTTCAGTTGTTCAGTGGTGAAGAAAACAAACCATTTTCCGATTTATTGCACAATTCCAAGAGAACCAAACGAATAATAGTAGCATTGTAGTCGATTGATATATCTAAGACACACACACAAACAAAAAAAAACATTTGTTTATTGTTAGAAACCCTTTCGTCAGAAGAAAGAGCTATGAACCTACCATATCAATCGACAATCATTCATTTTTCATGTCTTTCTCAAGTTCATTTGCTTATCATTTAGCAATCGTCTGTGGCGGTTCAATCGACATTCGATTTCAAATGGTGAATCTTACCATTTACCGGTAGCAATACATAGGTTTCAAGAGATAATTTATTCGTCCAAAGAGAAAGAGTAGACCATCACATAGACCAAATTGAGAACTAGAAGAAGAAGAAAAGTAAAAAGTGAATTAGAGTTTTGACTATATTGAGACTTTACAACTTAATTACCATCGGGATTTGTTTTTTGCTTGGGCCAACTGTCAATCGGGTGAAACACGATCGACAAGTAGGAGATAGAGAGAAAGAGACGCAATATTTCATTGTGAGTTTACTCGATCGAATCTTTGTGGATGGTTGAAATAAAAGAAAAAAAAATGTTCCAATGTTTGAGAGCCACCTTGCATCGTATTGAAATAATTATCCATCCGGCGGAACGTAAAGACATAACATTCCAAGTTGACCCGCTTTTTCCAATCTATTAGGACATTATCATTAGATCTCGGTGGTCTTTCTTCCAATCATTCTCTTTCTTTGGTCCACAATTGAGGTGTTTGTTGTGTCCAGTGGCGCGGACACTTGTTGCGTGCCAATGACAACATTTGACTAGAATAAGGAAACGATGCGTTACGATCCATTGACAATTGTCGGTTTCACAATAGGGAGGTAGGAGGAGAGTGAGGACAATGATGATGATCATCGTCATCAAAATGACGAAATCGTTCAAACAGAATTGCAATTGTGATCGATTTTGATGCAAGTTCAGGTAAATTGAATTATGATCAACCATTTGATACGCCCTTTGATTGTGCATTCGTGTGTTCGTATTGCAATTCTCGATTACGAACAAACAAGCCGACAAAAGTGAGCAACAAGTGCCAATGTCAATGTCAAATTGTGACCAAACCATCTCATCATCAGCGGTCGTCGTCGTCGTCGTCGTCGTCTCAAACGATCTTGTTTGAAGGTGATCGAGAACAAGAATTGAAAGCGAATGGCATTGAAGACCACACACAAACACGCACGTTCGGCGTCGACTTATGTCACTTAGAGGCCACTTATTATCGTTCAACTCTACCAATGAAGGTAAAAACCTAGAAAGAAATAGAATAAGAAATGTTAATCACAATTACTAGGTCCGAACCAAGTCCCAACAACAACAACAACAACGAATTTGATGACCAGTTCCAATTAGTGTGAGTGGATGAAACGTCTCCATTATGAATAACTCAATTTGTTAGTGAAATGACCATAGACTAAAGCCGCAACGACAACAACAACAAAAATGAGAAAGAGGTGAGTCGACAAATGATGAGTCATATATGAACACATGAAATAGCACCTCAACAAAAAAAATTGATCTAGACACTGTAATTTATGGACAACTCATTTTGGGGTCATAAATTAGGTGGATGACCAATGCGTATTTACCAAACATGATCAAAACTTTGAGAAACTTTCCCTTTTCATTGCCAATGGTTTGCTATTGGTCATCATTTGTGTTGTCCATTACGATCCATTGGAAAATGATCGGTTTCGAACATGTTTCGGTTCCAATTGGTCTCGTGTATTTGGTCACGCTAAACAAATTGCCAATTAGTCATAATCGATAATCGTAGGAAAGGGTTGTTGTCGCTTGCCACCAGTCAGTCAAAGAATAATATAAAAGTCATCGACCCAACAAGTTCAAATTCGTACCAATTGGATCAACCAATTCGATTGCATTGTGTGTGCGTAAATTAATTTGCCTTCTCCTCATGTGTTGGTTCTAGTGAATTCTAGTGTACCTGTTGGGACATTGATTAATGTTGGTCAAATTTTTGTTGACTTGCCGAAACCAAAATGAAAGGAAAGGTCTCATAAAAAAATTGATTGATCTATGGTTCATAAATGTGAAGAGGGGTTATGATTGTTTCCTTTGTTTCTTTAGGGAAGATTCTTTCCGTTCACTAATCGAAACCGAATGGGGTAAAGACAAGAAGCATTCAGAAGCAAAAAAACAATTTTTTCTGAAAGCGAAAGCGAAGAAACCAAGCAATTCAATCACCGACCACAGAGGCATCATTGAAATAAATCATCTGACCAGAAGAGAGAAAAAAATGGAATAGGTCTATTTGACAGTAGAATGTTTCGTTTTCGGTTTTGTGTGAATTCAATTTACTTCATTTTGTTGTTGGAACCAATTCCATGTTAAAATGAATGTCGATTGTCAACATCGTCAACATGCGGCCTTCAAATGTGGTTTTGGCCGATTTGATCGAACCTTAATTAAGGTAATGGCTCGAATGGAAGTTGAAAAGATTCCAACAAAACACGGCAACCGACAGTTTCAATGTAATTGACATAACTAACATTGAAGGTTGGAAACAATTTTCACACCTCTCAACAACGGTTGCATAAATGGACGATGAGACTAATGGATCGAGAATTGGCACGAAAAATACAAAACAAAACAAAAAACTAGAAGCCGAAGAAGGTGTTCTTGTATGCATATAACGATGTCATTAATGATGGTGAACCGAAAACTAAAAGTCTAGACTTGTCGATCATTTTTGTTGCGGATCATTCAAATGTAGGACCAAAAAGTTGCTATTAGTCGGTTAGTGAACTAAGAACAAAAAGGATAAATCGAGTTACAAATGTGATTGTTGTAAAACTAGTTTGGAAACATTTTTTTTTGTTTCAGTTCCGCAATGGAAAAGAGAATTAATTCAATAATGGAAAAGCTAATAACTTGGTGGAGATTACCAATTTAAATGGTAAATTATGATTGTCTAATAATGATGATCATTTTGGACTTTGTGTCATCGACAAGATGACGAAGAAGTGGTCCAATGGATGGATTGCATTGGTATCAACATCAACAATCAACCAAAAGACAATTCGATGTCTTTCTCTTTTCCTTTTCTTCCTTTCTTCCTTCTTCACTCTATTGTTAGTTGACAATTCAGGTATCTTGAGGGAGAGACCAATCTCTCATCTTCGTAACGCCCTCAACACATTGTCGAATGAAAAGTGCAAAGGTGGGACTAGACAATATTTTTTTCAACAAAAATCCATTAGCTACCCTCGAATGATACCGTCCCCTTCAAATGGTAGGACTCAGCCCATCACCAATTACCGTCCGAGCTAATAAAAGATTCATCGATGGTAAGGTCCACTTCACACACGATTCAATCGTCCATGGTACGCACCTGTGAAACTTTTCATTTCATTTCATTTCGCACACCTAGACAGAAATAAAAACCAATTGATCTCTCCAAATGCAAACCATGTTAACATTATCGGATTATCCACATCTTACCAATAGAACGAAGACCGAAGACGAGGAAAATGAATTGTATGAAATGGATCGATATCGATCATCAGCATCATCGATTGATTATAACAATTCTCACCATCATCGCCATAATTCATCATATCCACATCATCTAAATCGATTCGAATATTCAACTGATACATCGGAAAAGGATGATAGTTGCCCGAATACTCCCACATCGTTAGTGTTTCAACTTGATTCACCATTTCATCGATCAATTTCGAGTCCATCCAATGATTGTAGCAATATGTCGGTAACGAAGCCAAATGGAAATAATCCAAACCATTCTTCATCATCACGAAAACGTAATGAAGGAAATGAGAATAAAACAACAACAACAACGACGACAAAGATTCGACGAAAAACATCGCAAACGAAAACGAATGTACCACAAGTGGTGATGCGAAAACGTCGAGTTGCAGCAAATGCACGTGAACGTCGACGAATGCATAGTTTGAATAGTGCATTTGATCGTCTACGACAAGTGGTTCCGTCGATTGGTGATGATCGGAAATTATCTAAATTTGAAACACTTCAAATGGCACAATCATATATACTTGCATTGAGTGATCTGTTGGGTGTTGCCGATGTTGAGTCCGATCAAGAGATGATTGCGTGAGATTTGATCAAAACAATTGATTTAATACAAATCACAATGAGAGAATAAGCCAATTTGTCCATAACATGTGTATAACGAATACCATTTTGTAAATAAAAACATTATTTTTTTAAACACTGTTTTGTCGGTTTGTTTATATAGCTTATAATAGTCGACCAATAGTCGCAAAAGTTTCCGGCAGCGGCAAAAAATTTCCTGGAAGCAATGCATTGAGAAATGCGTTTACGAATGATTCGTACATTCTATGTATTCCTATGTCGAGAATCTCAACCCATTCTGTTCACGCTTGATGTTCCAAAAATGAATGCAGAGAAGCCAACTTTGTAGAATGGAACATTATTGCATAACATTAGCATTGCATTGGTTTACAATGGAAATTGTTCAATAATGTACCAATGTAGATTTAATTTTTTGTTTCATGATAATCTCCGATTTTTTCACATTTTGCTGCTCCATAAATAAATTTGACCTCCTGTCCATCATTTGTACCAAAGAAAGAAACGGGACCATAGGCCGTTGGTCCCCTTAATTAGCTCTTAATGGTTCGACACAGTGGCAAGACTGAATTTGAGTTTGACGAGCCAATTGTTTCGGCATCAATTGTGTGTTCCAGATATGTCAAAATTTTTTTGTTGTTGTTGAAATGTATCAAAACATTCAATGTTTGTTACATATTGCGGGATGCCTCTCTAGTGTCTAATTGTTTTTGTGGATCCACAATTGTTTACGAAACCATTTCTCTTCGATAGCTTTGAATCTGTGAACAGTGGAAAGGTGAGATTAGAATTTTACTTGTAAATGCATTTTGCCAAGTGAGGTGGCCAATGTTCTGACATCGATTAGGCCACTTGTCATTTAGGTGCAAGTGTATTGCCTTGGGCCGTGTGCCATAAAAAGAAAAGAAGGAAGAATCAAACGAACAAGACAAGACAAGACAAGACATGTTTGGTCTTATCGAGACATGACGATAAAGTTTGACCAAACCAAAAAAAAAAACAAAAAACACGAACAAGTGTAGCCAATATATCGATATAGATATCTGATTTGAGAATTGTGTGAATGGTCCATGACCATTTGGCCTTACTTCATCGTCGTCTTCGTCGATCATTTTCCCTCACACTAATCAACACTTTCACTCTCTTTCTCTCAATGTGTCAAATGAAATAAATTAAAAGGTAAAAGTCAATGTCAATGTCATTGAACGAAAATTCAACGTGGCTATAGCCATGAAATGAACTTAATCTTACAATTGATGTCGTCGATATTGGTGTTCGGTCCTTATCATTGTGGCATCGTTGCCCATCATCCATCAAGTGGCACTCAACACGGTGGCCAATGTTAAGACTAAAGTGTTACTATCAGAAAAAAATTACCAAGAGACACAATCAACGAAATCAATTGGCGGTTGGTAGGCAAAAAAAAAATAAACGAATACAGTTTTATTGTCCCCATTGAATGAGAGATAGATTGAAAGTGCCTCTTGTAAGGCATTAGACTTAAACGCATCTCCATTAATGGAACGAGCATCTCTCACCGCATGAGAGAGGTCGATTGATGGAAACACATCTTTACACCCAACATGAGGTCGACCATTAGACAACGGGGCCCATGATTCGGGACATTAATGTCGATGAATACAATCAAAGTGAAACAAAACAAAGTGCATTGAACAACAAAGTAACTAAACCAAAAAAGAAATCTAGGGCCTCACTCAAGAAGTCCAAGAGCATGGTTCACTCAACTTGGTAAAAGAAGATGAACGAAATGATGATTGGAAACCAACAGTTGAAGTAGCACAACAACAAAACCGATGATCATAATCATTACAATACCGAAAATCATAGTTTAAAATTCTTATATTCATTCCTTGACATAGGTTTAGGTCACACGAGAACGGAATCGATAAGTAAATGATTTTTTCTGTTGTAATTTTCGCCTGTTTTTTCTCTCTCTTTTGGTGAGCAATCAAATCTCGATCAATCAATCAAGTAAAAGTGTATGAGGAACTGTTGGTCAGCGAAGAAAGACGACGACGACGACACAAAACTCAATGAGGCTAGACAGTTCCGCGAATTTGAGAGAGGTCAATTGAACGAGGTGTTAATTTAGTGCCGCCAATCTATGCAAAAGAACAACGAAGGAGAAAGGGAATCATTTGGTTACAACGTTGGACCTAACATTTCATTCGTAACCGACCCAAGCACGAGCTGAAAATGATCAGATCGAATGGGTCGTTCGTGTTCCGTCGATCGTGCAAGAGTTGTCCATTAGAGATAGAGAGGGGAAAACGTGCACAGTTAACAAGGCAAAGTCAAAGATCAATCAGCAGATCGTTTGCATACAATAAGAGCATCATAAAGTCATTTGGCACGGTCATAACGATACTGATCACAACGATTGTAGACTACTTCTTGAGAGAGAGAGAGAGAGAGAGAGAGAGAGAGAGAGAGAGAGAGAGAGAGAGAGAGAGAGAGAGAGAACCTCTTACTCCAAAACAACAGATAGAGCCGACAAAATGTTACGTTGAGGCTCCCATAATGGGTGTTTCCATTCACGAACCGATCGGTTCCATTCGGTCGGTTCATTCTCTTGACCAATTGTTAATGTGTTAAAGAAACGGAAAGAACATGACATAGACCATAGACATAGGGACATTGATGAACCCAATTAAGATAACAAGCAACATTTTGCCCTCGTCACTCCAACCTGGACCGATCGATTTACACCTTACCCGGTGGCCAATTTCAGGGGAGGACACGACTACTAATAAAGCATTTCATCGATTGGTCGTTCGATACACTAATGAAACATTTTAAAGACATAAAAAGTTCTCGTCAATCTTGAACGGAAATCGATGTTGAACATTCAACAAGATTTTCTTGCTTCCGAATCCAAACCCATCTCTGATCACTTCCCCATCTGGTGTTTCACATTACTAATATAAACTAATCGAACTATTCTTAGGAAACCTTGTTGAATACTATTTTGATGACGAATCATTTTTTTTTCATCTATGAGAACAAAGATGCAACATATTGTAGCACCAGTGGATGATGAAGATGAGAAATTTGAAACCGAAATGGAAATCATTAATCAAGTTGGAATCATTCCATTATACTTTTCCAAGATGGATAAATCAAGTTCGGCTACATGCGATTTCTTCGTTCAAGGTCGATGTAAATTTGGTAAATTGTGTCCATTTCGACACGTAAAAGCGGATAAGAATGTTGTATGTAAACATTGGCTTCGTGGTTTGTGTAAGAAGGGTGATGAATGTGAATTTTTACACGTTTATGATGTGTCGAAGATGCCCGAATGTTACTTCTATTCAATGTTAAATTCGTGTACCAATAAAGAATGTATGTTCCTTCACGTCAATCCTGATAGTAAGGTTAAGGAGTGTCCATGGTATAATCGAGGTTTCTGTCGTCGTGGACCCGAATGTCGTCTTAAACATATACCACGAATCTTGTGCGTCAACTATTTGTGCGGCTTCTGTCCGAATGGACCCAAATGTTCATCCTCTCATGCACCATACTTTGTCGATATTGAAGCATTCCGAAATTCATTGTCAAATACGTATGCTACGCCATTCGTTAATGTTACCAGTCGAAGATCGATGGGTCAATTTCAAGCGAACGCTGAAGATGGCGATATAGTCTACAATTGAATCGAATTTGAATTTGCTTTTCCCATTTCCCATTATATATCGTTGACCAACAACTTCGATCATTGTAATAAAAGCAGGGGAGGAAAGTTGAACACAATCAATTCATTTGAAAACGGGGTGATGTGTTGGATCCAAATTCGAGTCATCGATCAGAAACGGAGACCAGAAAAGGTATCAAATGTGTCTCTATGTGTGTGTGTGTGTTTCTCCTACCCACACATCTCGTCACGAATGAATGGATAAGCCAGTTTAGACTAACTAGCCTGACTTGTTTGGAACGAAAGCTACAAATACACTTTGATTGCAAATTAATATGAGCTTGATTCTCCAAAACAATTTGATGCCAAAGAAACAATTAATGTTACCAAAAAACCGACTAATAATAATCGACCATTATATGACGTGTATGTCATTGGTAAAATGTTCAACAAAATGACACAATTCGGAACCCACATTTTGATTTTACGCCATTCTCGTCCTAAGGAAAGTGGAAACCATTAGTATATTAGTAATAGCTTGAATGTTTTTACCTTACCAACAAAGAAATTTGCATTTAGCACAAACTTAATCTTTTTCGATCTTCTTCACTGAATGGTCCGACGAATTGGCAAATTTGTTTGGTCGCTCATCTTTTAAATCGATGTTTTCCAACGTACACATTGATATTGGTTATCGTAATATCGACTGAAGTCTCGTTTGATTCGTCATCGCTTTGCACAAGGATTTATGGTAGACGTCGATTGTTCACTTTGTTCCGACGACGACAATGATGATGCCTTCAGTGGCACGTTCAACGAAATGACACAATTTGGTTCCAAATTTTTATTCTACACCATTCTGGTCAAGTAGAAAGTGGTAAATTTTAATATATTAGTAATAAATTGAATTATTTTAACATTACGTGTTGACTTGCATCAACAAAGACATTTGTCTTTGACACAAAAGTTATAACAACCAAATCATACGACATGTGCATTCAGATATTTCTTCTGTTCTACTTATTATACAAAGATTCAATGATTCTTTTAAAATTGAATCAAATACGTCAGCTTGATCGACTCCCATTCAGTGGTACGGATAATACGATGAGACGTTGACCAAAAGACAAACTGATGAATGTGTGACACAAACACAAGGAAAACAAATAGCAAATGTAGACCTAAGTAAGATAAACGTGTAAGAAAGGAGTTTTAACAAATTAAAAAACTTACAATTAAAATTGTTGGAATAACACGTTGTTTTCACAACAAATTAAACGAGGGATTTTTGGTGCACAGACAAATGTATAGCAAACTTGAATCCATTTTTAATTTCCTTCGATTCTTGATTTCTTTGCATTGCAATTGCATTTGCAACATCATTGTGGCCAACAATACACATTAATGTAAAACAGCTGGTTGTGTACACACGTGCATATTGGGTTCATACAATAACATTGTTTTACAACAAAACGGTAAATATTTTTAATAAAGTTATATTTTGAAATTAACAGAAAATTTAATTTCCAATCGATTGACACCATAATCAAGTTTGTACGATTTACCGTTTTTCAGATAATTGAGTTTTTGAACTAAAAATTCAATAGATGGCGACACTAGTACTGTACCAAATAATTTTAAAAATTTTTCAGTTTTGCAAATTTTTCAAAATGTTCGCTGGTGGCGACACCTGGTGGATTTTTAAATATTAAAAA
The DNA here is from genome assembly GCA_029204025.1 of Blomia tropicalis. Lineage (NCBI taxonomy): Eukaryota > Metazoa > Arthropoda > Arachnida > Sarcoptiformes > Echimyopodidae > Blomia > Blomia tropicalis. Next base: position 346,006 of record CM055090.1, read on the forward strand.
TATTTTCAAACGCGTTTTGTGTAAAAACTACAGCGATTTCAACCATGAAATGAAGCTGACTTTTAGATTTTAAGATTCTGAATCGATTGACACCATGATCAAGTTTGTACGTTTTATCATTTTAAAGTTTTCGGCGTTTGAACACGCCCAGCTATTTTCTATGGGAAAATGCCCCATAGGAAATACATTGGAATGTTTACACGCCGATAACTCAAAAACGATAAATTGTACAAATTTGATCATAATGTCAATCGATTTAGAATCTTAAAATCTATTAATCAAAATAATTTTATGATTGAATTCGGTGTAGTTTTCATGTTTCATGCGTTTAAACATTTCAATGTATTTCCTATGGGACATATTTTCAAAACGCCAAAAATGAATTTTTTCGATAGTATCGATAGTATTTCGTTCATCACTTTCGATTAAATTCAATTTTTAAAATTATTGATTAAATTATTATCTATGTTTAAACAAGTATAACTCAAGAATTATAAATTTTATAACATTTATCATAATCTTATTTGATAAAACGTTTACTTATCTATATTTGTGCCAAGTTTGAGAATTTATTACTGTGCAGTTTTTGAGGTATTGAATTTACAACAGACCATGTAAAAAAAGCTTAAAACGCGTATATCTCAAAAACGATAAGATCTACAAAATTTATCATAAATTTATTCGATTAAGAATATTAAAATCTATAAACATAAAAAGTTTTGACGTTTAATTCGTGGTAGTTACTAAGATATTACGATTTAAACACAAAATAAACAATGAACATAAAAAACGTGTATAACTCATGAATGATAAGATCTATCAAGTTGATTATAATTTAATTTGATGAAGCGTTTTCTTATTTAAAATTGTGCCAAGTTTGAAAATTTATTTCTGTACGGTTTTTGAGATATTGTATTTACAACAAACCATGTAAAAAAAGCTTAAAACGCGTATATCTCAAAAACGATAAGATCTACAAAATTGATCATCAACTCATTCGATTAAGAATACCAAAATCTATAAAATTTGAAAGTTTCAATTTTAATTATTTGTGGTTATTGAGATATTTAGATTAAATCAAAAAATAAACAATAACTTAAAAAACGCGTATAACTCAAAAACGATAAAATCTACTAAATAGATCATGTGTTCATTCAATCAGAAATTTTATAATCTATAAGTATGATAAGATTCGAATTTTAGTTTTCTGTGGTTCTTGAGATATTAAATTTATAACAGACCATGTGAAAAAAGCGTAAAACGCGTATAACTCAAAAACGATAAAATTTATCAAATTGATCATAAACTTATTCAATTAGGAATATCAAAATCAATAAAAATGGAAAGTTTCAACATTCATTTATATATGGTTACTGAGATATTGAGATTAAAACAAAATATAAACAATGTAATTCAAAACACGCATAACTCATTAACTATAAAGTTCAAAATGTTGATCATAGATTCATTCTATTAATGATTTTATAATGCACAAGTTTAGAAAGTTTCATATTTTAACATTGTATAGTTGATGAGATATTGAGCTTTGAATTAAATTCGTCGATAATGTGTCGCGAATCTACCAATACATTGGATTGCCGATTCCAGAGTGAGATGAGACATAACTAAGTAGGTTATTTAGCTATGACCATAAATAGCACGAAAACTGTGCATCGTACAAACTCGAAAATGTTTTCAATCAATTCAGAATCTAAAAATCTACCGGAATCAATGTGAAAATCATCAAAATCGGTCAATAGATACAAGTCAATAGACAGATCGATTCGGCAGAAGAACCGTTTGACATCGTTCACATTGACACGGTAAGAAGATTGAATAAATACAGATCCATCAAAATAATGTCGGCAACAGACAATCGACGCATTCAGTCGTTTTGTGTGGGCAACGACATCGAAGACAACAACTGGATTTAACTTTGTCAACAATTGGCATTGATAATGGCAAGAAAAAAGTGAACTATCTGTCCAAGCACATATTGGAATCTCAAATATGATTTTAAACTTAACCCCATTAACGTCGATTACGTCCAGAATTCATGAATTGGCGAAAAGAGTAACGTTACAAGGTGAGACATGACAAACACAAAGTTCAAGATGGAATAACAAATTTTTTGTAACAGATTTGATCGGTGGACGAACCGAATCGAATTTGAATTTGCTTTTCCCATTTCCCATTATATATCGTTGACCAACAACTTCGATCATTGTAATAAAAACAGGGGAGGAAAGTTGAACACAATCAATTCATTTGAAAACGGGGTGATGTGTTGGATCCGAATTCGAACCATCGATCAGAAACGAAGACCAGAAAAGGTATCAAATGTGTCTTTGTGTGTCTCCTCCCCACACATCTCGTCACGAATGAATGGATAAGCCAGTTTAGACTAACTAGCCTGACTTGTTTGGAACGAAAGCTACAAATACACTTCGACTGCAAATTAATATGAGCTTGATTGCCACTGGATGTGACAATAATTCGCCAATTATCTGAATCGAACGGGACCCGCTCGAACTCTCACCCCAATCCCGATGATGATTCTCCTATTCCCTGTTCCATAATTCGAGAGTCATAAAAATGAGAACATGATTGGCTTGACATGGTAACGTTTTGTTCCATCATATTGGAACGGGTCCTCTCTCTCTCTCTAAACCAGGGAGAGAGAGAGAGAGAGAGAGAGAGATGAATGCCAATCTACATGAACACATACAACCAAATTGAATGAAGTGGAGTGAAGCGTTTTATTAGATTTGCCAACAAAAACGTTTCATTGGCATTGGGACAAAACTGAAAACGGTCGACGAATACAACAAAACGTTAAATCGCTAATTCGATGCAATAGTGTAAGAGGCACGTAGTACGTTGCGGGACTCGATTACCATTGGGTAATGGGCACTTTGTCGTGTCTCCTTCATCTCCTTTTGTTGCTGATCTCTCTTTCTAGTTCGTCGTCACAAAAACCTAGGAACCCAGGCCAATTGGCAAACTTCACCACAATCATTAGTTGCATTGTGTGTGTATATTCCGAAATGGATCAAATGCTGTCAAATGTTCTACGAACGCGAACTCGAACTTGAATTTGCATCAAGTACTCTCATTCACTAACGAATCACCCTTACATTGTTGGGAGAGAGAGAGAGAGCGAGAGCGAGCAACCAAACATGAATGAATCGATATTTGTTGGCAATTAACATGGTCGACGGATTGGCCACATCCATCAATGCGATTAATTCTGTTGGATCAAATCAAATAAAAAAAATTTGCAGGTGTGCAATTGTTCCCAAATCGTTCGCTCATTCGATTCCAATTGAAATCATTTGAGTATGATGGAGATCCACAATCACAACCACTGGGAGATGAACACGTGCAACATCAAGTATTTGTTGACAAACTCATGGTGATCAATGGAGAATGCCACACACACACACACAGACACACCCAATCAATATGAATGAGAACGTCACGTAACTTAGGAGTAAAATTGAAGATTAAGTCAATTGAGAAGATGGAAGAACAATTTTTGTTTGAGTCAATTCATCCAAGTATTTCTAAACTTTGGTTCAAATTTGGTTCCGACACGTGTCCAAGTGTGACACACGTTCACCAAAGTGTTTTAGTGTAAATACTGGTTCATTTTACTTCAAAGTATCTTGAGCCAGAAATTTGGCGTGAAAATCAAGTCACGTGTCACCCAAAAAAGTGTAAATAACCAGTATTATTCGGTCAATTTATGTAGTGAATGACTTGCTGACTGAGACACGTGTCAAATGGGAAAACATTTACACTTACAAATGAAGATCTAAAAGCTAGAACTAAATATTGGATCTAAATCCAAATGTATGCACACAAATCATCTAACTCAATTGGATCATCATCGTTCACCAACTTGGTGGTCGTCGACGCGGAGAGAGAGAGAGAGAGAGAGAGAGAGAGAGAGAGAGAGAGAGAGAGAGAGAGAGACGAAACTTTTATGATGGGAAACATTTAAAAAAATAATTCTTAAATTGACTGTTCCATGTCCGCTCACACGGCAATTATGCAACAACAAGATTGTGGAACGAGAGTAACAAATTGCTTGTAACCACTGTTCGTTCCACCTTTACATTTCAATTAGCCACTCGATCTTTAGCTCACATTCACATTGCTCGTTTTGGAACATTACGAGAGAAAACGAGAGATTGGGTATTGTAGTGGTGAATTAGCAGGAAATGATCTGTTTGCCAAAAAAACGAAGGAGGCACACCAAATAATAAAGCACATTGGCAATGAGCATCGCACTGAGGGTAAGGACAATTTGTTCGACACGAATTGACATGAAGACCAGAGAGAGAGAGAGAGAGAGAGAGAGAGAGAGAGAGAGAGAGAGAGAAAGTGCACGACCGGACCAAACTCTCACTAGATCTAATGTTCACTTTCCATTCACCAAATTCATTCGAGTTCACCTTATTTGATTTTTTGGTCCCTGCTTACTTTTACCTATTGTTATGATCACCATTTATATCCACAAATTAGCTTCTGCCCATCATTACCAGCAAACATTACAACAAAAAACGATGAAAATGAATGAATGAATCATTCCTCTCAATTTGGATTGTATCCGCTGCACCCGAACCGAACGTATCAATTACGTTCATAGTTAGGACATGTTTAATTCTAAACATCTAAAACGATGATGATAATAATGATGTATATGTCGAAATTGCTCATCAAAATCATCCTTAAAAAAATAGAGGAACGGTACCAATCAGAAATTGGCCGGAAATCACTATTGATCATAATCGATAGGTCAATATTGGCAACAAGCAACGGCAAATTTTTTTGTTGGTTGCTTTCCATTTAAAGCGGACAGGCTCAAAGACTTTTCATTCTCTCGTTCAAAGTAAACAAAACGATTGAAAAGCAATGTAAACACACCTTGTTATGTTTGTTTGATCATCATCATCATCATCATGTCTCGATTTACCCAAATAGAAGTCGTTAAGATAAGATCGACTATTGATCTACATCTTGGTAGACCACCATAGATGATGTTAGATTTGGTTTGGTTTTCCTATGGATTTGGATCAATTGATTCGTTCGGACCACACCATTGAACGGTACTAATCGATTTAGTTGAGACCTAGTCGAGACACCCCCCTCTCTTCATCTCTACTTTGGTACAAAACGTTGGGGCCCCACTCTAACGGGAGAAAAAGAAGGAGGAGGAGAGATCCAATTGAACGTTTGTCAACTTTATCGTTTTTGCAGGGCACGTCCCACAAAATGTTGAACACATACAAGCCGCATATAAATTGGACGGCGACATAAACGGTATTGAACAGTCGGTTGTGTCACACCGAAAGTTTCCCATCGACGTAAACCTAACACACGACATCATTCAACATCATTTGATCATCAAACATCGTCATCGAAAATCCCTTCAACAAAGTGTACGAATCAATCAACTAATCGTTACAATAATATTAATAAAAACGGATCCCAAACTATAACTCACCCACCAAAACATCATTAAATTGGTAAGTTGATTTATCCCAATTAATTTTTTTTTCTTTTGGTTTATATCAAGCAAAAGAGTCACAGTTTTCCAGTTCATTTAGTTCCATTCAAATTGTAGCAAGGTGATCATATTTGTATTGGTGTAATCGAATCTCGACTCTTGACTCAATCTTGACCAATTGTACAAACGAAATGTTTTGGTCAGTTTGTTTATATATGATCGGTGTCGAATGACCATGGATATTTGATATCACCTTTATTCGATCATTTGTGTGTGTATAAGTTCACAATGGTTGCGCATTTGACCATTTGTTGAGCCAATCCCATTTTGAAAAGCCAAAAAAAATAATTCAAATCAACTATGCCATATAAAATGTTCCATAGTTCACCGATAAGAATCGGCGACATTCGAGTCGACCTGTGTCTACCTTTTCCCATTGATTATTGAATGGATTGACTGATTTTTTTCTTCTTCTCCCATTGTTTGAATTGCTCACCTCGCTGCCACGGGTCATCGTGTCACAGTGAGAGAGTGTGACAGAGGCCATAGACCTTGGTATGTGTGTGTTTGGATCGGTGAAAATGGCACTCACAGGGACGTAAGGTTAGGTCACATCTCTCTCTCTCTCTCTCTCTCTCTCTCTCTCTCTCCTACTTGACATAACCGATCACATTTTGGGGCCTTGTCACCGTTTTCATATCCGATCTGATTTGATCGGACAGTGACTCGTCGTCATCGTCGTCTAGTTCCATTGTGAATGCCCAAACAAAAATGAGTCCGATTGATAGGTCGAGCCAATCGAGTGTAAACTGATTGCCAATGGTACCCGATTGTCGCCTTTTGTCCCGATCGACGTTGATCCAAAAATGAGGAACAAAAAATCAGTTGACAGTTTACGGTTGGGTCAATGTTCAATCATTGTGGACTCAACAATGGAAGTGAGTGTCACAAAAATGATTATAGATGATCAAGATCAGACAGAATAGTTAATTAGTTCACTTAGTGTAGTGTTTGAATGGAAAGCATCTGATTTGAACAATAATCAAGCATTGAAAGAACCATTTAACTGGACCAAATGGTCCATTTGAGACCATAGAGCACACACACACACACACACATAAAAAAGGTTCCCGTTATCAAACATTCGTTTCCAATCTTTGATGCTAATCTTCAACACACAATCTGTCGCCCAATTGTTGTTGTTGAATGGAATGAACAACGAATCCAATAAGAGAGGGAGGGAAAGGTGGAGAACAAATAAAGCAAAGCTTCAATCAATTGACAAACTTTGAACGGAATTGGTAATTCAGTTTTTGGGCTTCCATTCCATTCATGCAAACCTGTTGAACTGTGAAGGAACACTAAATAATCATTCAATGGTCGACTAATCTGTTTGTTCATATTTTCCAGAGTAAATCAAACATCGTCTTGACCAAATATTTGCCTTAAATTGAAGACCGAAGATTGGAACTTCAACAAAAGTGTGATGGATCTCTTCTCGAAATCGTTCATCGCCAACACCTATGGTCCATCGACGGAGCCACAACAAATGGCAACGGCTCAAGCCATCGATTATATCCTATCGGTCAAATTTGATTCCGATGAATTCGACGACGATGAGATACAACTTTACAATGGATCAAACTATCTTGAATTGAACAATCTAAGCAATATGGATATGAAACAAGAGTTAGATGATGAAACGAATGAAATTGATTCAAATTTAGATTATTCCAATGCTACAAGTGTCATCGTTGATAGCCATTCGTTTGATAACTTCTCGTTCGATGATGGTGCGAATAGTTTCGGAAAGTTGTCGTTGGCAAAAGAGAATCAAACGAAAGATCATCAACAAGCATCACCACAGCAACAGCAACAACAACAGCAGCAACAACAATTATCACAAGGTAATCAACAACAACAACAATCAAAAATGGTAAATGGAAAGAAACGGCAACGCAATTCAAAGCCACGTTCACGGCCGAAGAGTCCAACAGTAATGGTAAAGATCAAACGAACACGTCGTCTTAAGGCAAATGATCGTGAACGTAATCGAATGCATATGTTGAATAAGGCATTGGAAAAGTTACGAGGTGCATTGCCATCATTTAATGAAAATGGAAAGATGACTAAAATTGAGACACTTCGTTTTGCACATAACTACATTTGGGCTCTTTCGGAAACATTGAAAACCTTAGATTCAGGTGGAACCGTAACGACCTCACCATTTGAAAGTGCATGTATTGCAACGGAAATGAAAAATATGAACTTGCCGATTCACCATTCGGTACCGGTGAGACCGATTCATCGTCCGGACCTAGCTATGAACGTTCATCATCGAGTATGGAACATCAAGATCTATCGTTCTAGACACACATTGTTTTGTGTATTTGATTCAAAGCAAAAAAAATCGTGTCGACATTGGCTGTGATTTCATGCCGCATTGATTACGTTCAAATTGGCATTGCGTTTTCTTTCTTTTCCCTTCTCTTCAAATGGTCCAAGCGATCCAAATGGTCTCTCAACGCCATTCGGGCACATCTCTTCACCTCTTATATATATATATATTTGTTCCCCCTTATCCCTAAACTTATATTGCATATACCCAAATCATCCCACTGTACATTATTACGTGTTTTTGGCTTGCCAAATGTTAAGTCAACCATTCGAATTAAACGTCTCGCATTGAACACTTCGTTTCGGCTTTAATGAAAGAATGAATGGAAGAAGAAGAAGAAAGCGTTCCAAGAGGACAATAGTGTCTTCGTCCTTCGTCTTCGTCCTCTATCGAATAAGGTCACCTTGATTTTGGGGACTAAAGTGGCTCAAAGGCCCGAAACTGTATATATAAAACTGTACTACTGCGTAACATGCATATATTACCTGAACTCTGAACCTGTAACCTTTCATTCTCTCCCCCTTAAAAGACGAACGAATGAAAGGAGCTATTTAGGCTGAATTAAACGAGGCACTGGCCGTATTATAAAGTTTAATGTGCTTTCATCGTAAATAAATCTTACCGTCCCCGGTCGTGGCTAATTTTATGTTTGTTATTGTAATGTCGATGCCCCCATTGCTACCGTTCCAAGGAGAAAGAGAGGAGGAGGAGGAGGCAAAGGTGAAAGAGATTTGAGGGGGAAAGAAAGATTTCATTATTAATCAAATAGGACGAAGTAGCAATAGCAAATCTTGAACGAATGGAACGACTACGTCTGAGTGTTTGAACATTGAATTCAAAATGAGGGAGAGAAAGGTAATGCCTTAGGTTTTAAAGTGAAGACCGGGACCCTAGAACAGTGAATGGCTTTAGAAGAATGGACTAGTGCCGTGTTTGAGTCTCCCCATTCATTGAATAAGCATACAATAAGGAACGGTCCATGAAATGAACCTTATGACCGTGCCTTGAACACTCACAACCCGACCTCGTCGTCGTCGTCGAGACCTTCTAAGATCTAATACGATTTCTCTGTCCCCTTCAATTGGTGCAGGGTGAAAACGCCAAGGACGGTTCAAATAAAAAAAAATCGACGCTTCATTTCGTATATATTGTATTTGGGCACACACCAAGGTCTTCAAGTCGGTGTCCTTGCTTTTCATTCTTTCCAATCCCTTATTTTCACTCTTGGTCCCCCCTTTGTTCATTCAATGACCAAGAACCCTTTCATCATCGGAACGGGAAAGGTGTTAATTTCATTTAAGGTTTCCTTCATTCTATTTGAAGAAAAAATATTCAATTCTGATCCTGTTCGAGATTAACGTTCAAGCTAAATCAACTTACAAGACGGAATACAATTGACATTTAATTCTCTAACACCAAACGTTGGATGAACAAAGACGGTTTTTGTCGAAATGGATCATAATCTTGTTCCGATCGGCAATGGTCAATAGTTTGCCGAATGGTCAATAATAAAAATGACCAGATGGTGCAAAAAATGTTCGCTTGATCGAACTTTCGATGATCAGAAATTGTGAACATTGAATCCAACAACCAGATTCAATCAGAACCAAAGTTCAAACACAAGAAAAGTGTCGTTGTTTGATCACTAAACTTAATTTTCGGTCGAACGCTTCCGTCAAGTGGTTAGACCACACACACACACACACACAGGTTTCGGACGTTGACATTTCGGGCTCGTTTCGGTCTATACCGAATTAATCAATTAAAATGTGGGTGAGCTGCTAATTGTGAAAATGGAGAGAACGTAGAATGAACTTCCTTACAATTGAATTGAAGCAAATAAAAAGAAAAGAAAGAAGAAAGAAAGTATTGCACCATTTTGTAGTAAGTCGTTCAACAACAACAACAGGCAACAATTTTGAATGCATCGATTACACAAACGTTTCATGTCAAGGTGTGATTTATATTAATGGGGCCCGGACCGGTCCGAACCGGGCCAGGTCATGTACCACTCGAGTGACTTTGAAAAATAACCAATTTGTTCCTCTGACAATTGTCATTGTCGATTTGTAACATAAAATCAATTTTGAGTTCCATGTGACACGTTCAATTTGCATCGTTGCCATAGTTTTAATTTCTCCTTGATTTTCATCAACTTCATCAACACCGTTTACATGTGAAAACGGTAGCACAATTGTCAATCATCAATCCATTCATTCATTCATTGACCAAAAAACTGTTCAAAACTTTGATTTGGTTTCCATTTCGACAGGCCGTCAACACATAGATGATTTTCATATTCAATTTTGTGTTTGTTCCAATGTTGTTGTTGTATTTCGAGACAACGGTTTCCAAACTTTACTTTACTTGACCATTGCCATTCAATTGAACTTCTTTTCACTCTTTCTTTTAGGACCCTTTTTTCTTCCGTTGTTTATTTTGACTTTCACATTTTCCCCCGTTCTTTCGCGTGTACATTCAAACATTTGACAATGCACGCGCATTCAACATGTTCTCAACATTTGAGATAAAGAGTTGTGTGTGTGTGTGTGAGGAAAAGATCTAAGCCGAGCCCTTGTGCCAATTGGACCGAAACACTACGCGTGCAGCTCGTGGACATTGGCCTTTGCCATCGTGAGCACCCAAGAAAAAAAAGGTAAGAAAAAAGCTTCCAATATACCTATAAGATTGTCGGAACGGAATATAATACGCAATTAGGACACAAAAGACATTTGAGGAGAGAGAGAGAGAGAGAGAGAGAGTGAATGAATGAACAGTGAGATGAGACAATAGGAAGCATGGAATGCATTCTCCTTTCAAATCACCATTGGACATTAACTCACCATGTGTTTCAATGAGTGAGTGTGTGTGTGTGTGGAGACTCCCGATCCGGCAATTTGTAGTCCAATTCTTCAATTCAAACTAACTATCGTTTGTGTGTATGGAAAACATTTGTGTCACCGAAACGAAACCATTGAAAGAATAGAAGTTCAACTGACAATTACAATGGTATAGAGCATATCACTTTACATTAGATGAATGGAGAGAATAGAATTGAAGAACGATCACCTTGAAGCAAACCATTGTGTTAGCAACGATTCGATCATTGTAAGACTCTCTCTCACTTGGTGCTTAGTTACCATCAGAACAAGTGGTTCAAACATAAGGATGTCACCATAAGGGCAGACCGCAAAAAACTTGCTGTAATTTACATCAATTTTGATCGGTTAGAGAATGTAGGACCAATTTGTCCAAAAGAAAAACGCATTGTGTCCAATTTACGGGCATCTCAATCTTCAATTTACAATTATTGTCCGTGCTTGTCACAAAGGGTTACCAATTACCACGAAACCACAAGGGTGTAATGTGATACAGACACAAACTGAATGGTAGTTCTATGGAAAGTGGATGAAGGTTTTTCGCCGTTCATTCCAAAGTGACAACGATTTCAACGAGCCAAATCACTCGTCCGGTGACATCAGAAACATTGCCTACAAGTTTTTTGTGGTGTCGGTGCTTAATGGAGTGGCGAACCGCGCGACATGAATCTGCATATGCACATCTTGGAACGTCGACATTTTCCATTGATCGTAAATAATGGCTCATTTCTTGGCCACCATTTGCACTGTTGTTGTTGTAGCTGTTGTACTTGTGTTATGTTCCATTCGCCCAAATGTTCACCCCATATAGTGAATGAACATTAAGAAAGAGAAGAAGGAAAATGCAATTAGCCAAAATGGAATGATAGAAGAGGCAATGGGAGAAAGAATATATATATATATATATCGATTTGCATTGATGTCTTGAGTGTGCAAACATGCAAATGTAAAGTGTGGTCTTGAACGGAACACAAAAAAATTCAATCTCACGGATCAATTGAAATGTTTGGCCTCACATTTTCGGCAACTAACTGAAAGAGATCGAATAAAGGGAAAGAGATTCGATTCCGACATCTACTATTTACCATGGTCAAACAGAAAAAAAAATCGGAACCGGTCAGACAAGCTACTATTTGTGTGGCCCACAAATCGGCATCGGTTCGAAGATTGTTTGAACACGTATACATTATAAAAAGGTCTCTCAGTTTAGGGAAATTATATGGTCTCGGCCGATATATATATTGTTGATCAATCGAAATGGTCAATGTCGTTTCACGTGTGTGTGTGTGTGTGTGTTGCCAATTTATGGTCAAGCACGAATTTGGGAAATGAACGATGTAGTGCAAATAATGGGACGAGGATGGCAAATGCATCACGTTTGGAGGTGACAGTTACAATGGGTCATTTCAAACTGACCAATTGAACGAGCAGGAGAAAGGGAGAGAGGGAGAGAAAGAGAGACTTTCAAATCACCCTCGCCATTTGAGCAGCACCAATCAATAATTTGGAACAACTGGACACATTAAATGAGCAGGGGAATAATTAATAAGTTTATTTTACAATTGTGCAAAGCGTGTCATTTGTTTGTCCAAATGGTGGCAAACAAATCATAAATAATTGTACAGAAGAATACAGAAGGAGAAATGGTTGGTGCAAAAAATGGCAATTCAATGAGAATATCGTGATTGATAGAGATTGTAGAAAATGGTGGGGGTCATTATTGTTCAAAGGCCGGCATTATAGGAGTAATCAGCTTTATTATGCATGATGAGCTTGTTGTCCACAAAGTAGAAGCTATCCGACTTTGTGGCAAACGGATTATTGATCATCTCTTCACCTAAAAACAATTGAGATTAAGATTGAGAATCTTAATAAAAACAATGCTAATGCTTACATAGTTCCGGACTTAGCAAGGGAAATGTGTAGATATGTTCGCAAGTATTTGTACTATCAGGAATGCAGAAACCAAAGTCGAATTCAAAGGTTTTGAGCAATGTGTCACGAAAAAAGTGTCGTTCTATCATTTGAAAATTATTTATAGCTTTTGGACCAACTTTAAATTCAACCCTATTGTGCGCAAAAAGATAATGAAACACTTATTATGCAGCAAAATAACTGAACACATACGTAGCACCGACAGTCTTCAGCTTAAGAAAGTTTGATGTAAATTGATAACGCACGAAACGGCCGCTATTGGAAAACCGATCATCACTAATTGTAGTGATTGATGCAGTCTCTTGCGATTGAGCGTCTTTACTGTTTGGCGTCGTTGACTTGACGATTTCAAACAGTACAGCATCATTTTCCATATCGCGAATCTTGAATCGAGTAAACTCGATATCATAAATGTTATCCGAAGGGGAACATAAATATCCTATTTATCGTAGACAAGCACAATTGATCATTGATCAAGATTAATTAGTGAACATAAAAGTAAATGTGAAATGAACGAACCTTTGGTGATGCTTTCAAGTCCTCGAACATCGTCCAATGTTATGACATCCTTCTTAATCAATTCATCTTCGGTGGTTGGTTTGGGCCCATCTTTTCGACGACCGGTTTGTTTCGCCGCCTTCTTCGCACTTGTCAATTGATTTACTTTTAATGAAGAGCTCATATTTTTTTGTGATAATATATGATGATGGGACGGCAAAAATTGAATGAAAAGACCTATTATTGCTAATCGATTTGGTTGTTGACCAAATTTGGAGGGCGACACATTCGACAAATCAGGTAGAGTCTACTTTTAGCATCTGCGGCCAGAACCAATTGCACCAATTGCCGAGTTGCCGAGACACCAAAACATACACAAGATATATACATACATACATAAGGGGAACAGAACAGTTCCCCTATGTACACTCGCAAGGACGGCTATTTCTACATGCGGCGGCCAATGCCAAAGCAATTGGATTTATACATACGAATGGATTGTACAACGCTCCATACAATGGAATACATGTATTCTATCTATTCTATGGGGGTCATTCGTAAACAGTTGCGCAACAGCAAACTATTCTGAAACTTTCTTCACTTGGGAAATGTTCCGGCAATTTTATTAAATACATGTAAAATCAAATATCCAACCATAAAATTCGATTGTATTCTTAAAATTTCAACGTTTTTTCAAGTTTATGTTAGATATTTGTTCAGATAAACTTAAATTTTGGTCTTTTTATTATTAATCGTCCAAATATACAAATGTAAATAATGCCAAATTGGAAAAACAATGGACTACGGTTCCAATTGGACACAAACAATAATAGAATAATAAAATTAGCCATGGTTGCCATATTAATGTGTATTATTTTAAAATCCTATTACAATAATAAAAAAAATACTTTAAAATGTTTCAATGATCTAGCTTTTAACTCCACACATCGGCCGAATAGCGTCTTTGCGAATCCATTCGTTTCAAGTAGTCTTCGGCCTCTTTTCTAGTCCTATTGCCATGAGTTTGAATCGTTTCAAGAATTATCTCCTTCACTTCTCTTGCCATTGTTCTTGCATCACTAGAAATTGAATTAAATCATTATTAATTGGGGTAAACACAAACTAAATAATTGAACATACCCGCAAATATAAAGGTGACCATTCTTTTCACCAATAACTTCCCAAGTTTCTTTCATATTATTTTTCAAAAGATGTGTTACATAAACCTTTTCTGCTTGATCACGCGAAAAGGCCAAATTTAATTTTGTGATTGCTTTACTTTCCACGTATTTCTCAATCTCTTCTCTGTAGAGAAAATCTTCATCTTGCTTTCGACAACCGAAATATAGAATGGTATCACCAATCGGTTTACCTTGATCCAACATCCATTGTCGTTCTTGAATGAAACCGCGGAATGGTGCAAAACCAGTACCGGGTCCAATCATGATTATTGGAACCTGTGGTTTTGCTGGTAAACGGAATTGCGATCGACGAATAAACACTGGAGCAATTGGTGGCAACGACGATTCGCTTGGTTGCTTCTTCTTCAACCAAGTTGTGGCAACACCACGATTGGTACGACCAGTCATGGTTTCGTATTCCACCACAACGGCTGTGATGTGAATCGATTCGGGATACAATTTGGGAGATGACGAGATTGAGTAATAACGTGACTGAAGACGAGGTAACAATTCAAGAAGATGATCGATCGGTGGCTTTGCAGTGTTCATATCCTCCAAAACGTGTACGATACTTCGGCAATTTTTGATTATCCATTCAGCGTATAAGGCTTTGCCTTCATCGGACGACGAGCCCATCAACTTAAGTTTTGCTTTCTGCTCTTCGTCGGTTGCATATTCGGAAAGTTCTTTCAAGACATGGGTCCTAGGTGTACTCGTAATGTCCAAATAATATGTCAAAGCAGTACGATATGTGGTTGGACATGGGAATGGCGTCTTCTTCGAACTGTCCTCATCCAAATTCTTCAATGTGAACACCGTATCTAAATTGGCATTTAACAATTCTCCAATCTTTTCTACTAAAGTTGAATCATTTTGAGGATAGACCGAAATATGATCACCGGCTTCATATCTAAATAATAAATGATCTTTTAATTAAAGATAACAACCAATCAATCAATTGCATACCTTAGTTTTGAATTCTTAATGTCAAATTCAATGTGCATACACGATCGAGGTCCTTTGTAAAGTTCTCGATTGACAATTATTGGTGCAAGATAAGGATTCTTGATATCGAATGGACTGTAAACGAATTATAAATTAATAAATGATTATGATCAAGAAAAGTTCAAGTTTCTTACGATTTCTGAATGTTGTATGAATTGAGGCGAGCGATTTCCCCGCTGAAAATTTTCTCTTTTGGCAAATCATCATGCAAAATAAGCTCATATTGTCTTGTGCTAATATCTTCACCCGTTTGCAAACCGAATTGTTCACATACAGAAAACCAAAACTTTTCTTTCCATGTGATAAAATCTTCTTCAATACTAATAAAAGAAATGAATAATCGATTAATTGATTGCAATTGAATTCAATGTAAATAAAACTTACTTAGCATCATCGTCCCCGAGACCTAGCTCATAGACTCGTTCAGCACCCAATTGTGCAAGACGTTCGTCAAGATAAATGCCCACCTTGTTGTAGTGTTCATACGTTTTGTTTCCTAAACCAAAGACCTTCAAAATGATAAAACCCAAATAAAGGTTAGCATAATTGGTATAATTGAAAACATGTTACGTACGGCAAATCGAAGGCCTTTCAAGTCGGCACCATTATTGAGTAATTCAAAAAATTCTTGTGCATTATCTGTTGGATCACCTTCACCGTATGTTGCAACACAAAATACGGCAATAGAGTTCTCAATTTCGGATAATTTGGAGAGATCTTCCATTTCACATTCTTCAGGATCGGCAACCATTGCCTTCATTCCATATCGTGTTGCTTCCTTTGCTAATCGAGCTGCAAATTCTTCCGCTGTACCAGTTTGAGATCCATAGAATACCACCATATTACGTCCCTGAATAAAATGAAATGATATAGATTAAATTATTTTACAAACAAATAAATGAAAAACTTACTCCTGATTTCATTTTGGCAATAAATCCCGATTCTGATTGACTCCGTTGTAGACTTGGCCTATTTTGAAATGAAATTAATTAATCAAAAACAATAATCGATTGAAGAATATTCTTACTCTAAGGCAAATGTTTTGATTGAACTTGCATCGAACTCATTGGTGGCCTTCTTTTTGAAAAAGAACCAATAGGTGGAAATTCCCACCAAACTGATAACAATTGCATAGTCGAGTGCACTAAACTGTGCCAGTATTGATTGGTTGGTTTCGTTGTCCATCTCCATATCACATGTACTTTAAATGTTGATCACGGCGACCAGATATCTAGTTGTTTGAAAGTGTCTAATAATCTAAAGGAAAAAAAGAAGAGAAAAGAAATCTATTAGTTCACGATCAGACTATGGTTGCCGGTTTAATCGATTGTTGGTTGGTTGTTTGTTTGTGTTGTGTTGTTGCAATCCTATTGAGGCGAACGAACTTGCAAATGTTCGCGAATCGACGTGCTTCCGGACGGTTTCAACTGAAAACTGCAAATCGACAAACATATGACATAACAATTGTCTACGTGAGACACCAAAAAGAGGAGAATACATGATACAATATTAACGAAATCGAGTCGATTATATTAGAGAAAGTGAAGAAATAAAAAAGGAGAGAAACATTTAGACGAAAGGAAATGAAACAAATAGACCGCAAAAAAGGTCGTTTCAAATGTGTTTGTTCAAATAGAACGAAGCGCGTGTGTGTTGCAATATATATTTTCAAAGAAAAGGAAAGAAAAATGTTTTGGATGTTTGAAACACGAATGATTATATTTGAAAAAAGAAAGAATTAGCTCACATATGAATAAGAACGATCAAATGAATGTGACCAAATTTTCCAAAATGTTCATCACTTTCGAATGATATGATCGACGCGAACGTGTAAAAATAATAAGAAAAATATTCAACATACAAGATTTGATATAAATGGTTGCCGTCGATGTACTAGGTCTAGCCAATCGGACATCATTCGGTCTTCGATTGAGACGAGAGTTGTTGATGGAGGGAATGTGTATCGTCTACATTAGAGTGTGTGACACTACTACCACACTTTATCCCATCGTAAACATAGAGATTACATTCAAAACGTTTTTGAACGTAACCTCGATTAGGTTGGTTTGCAAACCATTATCAAATATTAAAGTATACATTCGTTACATACACTGCTCTTGCTGCTGATATCATAGATTGAAACGAGAAAGTTACTGACACTGAAAACTGGTGATAACAACATTTATAATTACAGTATGATTGTACTGAACCATGTGATTATAAAGAAAGGCTTATGATTGTTTCGTCATCCCACCTATACTGATGTTGTCTTGGACGGTATCCATTCTTAATGGAGTGTGTGTGTATAAGTGAAATTGCATGTTCCATTTTATCAATATGTAGGCAAATGATTATAATTGACATCATCAATTTAACAATCATCAACATGTGGTTCTATAATATGAACTAATGGTTCGATTATACCAAATTAACTGTAAAGTAATGCCACTATAGTATACCATTCAATACAAATGGATCAAATAATCAGACAATACTACTAGACATAATGATCAAGGTTATAAAAATTAAATGAGGGGGAAATTACTTACAATTTACAAATGTGAACAATTGCATCGATTAGGATAAAATGTGTGAGAGATATTTAAAGTGTCGTTTTATAAATAAATAGATGTAAAGATAGAATAATTGAGATGCGTCTGAGATGTAAGATGTAACACGGAAAACGGATGTTGAATATGAACGAACACTATCTCAATGGATGTTGTACCACAATCATCGATGCTGATGCACAATGTGTGTAAGAGATTTTTGTGCTGGCTTTGCACTGGAGCGTCTCAGCCAATGTCAATTGGTAATGGGCATTGAAAATGATCAAGGCAAATCGAGTATGCGACTGTGTCGACTGGTGCCTGTCGATCAGATGATGTGGAATGGAGTGGCCGATCCGCACATAACACAACAACTATTTACCATTGTGGTGTCCTGTGGTTTCGTACCAATACGTCTGTGTGTGGTGGCATACAAGTGCACCCGACTTGAGACGGAAAGAAGAAAAAAAATGCTTTGAGAGACATACAACTCACAATTGCTTGTTGAATGTATGTATGCATTATTGCTTCAATGGATGTATGCGTCGGTCAATTGAACGAAGCTAAGAACAAAAAATAAATATTAAAAAAAAGCTTACAAAGGGGAGAGAAAGAAAGGTTTTAAGGTATGGAGAGAGGCGGACTCTCTTCTTTAGTGGTATTACACATTTGATTCATGTTAAGAAACTTCTACCACTTTGATGATGCTATGGCTTGATGATGAGGATGATGAACACCCATTGATACAATCGTAGGGGCATATAAACATTAGTATTGATAAGTTGATAACATCTAACAGTTTTTCTAATCATCACAAATGATGATGGTCATGGCAATGTCGATGACGGCCATCGACGTTATGGTCATATGGTAAACAATATTTTTCTAATGAATGATATCAAGGTAAAATGAAATGTTCGGAGATTGTATACAATGAAAATCATATCAACTTACACTTTTTTGGTCTACATTGATCGTTGTTAAGTAAATTTATTATATCACATTTATACGATTGTTCATCGATGTTGATTGGTTCATTTTCAATTAATACGATATATTGATATGGTTGCAAATGGAGGTTCTAATGTGGCAAAACATCATATGGCAATGTCATCTGATTTGTCACGTTTTGTCGGTGAATGTTGATGTGTCATTTGACAAAACAAAATCAAAAGAAAAGATACTCAATCTATTTATGTTGCATTTTTCAAATGATTATTTTCACCTTGATCAACAATTGTTGATCAATCATGCAAACAAGAGTCGTACAAATGCTTTAGAGTAGAGTACTCAGAAGATTGTATGATACTAATTGTTCACAAACACCAGTACATGTGAATCACATGGTTTAGTGTTGTTGATGTTTTATATTTACCTGATGATTTAATTAAGAATATCGTTTCAAGTGGAAATGAATGATTCAATCAAACAAATGGACACATCTGAAGGAATTAATCCAAACGAAAGTTTAGATGTTAAGTTTAGCGAACTTCGTGATGCATTAATCGGTCCAGATCGTCGTCGAATTAATATGATCGTTCCAAGTGGATTTCTTGGAGCACAACCATTAAAAGCTGAAAATGAAGTAATGGTGGAACGATTCTTTGAGAGTTGTGCATTTAAAACAACGCTCAGTTGTGTGGCTGGATTCGGTTTTGGTGCTGCAATCGGTCTCTTCTCCGCCAGCGTTGGTCCCGAACTGACGCCCGTAAATCAACCGACACAATCGGTTCGTGAAGTACTTCGAGATATGAGAAGTAAGAGTATGTCTTACGCAAAGAATTTCGCTATGCTTGGCGCAATGTTTGCCGCAACCGAATGTACACTTGAATCGGTAAGTTATCAAGTTACCACCACTAGACTGTTTGATCTAATTATCGTTCAGTATCGAGGTAAACACGATTGGAAGAATGGCACAATGGCTGGTGGAATTGTGGGTGGCTTAATTGGTCTACGAGGTAAACTATTTGAATTCAATTGAGGACAATCAATTATAATTCATATTTCCTTACAGCCGGCATAAAGGGTGGAATTCTTGGTGCAGCCGGTTTTGCTGCCTTCTCTTCTGTGATCGAGTATTACTTCAATTAACAAATCAAAATAAATTATTTTTAGTGATCTATTTTAATTGACATTTCGCGTTTCAACTGTACTCACTGAATAGTCATATATCATCAGTAATATCCAATGTAAAAAGTTTAATTAAAATGCTTTATAACAGTTATATATGTTTTGGACAAAACAGGAATGCAAATTATTCGAATCATGACCAATTGCAAATCATACATCAAACGTTTTTTATGATGGCCATCCTGTTGACTAGTTTGTTGAATGTCCTTGGGACAAAAGCCATTCTTCTATGGTGAAGCTGAACTCTGTGAATCAGGAAAAAATTTGGTTAATTTTTTAAAAACAGTTACAATTGAATATAAATGAACATACGACTTGAAGGATGCCATCCTTCCGTTTGACGATCTGGTATGTAACTCCTTCGGCGAAACAGATTTGACCCCTCTTTCCGTTGGCCATCAAATGTTCAATACTAAAAATAGAGATAATTTAGGAAAAGTTTACGCAAATTAAATGCAAATTACTTGGCCGATTCGTTGATGATTAATTTATCCTTGCCAATTACTTTCATAGTTTTGGTTAACAATTCAATCAAACGAGGACTATATTCTAGAATCAAGTCTCCCTGTACAAAAATAAAATAAGATAAATCCTTTCCTTAAACTAACAATAAAAGATTACTTACTTTTTCCTTCTTCTCGATTGGATACTTAATGATAAAGAGTCCATCACTTCGATTACTGGTAACTATGCCAATGATCGAATTTAATGAAATAGCTTCCTTGATATTCATCTTATTGTCTAGCAAATATAACTTGCTATTGGTGACAATCAAGATTCTTGGCCGCAATTTATAACCGTGTCGATCGTACTTGTTAACCATACAACAATATTGAGTTTTCTCATTATCAGCTTTGATTTTAAGCTCAAAATAACTTTTTCGCATATCATCTTGGTTAGATTCTGTAAAACAATAAATAGTATAAGAATATGGAAAATAAAATTTATGATAGTTGGCTTCAATGCAAAATACATTGCAGTGAAGCCATCATTTATGCCATACCGAGTCGATTGGATTCAAATGGTTCACTAATGCTTTCTTTGTACGATGCTTTCTTCTCTTTGAACAATTCTTCAGCCAATACTTTCTCAGACAAAATTTCCTTACGTCTTGGACTAATTGCAAAAATATACTTTCGTGCGAGCCACGGTTTGTGCATTGTTCGAAGAAGTTTCGATGCCTAAATGTGCAAATTATAATTAGAATCAACAATTCACCATAAATGGAAACTAACCTCTCGACATGAAGTGGGCGCCGGTGGCCATGAATTGTCCAATACCGAAGTAGGTAACTTATTTTTCAACTTGTTGAGCCAATCAATTTTAACTGTATGCAAAAACTGATAAAATAAGATAGAATGATTAGAAATAAAGATAAAATGTACGTTTAAAAGTTCGAAAGTTACCGCTTTGTTATAATCATTTGGTGCATCGTTCCGCGTTATGAAACCATGAATAAATTTTCGAATGATCATTACTGCCCATCGTCTTCGTTCCATTTCTCGTTTGGCGATTATCTTCCTAACATAAGATTGAATTATAATAACCGAAAGTCGAGTTCGGGTGTAGATCTTTTTCTGACGATAGCCACGATACAATGCTTGAATCTTGGTTGCAAGAACATGTTTCTGCTTTTGGAACGCATCCTCAATTTGGAACAAAGTTTTCGGGAAACGAATAAAGATCTTGGTTAATCCAAGTTTATACTCTCTTTCATCATAGCCAAAATGGTTCATCAACAATTGTACACCGTCACGAGCTTCGCCATTATATTTGGGCCAAGTTGCCGGACACAGACATTTGTAACGGTCGAGAAACGAATCAAACTGACGTCGATAAGCAAATCCGGCACGACGAACGCGTAAATTTTCCATCAATCCCAAATATTTAATTTGATGGCTTACAATTTGATTATCAAATCGATTCGGTAGTTGATTATCGTTTGGTTTTATACATCGAACATACCACGGCTCTTTTGATGCCAATAAGTCCATCAAATTATTGACACTTTGCCGAAATTGGGTGGCGGTTGTTGCCGGCCGACGGAAATTGGTCAACTCATCGGGATGAAACAATTGGGCAATAATCACATTCTTCGATGAGCACATTGCTTTCTTCAAATCACGGAACAGTAGATCGTTATTCTTGTCCATAAATCCATTAACATTGTACACGACATCGCCGGCATAATGAGATATTTTAAATTGCTATCATTTAATTGAAAGAAATTAGTGCTATTGTTCTCACGGTTAACTTGAATAAAACAATGGAGCTATACTTACATCACAAGCTGGATTCTTACGCGTTTTATTATTGAGCACTTTTACGACTGAAATGTGTGCATGGGAGCCAAGATTGTCGTCCAATTTGGAGAGAAACGTGTAATCATTGGCCTCACCCGGCCGAAGACATTCTTCGTCCAAGAAGGCAATGATACCTCGATGCTTCTCTTCGATAAGATCGCATATGATTTGGTTGTTAAAATAGGTTACTGATTCCCACTGTAGAATAAATAATAATAATAATAATGTTAGTACATAATCATAACACTGAAACTATATCATTGAAAAGTTCAACAAACCTCAATCTGTTCTCGACGATACTCTTCCTGTTCCTGTTTGAGTGTAAGTTCAATGAAAAGTTGTTGCAATTTTTCATTACAATAGTTGATACAAAATTGTTCAAAATTGTTTTTGTGAAAAATTTCAAAACCATAGATATCAAGTAAGCCCATCAATATTTTCCCATTTTTAATACTCTTGCTTTCCAATGAATTGTTAAGCTTCTTCACCAACCAATTGAACAATCGTTCATAGATTGCTTTAGCCAATGCATCACGTGCATAGATGGCTTGATCACGATTGAGACCAGTTGAAACAAATTCATCTCGAGCTTCAATTGTTCGATTGGTCAATGCATCCTTCAACAATTGTTGATCACATTCCAATAAATGGCAAATAGTTAAGACGGGCTTCAAGTTACATATTACGGCCAAATCATCTTCCTCATAGAATCCGGTGTTGCCGAGGTGCAATATAGAAGCGATAATTGACAAAATGCTAAATTCTTCATTTGAACTAAAATCAAAGTGTCTAAACGCTTCGCGAACCATCTTAAATTGTTCAACTTCGTTTGATAAATCGATTTGAGCATCGTCACTTTGATTAGATAAAAATATGATTGCGGATCACGTTTCAAACTCAATCGTAGCAAACATTCATCGTCCAAACCCTTCAACATTTGATAGAAGATGTGAAAATTGCGTTCATTCTTACTTTGATAGACGACGCGAGACTTTTCCAAGAGGTAAACGTTAATGTGGCCACCAGTTGGTGTACCGAGATAATCAAACTCGACGTCCATGTACTTGCCGAATCGACTAGAATTGTTGTTTCGGCTCGTTTTTGAATTGCCGAATGCTTCCAATACTGGATTCGAGTACAACAACTTGTTCTTTACATTTTGAATTGTTGAACTTCGATGACTGATCTCGGCCAAATATTGCAAGATCTTTTTCGATGCTTCGGTCTTGCCGGATCCACTTTCACCTGAGATGAGAATACATTGATCACGACATTCATCCACCATCAATCGGTAGGAAGCATCGGCAATGGCAAATCTAAAAAAAACAATTATTACATTATTCTTAAATTATATATTCATTAAATATACTTACAAATGAGGTGTTAACTCATAAAAATTTAATTTGTGATAACTTTGGATGTAATCATTATTGTAGATTTGAAGCTCTTTGTATGGATTTACCGAAATCAGTACTTGTCCGATATAAGTCTATTTGTTTAAATGTAAATATTAAAACTAAATGATATTTGAATTTAGATCACTTACGTAGATAATATTCTCTTTATATCGTCGGTGAAGATTTTCCAGGAAAGCACCTTTGTCCTCAAAGTTTTCCAACAGAACCGAATCATCGACGCCGACCTTGTCTCTTTGGTGCAAATTATCCAAAAGTTCCATCTTGAAAATGTTCACAATAAACAATGGTATGGATCTGGTTATGACGATATATTCTCACTAAAAAACACAATAGAAAATAATTGTTGCATTAAACAAATATGATAACGAAATGTACGTCAATAGGGTAATTGTAGGTGTGCTTGTGTAATTGATAACGTAGGAATTTTCCTCTCAATATGAATTATGATTACTTTATAAGATGAAACTTTTATGATCAAACGATGATGATGATTGTAAATTGCAAGAAAATGGCTATGGTTCAATATATATATATATAGAAGTAATTACATATAAATTGATCGATGCTGTTTCAAGCCAATCGAATGAGGCCGATTAATAATGATGTTGAGACTGATTTGTATAAACACTTACGATATGAAAACGGGCATTGATTACTCTTGATTATAACACTTTACACACTGCTTTACATCTATATGTGAGAAGGATTATAGAGATTTATGTTCCAGGTGGTTCACTTTTATTGTTGTTGTTGTTGTTACGACGATGATGATGATGAAGACAAAGTAGTGGTTGATGTGGACAACAATGATGACAATTATATTTGGTACGTGTTATATTGTCTACAACGAATGGTGTTGATCGATTTATTTTTTGAAATGGCCAACGTGTTACTTTGTTCTTTGTTCACAAACACAGTTCATCCATCAATACACGTCCTTTCGGTTATTGTGGCACACCAAAACCAGCAACATATAAATATATAATCCTTATACGGCATTCACATCTTCCTACTCAATATATATAATATGCTTGTCATCTCACATGTGTGTCATAGAATAATTTCGTTTAATATATAAAAAAAAGAACGAATAGTTCCCGCCGTTAGTTTCCATTGTAGACAATAGATCTCGTATGATAGTGGCACGTTATGTTTGACGACTATGAAAACCTGCAGGTGTTTCGCACTATATACACGCGAACCAGTGTACGTTATTGGGATACATTAGCAACAGGGAATGAGACACTTGTAGGTGAGGCCAATTAAGGTTTTATATACAACACATTAATAATAATGTAAAGAGATAGACACATAGACAAACACACGTACACGATGTATCTCAAACTTGTAAGTTTGGTCGGCTGGGCGCCATGGTAAATGAGATCAAATCAGTTGAATGATGAAATAAAAAAACATGGCGACCAGTTTCCTATACGTGCTGGACGATATATATCTTTTTTTCTTTTTGATTACAATACAATCACATTCATCATTCACATTAAATAAAAACATTGTAACTTGGTTGTCATCATTGGCCATAATGGTAAGTAAGGCTGACTGACTACTTTGAATGTATGGCACGACGTCGACATTGTCGTCGTCATAGTGATCCTTACAATTGCTTATTTAGTTTCCACTCAAAAAACAATTCCCAACCCATATGCAATAAAGGTGTCGAATATTTTATGGAATATATAAATCAAAAATGCAACGCAAACGAAAGAGTGTGGAGTATGAGAGTTGAACATTCAAAAACGGAAATATTGTTTCCACACCGGCAATGGTCGTATCCTTTTGGTGATACAAGAGAGACACATTAATAAAAGGGGGATGTGAATGAATCGTCAATGGATTCATGTGCCAAGTTTCCTATGCCAATTGCCACTGATTGTTGCATTAATATAAATAGAACTAAAGATGTCGACGTGCTACAATGGTTTGAAGATGTTTGGTAATTGTGTAACATGTATTCATGTATATAGAAAGAAACCATGTGAACGACTTGCGAGAGGTTAATAATAATATGCAAAACAAATAGTTGAAGAGCAAGATTAGGCGAGACAAATTCAAAAATTAGCATGTCCAAATGTCTCGATGAGATTGAAATTTCTACTAGTGTGACAAAAGGCAATCAGCAATCAACGACTAACGAATAATTGGGAAAAGAGTTATGGAGGAGAAGGGGGGAAAGACTACCATGTACTAGTCGTCGTCGTCGTTCAAATTGATTGCATTTCAAATTGATTACCATGAAAACGAATGATTGGACTACCTAGATATATCGAGGTTTATGATCATCATGTCTGTTCAACTATAAATTGGACAAGTGTCGAGCAGAATGGGTCATGCAGAACAATTGTTTGTACATACCGAATGTTTGGATGATCGAGTCCAATCATTGATCATCAACATTGATGGTTCGATTGTTTCGCTCGTCGTCTTGGTGATGGTATTGTTTCACAATTTAAGAAGAAGAAGTAATGTACGATCCGATATACTTCAAATATTAGGTTCTTTCACTTGTTTGACTAGAGTTGGACACTTTTTTCTTCTTTTCGTCGTTGGACTTGCACCACTTAAAGGCAATGGCCGTTCTTTATGGCTTTGGCACAGACACATACATACACAACAATAATAATACTAATCGATGTTGTATGAAGATTGAAGAAGTGTCCGAAGAGTCCACGAGGAGCGACCGCTAGTGTCAGTGCCCCTGCGCTGTATGCCGTCTTTTCGGCTTCTTCGTCTTCGTCGTCGTCGGATTTCGTCTTCTTCTCCCCGTTCGTTTAGTTCGTTGGCATCACCAATTCTGGCGCCAGTAGAGAAGTGGATGAGAAAGAGAAGAAAAAAAAGAAGAAGAAATAGGGAGACACCTTCATGATGTCTTCAACATTGATGGGAAGCGCCTCCTCAACATCGAGGGTAAGTAAAGTGACATGTGAATTGGATGGGGATCATAGAATGATGACGATGAATTACGCTGAAAGACATGGACACAGCCCTTAAGTTTGACTCGTGCCAAATTGCACCATGTTTGGCAACACATTGCAATTTGAGTATAGCGATGGTTCTTGGTGATATCAAATCAGCTTCGAATCTCGTTGACGCGAATCGTGATGAATGAGTGTGAATGAGTGAGTGAGTCATTCAGTCAGTCCGGTTTGTAGTTCATTCTTTTCGGTTGAACATAATTTATCCATAATGGAATAAATGTTGATGTACTAAATACGATTGGTATCCACAGGCGTTCGATAGTGCACCACCACCACCATCACCAACATAAGCAACAAGCGGCAACGACTTGGACAACATCAACATCATCATTGGCAACGTGTTTATAATCGGCGAATCAGCTGTTTCTGGCCGTCTCGTAACGCATATGGCATTTCGTGGACAATTTGTTGCCACGCTTAAAACGTCACGTTTTCCCTTCTATCATTGTGGATTATCATCATCAATATTATTCATTCAGTTGTATTAAATCTATAGTTCGATTGTTTCAATTAAAATGGAAACAGTGAAATCTAGTTCAAAGAGAAAATCGGTCAACAATGATGAAGATATATGGAGCAAGTTACCTGCTTATTGTAGTACGAACAGTGTTGTATACTTGTTTGTTTTGAATCGAAATGCGACGAATCAAGCTTTGGAACATATTGTTTTCAAGTTGAAGGAAGAAGGCCTCAAGATATCATTGGTTTGTGGTCCTCATGATAAAAATAAAGATATTATCTTGTCAGTGTGGTGTGAACATGACAAATTGGTCCAATATTCGAGTCAGGTATACATGTCACAACAATTGCGTCGACAATGTTCGTCCGATGATGTTGATTCGAATAATTGGACCGCACCAGAACAGGAAAGAATACTTCTTCACATATTAGAATCGATTGTACAAAAGGATCGTTCAACAATGGTCGGAATGGATAATGTGTCAATCTATCCAAGACAATCAATCAGTAAAAATTTGTTTTCGTTTTGTTTTCAGTTTTGTTTTCAAATACTTTGTTTTTTCAGTTCAAATCTATCATCGTGAACAAGTGATATTAGATTATTTTCCATTACATCAACAAGACATTGTTAGAAAACTTACCTCAAGTGCATGTTCAGCATTCGCACATGATATTGGTATGAAACATAATCCGATTTCTTTCATTTCATTTATAAATTTTCTAAATTTGTAGATTCAATTCGTAATTATTTTGGTGAAACTATTGGCTTCTATTTTGCGTTCTTGAATCATTACAGCAACTTCTTCTTTTGGATCAGCATACTTTCTTTAATCTCATACTTGTTTGGAAACCTATACTTGATGAATGAATTGTTTACAATTGTAGTTTGTATTGGTTTGTTCATATTCTTAAAATTGTGGAAACGTCAATCGTCTCGACTTGCATGTAGATGGGAAACTATTGAAGCATTTGAATTGGAAAGTGCTCGACCATCGTTTCGAAGCAAGGACATGATTCTCGATCCAATAACCAAGGAAAATGTTCCATTTTATCCAATCAGGAAAACTTGGTTCAAAGAATATTTACTTTCGTTGCCATTTGTAATCCTTTGCATGTACATTTCATTCAAAGTGATGTGTCTATACTTTGAGATTGAAGAATGGACTTTGATATATTGTTCTCGTGTTAATGGTGGTCAACCAACAATTTGGGTTACAATCTTGATTTATCTTCCATCGATCTTCTATTCTCTAATCGTTGTTGGAATGAATCAAATTTACCGTATTTATGCAATTAAATTGAATGATTATGGTAATTGATTAGTTTAAAAAATTTATATACCTTTTAAGTCTTTTCTTTGGTTATTAGAAAATCATCGAACCCAAACTTCACATGAAAATCATTTGATAGTCAAATTGGTTTTGGTATGTTCCATTTACCATATTCATTTTGCTCGATTAATGATTTGATTCTATCATTTAGTTTGAATCTGTCAACAACTTTCTAAGCTTATTCTATATTGGCTTCTATCTTCAAGATATTAACATGTTGAAATGGGTATACATTTCATTATATACGATTCACATACTAAATTTGTTTGCAATTTCAGAATTTGATTACCATGTTGACCATTAATCAATTTGTGGATAACGTTTTGGAAACATTTCTTCCCTTATTTACGGTATATGCTAAATCAAACTCTATTGAAAAGAATATAAAGAAGAAAGATATCGATGAGAGTTCGGCTAAGATCTTATGGGAAAATAAATTATCCGAATATGAAGTAAATAATAATCGTTTAGTTTTTATTCAATTCTTACCACTTTATTACTTGTTCCGTTTCAGGACACCTATTATGATTATCTAGAATTGTTCATTCAATATGGCTATTCGTTTTTGTTCATCTCAATTCTACCACTTGCACCTGTTATTGCATTTTTAAACAGTTTCGTAGAAATTCGTCTTGATGGATACAAGCTCTGTGTTGCAATGCGGAAGCCAAGACAAAGATCTGCAAAATCAATGAACAATGCATGGATGGTATTTGTTGTTTTTCATTTTCGATTAAGATGACAAAACTCAACTTTCACTTTTACAGATATCATTCGAAGTGCTCTCCATTTTGGTTGTTATCTCAAACCTGTTGACTCTTTCAATCGTATCCAATGCGTTCGATGAATTCAGTTCATATTTTATGTTAACAAAGTTTGCCTTTATTGTTTATGTTGAGGTAATAGGATCGTTTTCATTGTACTAATGATCAATTTCTAATGTTTTTGTTTTATTGCAGCATATTCTTTTAATGTTAATTCTTCTAATATGGTACATTGTTCCTGATATTCCGAAAGAAGTGAACCTTATCCTATCTCGGCAAAAGTACGAAAATATCAAGACAAGTAATTTACAATCACCAAAGAAAAACATGCAAACTTCTTCTGGATGATTATTGTTGTTGTTGTTGGTTATTTGTTGACTTGTTGCAATCCGAAGACCATATCGTTTGACGATCATTTGAAGATGTTGTGTTTGCGCCTTGACTTGGTGATTGAATAGAACTGTAAAGTTGTTTTTAGCGCTAAAGCAATAGATCATCATTATAGTACGTACCAATCATCAATGTCACAATCTCTAAATCCTTTTGCAAATGGATTACTTGCTATTTTAAGTTGTGTTATCTATAAAAAAAGTTGCCTTAAATGATTTGTTTTGATAAAAAGTCATAATTCTTATAGTCATACCCTGTGATTTTGATATGCAGTTACTGCAATAAATTGTGTTTCAATAAAAGTAAACGTTTTAAAGTTGACCAATTTTGATTCCTCTCCGGTAGCGCTATCATATATGACGTGAAATCTCGGCTGATATCGATGCATAGAATTAAGAATAATCTGTAGTGAATGTAAATAAATAAATCTTCAATAAATAATTGAATTAGATATTATTATAGATCATACGTGTCCATTATTATCCAATTGATTGTTGGTCAATTTAAGTTTATCGAATGAGATTGCCTGTTTCATCCAATGCGAACCCTTTTCCGGTGAATCTTGATGGATGTGAATTCGTGGTGGTGCACATGGATCACCTTTTCCGGCGACTACCCAACTAGAACTATGAAACAATGAATTAGAATTACAAATTTCATCTAGAATTAATATCATTAAAGACCCGTGTGAACTCACCTGTGAAATGCATATCTATATCGTTTCTCGTCAACCGGAACAAAATCCATCATTAAGATGTAGTGTGCGTCCGGATCTAAGCCCCACAACTTGATTTGAAAGGTGGGAAATGCCCGCCTAAAATAATTATAATTGTATAAATTATTTCATTCAAATAAAAATAATAATTTTGTTCACGCAAACCTTCCAGCTTTGGTTACAATCATTTCAGTTCCGAGTTCGTTAAATTCATCCCAAAGACATTTCATTTCGAGGCAAGCTTTTACTGGCCACAATTTTTGATTTACACTTCTTGATTCGGTAACATTATCCTCAATTGACTTATGTGAAGATTCTGTTCTCAATTCATGTTGAGAATTTGAGTGTAAACTTGTAAATCCGTTATCATAAATGTTTGATGATCCATAGTTTCGAACACACAATTGTTGTTGCATTTCAGCAAAGTATGCAAGCCGATGACTAACTTGTTGATTGACCAATGGTTCAAGATTGTTGGTGGCACAATACTTTTCGGTCATTGGCATTAATCGGTCCCAAATGGATTGATTAGAACGGAAGATTGTTGATTGATCACAATGCATCGTTGTTGTCGTTCAAGTTGTTCTTAATGGGTACGATCTGTAGAAAAATGAAAACAAGATTTTAGTTTAGTTTGATTTCGAATGGACCCGATCCACTCTTGTGGGAATGTGTACTTTGTATGAGTTGCTGAATCACATTTGACCACACAAGACACAGACAGTTTGTCTAGGACGACACTTTTAGTAGTCAGCAAGGAAGCGACCCATAACGATCATCATTGAAGAGAGAGAGAGAGAGAGAGAGAGAGAGAACCCTTGAAATCTTATACTAAACTTGCAATAAAGTAAGGGAAACATGTACCACCATCAAAGTAGCAACGATTAACTGCACACGACGCACGTTTTGCACCAAATTGACAAGTCTATTTGTAGATATTGGATCCGTTAACCTTCATAGTTTATCGTCGGCTGATGGTCTAAAGGCAGCAAAAACAAATGACATCGAAGAAACGTGTCACATGTGTCGTTTATGGCTTAATTTTAAATGTTTTAACCACATTGCCATTTGGGTGGGTTCATCGTTATATAAATGGCATCTGTTGGTGCCAGGAAGTAAATGTTCAATTCAATTTGAAGATGACAAGATGAATGCGATACAATGGGACCACACATACCTTGATCAGATGAAAATTTGTTTATACCTTATGGGAAATTTATGGAAACTTTCTTTCCCTCTAATGGAATTGTATGATTTTCATTCAATCTTGCAATACAATCGGTTGGACGACAATTACCGAAATGAATTGATCAATAATATTGGCAAAGTGTTTGAACACCGCCACCATTACTAATCGAACAATCGTCTTACGTCCTGGTTAATGTTAACGTTGTTGAAGAGGATGGAAAACATGGCAATGGATCATCCTCAATTCTTATTCTCATCATCGTCATCATTTGTGGTGCACATGGCACACTCGACCATCGTTATTTGATTGCCATAACCCATAGTGGGCCAAATGAAACCGAAACTTTCAAACAAAGCGAACATCACTTTGAATCATAAAAATAGAATCGTTTTTTTTGTGAAAAAGAATATTTATCAAAGAGAAGACAGTTGGGCCACTAAATGGTTACATGCATACACACATAAATGGAGGGCGAACGTTGAATGATTTGAAAAATAATCTCCATTTATTACTGCTGCCAGTCTGTCAGTACATGTTCACCATTATATACTATTGGTCTAGACACCATAGACAAACGAAAAGGACGACGACGACGACGACGACAAGGATGAGAGGATGAAGATGTTCGGTTCGTTCGTCCCGTTAATACTTTGTCCCGCTAATGTAGCCGAATAAACGAGGCACACTTCTGGTCGAAGCAATATATACTTGTTGAACATTGATCAGTCGACACATTGCACCCCATTCCTTCGTTTGGTTCGGTTTGCTTTCCTTTCCCTCCCCCTCCACACAATTTGTTAGATAAACATACGCCAACAGTACATTTTGGGTAAAGTTTATTTATCCATTTCGACATTGCATCCAAATAGAAAGGATTCATCCAAACGACCCCATTACGATCGACTTTGTTTCTTCTTCTTTCTTCTCTTAAGAATACAAAAACAAAGGAATTCATTCAAATTGTACAACTACACAGGTCGCCGTCATATGATCATAGGTGAGAATGGAAATCATCTTGATTGAATCGAGAATTCAATTCGATTTAAAAGTGTAAAGTGGAAGAATGGAAGACATCGATTGTCAAAACAGCAGGAAACGGCAATGTTGATTTACATCGACGCCCCCCGTTAGTCTTGACAAAGTGCAGAAGACAATCAAAGACAGATGGGCGAACAAACAAACATCGATTGAAACACAGGATATGGTATAATAAATGAGGGCCACTTTGTTGAAAGATGCTATGCAATTAATTTAATGCAAATTTGATTTGATCATCATTCATTTCGGTATAATGTAACGCACTCATTCTTAAACATATATAAAATGTATATAAATTGACTATAATCTGGTTTGGTAAAATTGTGACTATTGAAATTGCATTCTAAACGTGATCGACTATGCAAATTGTGATCATATTTTAATTGGTCCCAATAAACAGAACCAAATAAATCATTTTTCATCATTCCGTTCCAATGCATCGGCAAGATGATAATGTGTACGACGAATTGAGGACAACTTTAAACGTTCCTTTTGAAGCAAATTTTCCAATTCTAATACTTTTACTTGACATTCCATTTCTAATCGTTTAGCTTGATGTAATGATAAGTTGGAGAAGTCAGTTATATCTAAAAAAACAAATGAATCATTTTAGATTGACGATAAATTGATTAAATTGATTGAAATACCTGATTCTTCAATCAATTCATTGCATTGTTTGGTGGTGGCAATGACGTTTCCCGTGGCTTGCAACACTGCTTTCGATGATTGAGCCAACTTGGCCATATTTTGACTTGATGATTGTGCCTTTACACGTGATGCAACCACAAGTTGTGCACAAGCGGCGGCAATTTCTTGTGAAGCGGCCATCAATTCTTCAAATTTGCCTTTTCCACGAATAATCTTGTCGGCAATTTCACTAATAATAACCAAAATTAGTTTGAACAATGAACAGAAGTGGTAAACAAAGACAAAAGACAATTTACACTAAAAGGTTGGCATCGGCAGCCACCGTTTTGGCAGCGGAAATGAGTCCCTCCGTCCAGCGATGATTACGTTGGTAGAATTCCTTCATCGAAGACGATCCCTAAACAATAAATGGAAAATGTTAGTAATAAAGAAACAATTGAATGAAAGTTTAATGATTACCCTTTCCTTGGAAGCAATCTCAAGTTGTAATTGTTTCGAATCGTGAATCAATTGTTTGATTGCTTGCATCAACATAGTGCAAGCATCCAATATTTTACCATTAACTTCTAACTTTATTCCCGTATCCTGTTGACGAGCTGACGTTAACATTTGTTCAATCTTGCTAACCGCATCATTGATGGCACGATCCATTTGTTCCATTTCGGTACTAAGTAATGTTTCAAAATCAAGATTTTTGTTCGACATAAATTCAGGAATAGCAGCTTCCGTTATACGTTGCATATCTAAGAGTGCTCTCAATACATTTTCAGTACATTGTTTTGCATTGCCAAAATTGTTATCGATACAACTGGATAAACCAATATTTTCCGCAATAAACTTTACACATTTTGAAAGTAATTCTATTGAATAAAGAAAAATTGTATTAAATATTTCAAGTTATCAACTAAAATACTTACCATCGGACAATTCTAGATTAGGTAAATTTTGTATGGTTGTCTTGGAACAGTTCATCGTGTAAAACAATTGGTAATAATAGTTGAGGGCGGAATTAAAAAGATCCATATTGTATTCGGTTTGAAGGAGACATGTTTCAAACGATCCAAAATTGGTTATTAAAATTTCAATTTGAGAACTAAAATATTGAGGAGTACAATTAACTGATGAGAAACCCAACTCTAAATCTTGATCGATGATTCTTTTGGAAACGTCAACACAATGTTTGGAAAATTTTGCTGCAAATAAAAAAATTTGATCTTAGAATTTGTTATAAAAGAATGGAAACAACTTACAAATCATTGACTTGTATATGTCAGTTATGTTTTTAAGATTATCTTCTGTTAACCTTTGAATTTCTGTTTTCATTTGTTCGTTTTTCATTTCAAAATTAGATAATTTTTGGGCAAGTTCTTGACACTCTCTTTCTGAGCTATTCAACTTTTCAGTATAATTTGAAATTTGATCTTTAAGCGTTCCCAATTGTGAACTAAGGTCACCATTTTTAATATAGGCAGCTGTCATTTCCGCTTCTTTGCGAACAAATTCTTTGACTCGTTTCTCCAATGTCTACAAAAAAAATTTGTTATTGTAAAGTTTGAAATAGGTTTTCTATAAACTTACGTCTTTGGAACATTGCAATTCTTCAATATTTGTCTTGGCTGCCGACAATTGTTTGTCAGTTTCCGCTTTCTAGATTCAATATCAAAATTAATAATGAAAAAATAGAAAGTAAAATATAACTAAACTAACCATTCGTATTAGTTCAATATGTTCACCTCGAAGTTTTTGATAAAACTCTTTCATCTTAGCAAACTTTATCATCCGTTCTTCAGCATCAGAACTAGCTTTTTGCTTTTCCGTTTCAAGCTTTAAAACTTCAATCTCTTTTTCCATTCTTTGGGCAGTTGCATATTCTAGTTCGGTAATTGATCTTTTCAATTCTTCAATCTTAAATTCATCCTAAAAACGTAAATTTTAGTAAATAATATCAAATAATCGTGAATGTGTACCTCAGTTTTGATTCGACGAATTTCAATCTCCAATTCTTCAATCCTTCCCATTAGTTTTTCAATTATTTTATCCCTGTAAAAATAGATGATTCAAATAAATAAAATATTACACAAAACAAAATTACTTTTCAATTATAAGGTTTTGTTCGTGAACGCCAGGTTTGTTTTCTTCCGGAAACGACCAAATGGAAACTTCTTCCGATTTATCGGAATCATCCTATGAAAATAAATAAATATTTAATATAAAAATCGTCAATGCAAAACCAATGTATCAAATCATACATCATTGAAGGTAAGATCCAATAGGTTTGGATCAGTTTCAATCGATTCTTGTTGAGGAATGATTACCACAGGTGTGACGTGGCTGTTTAAATTAGTTTGAATAAAAAAGTTCGGTGGTTCCTGTAGAAATGATACGATAAGATTATTCAAGATCAATATTTACAACTTCTTTTTCATTTTGTACTTACATCCGGTAAACGAGGTATTGTTATTAGATTTTGAAAATATTGTAAATTACTGGAATGATAATAAAATGCTTTCAATCTAAACGATAAAAATTTACAATTAACAATGGTTAGATTGTTGATAAAATCCATATAATACAATTTGAATTGATTTAGAAAACGTTCTCGATGTCCTTCAAGCGTTGTTGGTGGTAATGCTAAAATAATAATCAAAGTTAGACAATATAAGACAATGCAAAAACATTTTAAAACAAACCAGAATGTAATTTGAATAATATCTTTACAGAAAAATCATACAATTGACTTGAATCTTGAATACACATGATCAATGGTGCAAGCCGACATTGACCAGACGGTGTCATCGAATTTGATCGACTCCTGTCAAGTGAATTGAAAACTGAAAATGATAAATCGTTAATACCATGTTCAATTAAACTATCATTATTACTTACTGTTGTTTTGAAGACACAAGATTTCGTCCATATAATCAAATATTTCGCAACATAACTGGAAACTACAAAAATAAATTTTAAAACAAATTGTAATACAAAACACAAAACTTACAATACGTTGACATCATTTTCGCCGATTCGGTCCAAATCATCATCGGAAATAATTAAATTTCCAGGAATGCGTGGATTCTATACGAGAAATCGTTATAAATACAATTAATCAAGTTCAACTCATACTTTTATATGAAATTCAATTTTGTTGACTAATAATGAACAATAATTTTGGATCAATTTTCCGTATCCTTGTTTCAGAAGACCCCACATTTTGCCATGATCCTGAAGAAGCGATTTGAATCGATATGAATCTTGAATTGCCTACAAAAACAATAGATGTCAACAAACAGAGTTGAAGTTTTTGATGTAACATTACTTTTGGAAATCCATCTCGTAGCACCTTATGAAGAACATGGCAAAACTTCCAACATACAATTTGATTCTCGCCAATTGGCAATGCTCGAGCAAAACGCCAAAATATTTGTCCAGATTTGGTTTGAAACGTTCCAATCAATACTCCTAAAATAAATAAATGTTAATAATGATGAAACAATTTAAGTTAAAGATAAATGAACTTACTTCGGACATGTTTCTCTTTGACAGGACATTCTACATTATTGATTGCCTTTCGCAAACTTGTTAACTGAATGATAATACTTAATCAATAATCAATTAGTTTATATTGTATAGATAACATACAAAATTCTTTTCAAAATTTTCATGAGATGGACGTAAAATGTTACGAGGATTAAGAACTCTTTCAATTGGATGAGTTGACATTGTTTATGGTGGGAAAATGGGCGCCAATTCGGTTCTAGATTAAAGATGGTGATGACAATGGTGTACTCATCGATCAGTTTTATAGCATAACATATTATCAATCATAAAATGAAAAAAAACAATTTAAAAAATGTTGTGACAAGTCAATGAATCGATTGTCGGGAAATGTTTATTATTTATTTTTATATGTTGATGATGATTGACGCAAACAAGCCCGAAAATATCGATTGCCTACAATCGATGCTTCCGTCAACTAACTGGATCTAGACTCGTTCTAGTCTTGTAGTAGATCTTTTCTCTCACACTCTGAAACTGTTCTGGTATTTGTCTCTTTCGGAACTTTTCAATTTATGTCGTATTATATGTCAAGTGTCCTTTGGCGACACAATCAGTGGTTTAAACGTAAAGTTAACGGGAACGTTGATCTCTCTCAATGCACACATCAAGTACAAACGAGTACAATGTCGAAATTCAAAAACAATAAAAGAGATCGAGCGAGACGCAACTTGCTGTGTGGTCGTCGACTGGTACAATCAATATTCTAATTTATCATTGTGTCGTCGTCATGATCTTGTACGGAGACATTGTAATATTAGTTACCAACACCTGATATCATCCATGATCTATATGGCAATGTTTCCATTGTGTGTATAAATGGGAAAAGTGAGGGGGACGGGAAACCAAATTAACGATGACGATGAGAATGTGCTCCTCTCTTACTCTCACCAACGATTATGATCAACATTAATCAGTTATTTCATTTTAAATGTTGACATTATGGTTAAATAATCTATTTTTATCAGAGTATAATGCATAATTAAAAAACGAACCGCACTTTGTAATAATAGAATCAATTACACTTTAATATGAGTCATTACTAGTTAACTTCTTCTCGGAACATGAACCAATTAATTGAATAATACACAATCACATAACATCTAATAATGTAGGGTGAAGATTATAATAATATAACAATAAAGTAAACAGCAACAACAAAAATGAAGGAAAACGTTTACGGTGAAATGGTGATGAATCATCGTGAATCCTCTAATATGGAATCTGGTTTTGAATGTATTGAATGTAATCATATGTACGTGTTCGAAAGTTTAGAGCCGAATCTCGTATGATCTGTAACATGTATGCAGCGGCATCCTTTTCACTATAGGTCGGAGTCAATCGATCGGTCAATTGTTTGACCGTTTGACCACGAAAACATGGCAAACCAGTATCAAGCATCAATGAGACAAGAGTGATTATTGCATTACGATACGGTCGGACCGCTAAATAAGCTTGAACGCATAACAATTGAAACCATTGAAATGCGGGAGCATCCAACTTTCCTCCCATCACTTGAACCATCTCATCAGTCAATTTGATATCAGGCTCAAAGCCAAGATTACCACCGGGTGAACTTTCAAACATGAATCCAAAATCTGTAATAAACAATATTGTTTAGACATGATTAAAGTAAAAAGAAAAACGCTCACGAACCAATGTGAATAATGTGTCCTTCCTTATCGATCATGATGTTACCATTGTGACGATCTTTGATTTGAAGCAAAAATCCTACCACACTATATGCGGCCATACTTTTAACAAATTTAGCACGTGCTTCCTGAAATCGACTAGATGATTCATCACCATAGGTTTTGAGAAAATAATCATAAAGTGATGTATCGGTTTCACGTCCCAACTGATCTCGAGACTTAGCATCGGGAACACATTCAATGACACCACACTATCAAAAAAAGAGATGAAAATAATTAGTAAAGTAATGATTGATTACGTTGAACGTACCCCAGGTGATGTTGCAACAACACGATATGGAAACAAAAATAGATCTAAACCAACTTTTTTAAATATATTCTTAAATAGATTGATAATTTGCAATGCCAACATATCCTGTCGAACATCGTCACCAACTTTAAAGATTGCAGCTTGCCACATAACGGGACCCATTGAACATAGTTCCTCTTCCGATACATTGTTTTCATTCATTGCAAATTTTTCCAACTCTTTTTGTCCACAATGAACCACCTTAAAGTTGGCTAAGAATGGTGCCTTTGCTGCACTCTGTAATGGAATACCTCTCGTCTTATCAATGTCGATGACCAATGCTTCAGGTTTCGATGGTAGATAACATCCTGGTTGTACGACGATACGTGCCAGACACGCAAGTAGAGCATTCTTTCGTTCAATACCTTTTGGAAAATAACGTATCTCACCGGATATAGCTGTAACCTTTTGGAAAAAGTCAAATTCACGTTCGTAGAATTCTTTCGAATGACCAGATAATGAATTGTTGATTGATGTTATGATGGATTCGATTTGATCATATAGTTCTAAGTTGAAAAGGTTGAAGTTGAAAAAGAAATCAATCAGTGGTCATAAATTCGGGCGGAAAACCTCACCATCTCTCGATTGCGAATCGTCGTCTTTAAACATGTTGGTATTCATATTCCATAATAATTGATGGGTAACAAGTTGAGATCGTTCTGCCATTGATTTGATAAACTCCGAAATATATCCCATCTGATGAGTGTATAAACATAGACATACATTAGATACATTGTTCTTTATAAAAAGTTTTATGATAAAGATTTACCGAATCATAGCGAAGAGCTTGAACCAATTGTGGAATGTATAGCATGATAACATCCTTAAAACAAGAAAATGATCATTGAAAACGAAATGATAATTAAGTAAAACAAACTTACTGGAGGATAAAATGACAAATTTCGAATGGCAAATTGCACTGGAATGGGATGATTTGGATAACGTCGTGAGAAATATGAAAGTGCTTGAACCGGTGATATTTGACTCCAAATAAGCATGTAATTGAGCTTCATAAAAAATAAATTATCCATCATGACGTATGTGGGAGAAAAAGATAATGCAATACCTCTTTGCTGTCTTGAAGTATTAACTCAGACGTGACGAGATATTCAATTGCTTCAGGAAGGTGACAAACCGACATTGGACTCTGTTGTACTGATCGAGTAATTTCTTGAATAATTTCAGGATTCTTCAATCTGAAATTAAACATGACAATGTAAATGTGTATAAATTAATATTTGATTAATGATTCTTTACCTTGTTGGTAAGAAAATGGCTAATATTGGAGAAATGTTCCAAGCTAAACGAGTCGTTTCCTTCAAATTACGTTCATTGGTTGGTTGCGTTCGCCATTTGACAACCGACTCTTCACCACTAATCGATAGATCCAGTAATGAAAGTGGATTGTACCAAGTAATGAGAAACTCAATTTCAATTGCAAGTAAACTTAGGATAAGGTTACGCTTTCGAACATAATCTTTGAGGAAACATTCAGCAAAGTTGTTGTTCTCCTTATTTTTCCCATATTGTGAACCTTTAAGGCCAGATCGTTTGGATAATGTTGAAACATTGCTACTCAATGGTACCGTATTGATCCAACCAGTTGGAGTGATGCGAGTTTGATTCAAATTGAAATCCATACTTCCTTTAAAGTCAGCGCCCAAATTGATCGATTGTGAAATGTTGTCGGCGGCAGCAAGTTCCGTAACATAGTTTGGCTTTAGATACTTTTTATCGGCAAGTAAACTTTGCCAAAACTTGATCAATGATTGAATATCTTCACGCAATTCAGTTCCACGTTGAATTGGACACCGTTGTGGGCCACTGTAATAAATATTTTTTAGCTAATAAATAAATAACAAAGAAAATGATTCTTACCAAAAGTAATCGATTGCTGCCGAATAGATACGTTCACGAAGAATGAATTTACTGACTGAATGAAGAAGGGTATCGCCTTGTACCAATGTTAATCCACAATTCAATAAACGAAATCTTGTTCCAATGGTGGAAATGTTACGTGAACTGTAATGCATATGTCCTACGCTTATATGCAATGATCGATGAAGAAGATTTACGAATATTTCCACTTGATCAAGAGAAGAATATTTTGCGATTTCAATACGTTCATTTAAAAATTTAACCCATTCACAATGGGCACCCAAATAAGGTGTGTCCGGTTTAAGATCAGAAGTGGTGCTCGACGATAATGGGTCAACGTTTGGTGGATCCGGAGCGAACAATCCAATCTTCTTGTCACATGTAGCAACCCATGATGATGTCATCTCCTTTATGAATATAAGTTCAAGATCGGATCGAGCTGAAAGAAGCCATTTCCACGAGGCAATTACACAATGAATTGTTTCATGTGAGAAGA
Organism: Blomia tropicalis; assembly: GCA_029204025.1. Taxonomy (NCBI): domain Eukaryota; kingdom Metazoa; phylum Arthropoda; class Arachnida; order Sarcoptiformes; family Echimyopodidae; genus Blomia; species Blomia tropicalis. The sequence goes on from CM055090.1 coordinate 387,274, forward strand.
GATAAACCGGTGCCCAACATAACATGTGAAATAATTGTAAATCATATTCCGGTGAAACGATGATCATTGCAGTAATTCGATAGACACAACGTTGATGTTGTTTAATATCATTTTTCTCACAACTTTCTTTGAAATCTGCAATAAGATTCATTGAAATATGTTTTCTAGCTTCGAGATCATCCTCTTTGAATGTTGCAAGCATGCCGGAAATTTCACCCAAATAATAGGTTCGAATGCTGGTGGTTGAAACAATTTCACAGCAATTGCTTTGAATGAAGTAAGGAATCTTATCTGAATTTTGAGTAGAATCATCATTTTGTCGTGAATTCAATGTGATCGATTGAACGGCCAATGATAGACCACAATGTTGGGTGTGACCATCCAATTTGGTACGCATCTGTGTCATATATTCTTGTAAATGAGAACGAGTAATGTTTGGTGCCCATTTTACAGCTTCTTGAATGATTCCTTCACAACGTGAACCGAAATCTCGAACAATATTCTAAATCAAATAAAAAAACCATCATTATAATCAATGAAAATATGAATTAAATTAACATACCTCGCGAATTTCCATAGTTTGAGCCAATTGAATCTTATATTTGATATCTGGAATAGGTAATTCAGAGATTCCTTCATTTGGATTCAACTCAAGTGATCTACTTAAAACTTCCAACAAATTTAACATGGTAGATAAAACACGTTTACTCCAAAGTAAATGTGGAAAACGATCAACCAAACCGGATAAATAACGATCAGCTGCACGACGAATTTGTTTCTGTCGATGATTGAATTTAACCAAAAGAAAGATGGAATATTCTTCCAATTCATTATCGCGATTTTTGTTTTTTGGTTTTTTAGAAATAATTTCCAAGAAAACTTTGAATATCTTATCCGATATACAGGAAATACATTGCCAAATTCCATCTTTATCCTTTTGAATTCCTTGGTCTTCCAGATATTCCATTATAATATAAAATGGATTGATTGAAGAATTGTTCTCCACTCGAAACACTTCCAATCGGCAAATCGATAACAGATAGGTACACTGAGCAAAGGTCAATTTGTTGATTATTGCAGAAACTTCATTATTTTGATCCAAATACCAAGTATTTGATTACGAATTTCTTGCAATTCAATCAATGAAACGGCATCGTTTCGAATAGCAGAATTATAATGAAGTTCTGAACGTAGATGTTCTCGAGATTTCAGTAATGGTGATTTGGCTGCGATTTCCTTTACACCAATATACCAATCATCAGGCCAAAGTTGAGTACCAGAAGTGAAGCCCATTACCACACAATAGACCCAAAAGTCTCGAAACAATTTATGTAAACGAGGTTTTGGTGATTCCAGAAATGGTAAACGACTAATAGTTACGGCTATTACCGGAATTAAGACACCCAAATTGCCAGCACTGGTGGAAGCTTTAACCAATGTTGGATTCTTTTCATTTGCACGTTTCCCTTCAAGACCCAATTGAACGAATAATTCCAATAGGCGGCCTAAAAACTCAGTCAACTCAGTTTCACCATTGATGCGTCGAGCAATATTAGTGAATGCATTGATTACGGACAATGAAACGTGTCGATAACTTTGCTTCCGATCATCTGCATTGTTTGTATAGTGAGCAGCACTTGATTGTATTGTAATTGTGGTAAACATCTTCATCACTTGTTCATATATTGGTCCTTTACACTCGCTAACAATTGCCATTTCACTCAATTGTTCGACGATGAGTGAATCTAAATTTGATACAGGTTGACAGAATCGTTGTTGAAAGAATTGATAAACCGTTTCAATGGTTGCTGGTAAATCTTTCAATTTGGTAGCCATCTGTCCCAAGGAAACAATTGTATTGAATGAAATAATGGTTGATTCTCGTGCACTTTTCTCTGCTTGATATAAATGATTGGAAATGGATGCAACCGTAGCTTGAATACAAAGTGGATCATTCTCCAATCCATAACGTAGACAAATGCACAAATTTTCAATTGCACAATCTCGAAGTCGAATAAATAGTGAAGAACATGATGACTTATCTGGAATGTTGTAGTTATTATTATTCACTTTGATATTGGTTTCATTGAGAGTGAAATTGAATGTATCTGAATGAAAATTTTCCAATTGCTTTTGACTAAATAGTTTCGAAAGAATTGGTGATGGTACAGTTAGAAATTCTTTCAAAATTGATATACAATTGGGAGCGGTGTGAGGAAATTTTTTCACTAGATAACCGATTCCGTTTAAACATGCAAGAAAAATTGGTAATTGAGTTATCATCAATCGATGTCCATGTGAAGCATTGATCTTGTCTGCAATTCGATAGCATAAATTATCTGCAGATGATTCATCTTTGGCAAACCAAATTAAAAGATCAAGACACATAGCATTGGTTAGAATATTAATCTTCAATGCCTTGATCGCACCAGAATCGGTCATTGTTTGTGATTTGCTTGTTTGTTCAATTTCACTATACAACTTTCGTATGAATTCATCCAATTCATCGATAGATTCTACGCTTAAATCTGATTGGAAAAACAAAACAAAATATTTTTAAATATAAATAAAATTAATATGTAAAAACTTACCATTTCTTAAAAATAACAAACTTTTTAGTAATGAAATTATTGAAAGATGAATTATTTCTCTAAAATTCTTGTAAGGAAAGATTCGTATGACATTTGCCTATAAAAGTTAATTTAAATTTGTTTCTTAAACATAATAAAATAGCCAAAACACATACGTTGTATATTTTAGATGCAATATCGTCAATGGATTGAATAGTTTCTCGTTGAAGAAGATTTTTAAAAGCAGTCAACAATCGTATAACGTGGTTATGACTAAAATTCCGTTTGAATTCATGAACAGTTTCAAAATATTGAGGAAAACGGTTAATAAATAGATCAAAGTTGGATCCAAACTTGTAAAAGAAGTAATAACTAAAATCAATATCATTCCATAAAGTATTTTCTGCAAAAAATATATAAAATCAATAAGAAATTCAAAATAAACTTAATCCATCTTACCATTCAAATCGTAAAATAAATTTTCTTTGCGAATATAATTCTTCAATTCATAGGAATTGGTCGATGAACTCTTGGAAATAGATCGACGACCAACATTAACTGATGATAAATAATTATCAAGCTCATTTGTTTGTTCTTGTGACATGTCACATTTTGGTGGACAATTTTTCAATGGAAACAATTTGAGAAAGAGTGCATCTTTAACGTCTTTACGTGTGGAACAACGTCCGGAAGAGCGGCACATTCCAATGAAAATTGGTAACAATTGTCGGCACAATATAACTATCGTAAAAATTAAAATTAGTTATACAATTTGTAAAACAAAACATGAATTACCTGATTCGCTGAAATTATATTCATTTTTCGTTCCATATTCAATAATCATTTGAGTGATGTTTACTATCAGGCTAACTTGTTTTTCGATAATATCTAAACTATATTCGGAACATAGATATGCAATATCATTTAAAGCTGTGTTTAAACAAAAACAAAAACGTTCAACGATTGGAATGCCTAAAAAAGAGAATGTAATTAACCAATTGTAGATAGAAATGTTTTCCAACTTACGATCTTGTTCATAAATCTTGATTTCATCAACAAATTTAGCATTAGGTAAATTTTCAAGCAATTCTAATAAATATTTAATAATAAAATCTTTATGCTGTAAAAAATAAAAAGTGGTTAACGAAAAGAAGAATATTTTAAATAGAAATTATTACCTGGAAATTAGATTCTAAAAGAAAAATGATCAAAGCTATAACTGAATCTTGAGATCGTTGATCGATGACTAATTCATTTTTAATAACTTTTGGACATAAATTGAAAACCAGATTAAGCTGTTTAGGAAAAAACAAAAAGAAAATCAATGATAAAATAAAAAGAATAAACAAAACAAACCTTATCAATGGTACATGTTCTGTGTTTTGCTAAGGATCTAGCTAGATTTTGAATTGATTGAAAATAAAAACGATTCTCGTTTGGAATATACATTTTGGCGATGACATTGACTTGAAAGGCTTCAAAAATATGTTTACCAAACTCATTTGATCACCAAAATAAGCAATCAGCTGACGAGACAGTTTTCATAGTGATTTGGCTGCTCAATATATACATGCATTTGGCGCCTGTGCAGTTGACCAATTGTCCATCGTGTTTTCCGGTATATTTCGGCCAAATTCGGCAACATGTTTCCAATTGTTAAAGGTTCCATTTGGATCAGAATTAACTTCAAGCATTATTGTTTGTTTTCAATAAGAACATGTTCAAGTAGGAATAGTGTTGAAGCAAAACGTAAATTAATCAATGCTGAATTTGAACTTCTTAAACATTGCAATCCGGATAAAACTCCAAATGAATTGAAAGAATCAGATATAAATTATTTGATGACACTTGATGAGACCAAAACGGAAAGAAAATTTACTTTAGATGTTTCCTACAAATTACGAAGACAAACATTTGAAAGATTGAGCAATCTACAAGTATTTGATGGACATGAACATCTGATGCTTCCATTTATCGGTTCAGAGGTTGTTTACTTTATTTCATGTTTTAATTATTTAACATATGAGTTGTATTTAATCCTTAGAATGAAAGATTGTTAAGAAGACGTCAACTTTCGATGATTCCATTCTTATCAAATATTATTTTCGATGTTTCATTCGACGATACAATGTCTAATCTTGAATGTAAAAATCTTGCTGAACAATTGGTTCGCATATTCAATTGGAACAAATTCGGTTTTGAAATTAGAAGAAATAACTCCAATTTAAAATTATTTAATTTACATGTAGCAAATTTAGGTTCTAGTACATCAACAAGAAAGTTCTTAAATTCACTTTTTGATACAAGCATTCATCACTATTATCCAAACGTATTTTTCCACCAACAACCATTTACAGATATTTTCGATACTTCGAAACTTGTTTATTTATCACCACACGCCAATGAAACATTAACTGAATTTGACAATGATGTTTTCTACATTATTGGTGGAATTGTAGATAGACAAGAAATAGTTGAACTCACTCCAAACAAAAGTCATAGTTTAGGTATTCGTTCAGTTAAGTTGCCACTTGAATCATTAGTAAATTGTGAAGTACAATCTTTATACACAGTTTATAAATTTCTTCATGAATTCAAATTTAATCCATCCAAAACTGCTGACATGTCAAAACTTGTTAAAGAACATATACCAAGAAAGATGAAAAGATTAAAATGATTCTTTTTTCATTTCATACAATTCAATAACTTGATTATTCACATTGGTATGACTAAAAGGGATTAAGCTACATTTTAAGTTCCATTTTCTGGCTAAACATTCAATCGAATATGTTGAACTACGAAGTTGATATGTGGTAAAAAATTTGGCTTCTTTTGGATCGATTGAATTATCCAACAATAATGAAACAGTAAATAGAAGATTTTCAAAATCGGTTTCATCGTAAAAACAATCGGAACCAATAATGTAATCAATTTTGGGAAAAGAATCGATCATGGAACCCCATTCAAGGGGAAAAACTTCAGCATCCTCTATTCTATTCAAATGTAAATTTTCTTTAGACAATTCTTGATAACCGACTTTGTCTGTAAGATAACATTTGGCGCCAATTTTGGCGGCAACGATTGCACATATTCCTGTTCCACTGCCTAATTCTATGACGGTTTTCGATTGAAATTGATCATGATTTTTGCATATGAAATCACAAAGAACCAATGCACTTGGCCAAACATAATTTGAGTATTGTGTTTCATAAACTTCTTTTATATGAACTTTCAATTCTTTATCATTTGAAAGTTTGAATTGAAGTTCTTTGCAATTGGACATCTGGCGGGAATATTCAATCCAAAACAGAAGATGTTTTGGTTTTGGCGGCAACTATTGTTACCTATTGATGATGGAAACGACTACATTCACTCAATGTATGGCAAACATAACGCATAGTCTCCATCTGTGGATCTGGCCGGTCAGCGAGTGCTCGCCTTGTTTGTGATCTCTCACATTTCTTAAACCATGCATCAAACTAGCCAATGTTCAAATTAGCTACCACCGTCCTGCTCAATTCATCATCATATAATTCTGAACATCGATATTGTTTGTACTTAAGATTAATTTTCAGTTGAAGCATGAATTGAACGAACATATTTCGTAAACACATTTTATTATTATTTTGGCTATTTATTTTTTTGAATCTTCTTTTGATCATCGAGCCATGATGAATGGACATATCGATCCATTTGCCAACTCGATTGAAAAATCAATATCATTGGAAAACGATGGTATCAACAGAAGAGTCAAGAATGTTAATTCGAGCAATAATACAAGTGACCTTGCATCTAATTTGACTGAAAATGTTCACGAGCGCGAATCAAAAGGAACAGTAAATTTGCGCGGTCATAATGAAAATGCTGCCGCCAATTTTAATGATCACAAAACAACATCAACGAATTCGAGTACAATTATAACAAACCATAGTCATTCACATCACCATAATGATAAGGGTAGAGAGAATGGAAGAATAATTGTAAATAAAAATTTTAAATTAATTAGTGATCCCAATTTGAAGAAAGGTGCACAAAAAATTATTCGTTATGACGGCATTATATCACCAAAAGATCCACCATTAATTGTAAAAGATCCTAGATCTCGATTAGCATTATGGAATACTCTTCGAGAACCAATCGATCTTATTATTCCCAGGTTTAAAGTAAGTCATTTTTTGTAATTATTTATTGTTTTTAATTTCTTGTTTACGTTAGATCGATAAACACTATGTCGGCATTCCACCTGCCATTGAAGTTTCAATCACTAACCTAAATGACAACATCAACAAATCATTTCTTAGTGATATGCTCAAGAAATTTGATAATTATGAAGAACTTGACATTTTCTATCATCCAAAAACTGGAGTTCATTTAGGCTTAGCCAAAGTCATCTTTATGACGCCCGCTGGAGCAAGATCATGTGTTGAAAAGCTTAACGATACATCAGTTATGGGAAATATAATTCGCGTCTTCTTCGATCCGTTCGGTAATACACTTTTTACTTATCATATTCTATAAACTTATCAAAAATAATTTGATGTATGTGTGTGTAGCTAAGGAGATCAATCATATATTTGAAACAATAATCAATCCACCGCCGATTGCTGCTTCAACAACAGCTGATCCAACATCAATATTCATTGATCCAAACAATATTGACCAATTGAGTACAGCAATTCCTCAAATAACTACCAACACCGATTATGGATATGTTACCGATTCTTCTCGTCTCTCTACTGACCTCAACACACCATCAGCTGCCTCATTCGAAACGCAATCATTCTATCAAAGTAATCTTTATACAGATAAACAACAGTGGAGTGAAAGTACACCGGAAGATTCAAACAAAAGTCCCATTCGTGAAAGTTTAGATATACGAATTAAGAATCTGTTACGTGAACAAAAAGTCGGATTAGGTACGGGCTTTTTAAGTGAAATGGACTTTCAAGATCTTGAATCAACATTTAACCGATTTAATGGTTCATTATCATGTTCAAATAATAGGAAAAATGTTCAAAAAGGTATCGATGAATCGGAGGCAATTCTCGGTACACCACCTTCACCATTTATGTCAGCATCGGATTTCATAAAGTGGTCGTCAATCACCAAAAGAATTGATCAAGGTTATGATGTAGAACGAGCAATTGAAGAAGAGGAAAATAGAGCAAATAATGAAGACGATGACCGAATGTCTATAGAAACTTCTTCCAGTAATGGTGATAGAAACCCAAACGATTCAACAACCGAAATGTCGCAATATTTACACAAACATATCCAAGATTTGGTAGGAATGGGTGTTGGTTGGAACCCCACTCTGAGGTCATTTTTACCTGATGAGAAAAATTTATCATTATTGAATGGATCATTTATGCCACATTTCATTTATGAATCGTTTGTACCTCGAAATACATTCTTCTCTAAACTATCCGCCCATTCAACATTAGGCATGCCAGCCGATATATTTAAAGAGGATTCATTATCAGATAATGATGTGAAATCAAACAATAATGAATTAATAATCAAAGAGCTTACGAACGATGCGTTACAAAAATGCATTCGAGATTTGAAAGAAATTTTAACTAAAGATATTTATAAGAAAATTATTGAGAACTTTTCATACAAACTTTATGATCAATGGTGGGATGAATCGGAGAAAAAATCTAAATCAAAAACAAGCGAAAATTCATTCTATTCATCGTATAAGATCGATTCAGAGAAGAAAGTATGGGCCGATTTACCATTGTTTACACCTCAACTTGAACAATCAATTCCAAATCGACAAAATTCTTCTATTATACCTAACTATCAAATTGGTTTCAGTCGTGGTATTAAAGCTGCTATGCCAAAGATGCGAAAGTTTACGAAGAAGTCTCCAAAGCGTAATTTTGATGACAAATTATCTGACATTTCAGATGACGAAGAAATGGTTCGGGTGAATCGTAGAGTTCGGAATCGTAATCGCAATCGATATGAAAACAATAGAAGAAGATACGATTCGGATAGTTCTCAAAGCAGCATCAAAAGTCATCGAAAAAGTATTACTAGTAGTAGTAGTAGCACTAGTAGTAGCCAATCATCTTCATCATCATCATCGAGTGTATCATCATCATCAGAAGATGAAAGCACATCTTCGAAATCTTTGAGCAGCCGTTCGGGTTCATCCAGTGATTCAGACTCTTCATCATCATCATCAGCAGCCTCTAGTTCATCATCAAAGTCTGTTTCATCAAAATCGACTAAAAAATCATCTCGATCGACAAGTTCAATTCATCGAAAGAGTCCCATTGAAGCTAAAGTTGACACATCCATAATCAAACATAAAGAAGATGATTCAAGTACAAGTACGGCTGATGAGATGTATATCAATAGTGATGATGAGATGGTATTTGCATCAAAATATTCGTCCAATATTTCCGAATCGATAAATCGAAATATGACCAACTTTGACGAACCATATGATGAAATTATCGGCAATGTAAGGCCAAAAATTAAATCATTCTTAGAATACGAAGCTGGACAAGCGTTGATGGAATTGGCAGGTTTCGGAAAAGCTTCCAATCTAACACCTCAAATTGAATTGATCAATGATCATCAAATATCATTGAGTGATACGATTGCTTCGGAACATAGTTATTGTATACCAATTCCTAAAGAACAACCATCACTACCATCTACAGCAATAACAGCTACTGTTCCGGTGAAAGAAAAGAAAGCAAGTCAAGAGAAACAAAAGAAGGAACGTAAGAAGAAGGAACCTAAAACAAAGATTGATCCAAATTTGGTTGCCGTAGCATCGGAATGGCGAAAAGCGAAAAGAAAGAATGTTTCCAATCAAATCGACGAATTCTTTCCTATGTTTGAAAATGATGAAAATAAGAAACCATCGGAGAAGGTTATTAAAGTGGAACCACCTAGTATTACGTTCCCTCAACGTAGTACAAATGAAGAGAAGAAAATATTATATGAATTTTTACATAATGGTCTTGATGCCGAAGATATTTCATTCCTCAAACGTAGCTATGAAACGATGCTTAATGATGAAACACATTTGTCATGGATCAACGATGTCCATTGGGTTGATCATCCACCTACCTTAGTGCCACAATCACGAAAACGGCGCCGACAAGATAATTCGACTCGTGTCCATAAGACTGGTTGTGCACGAACTGAAGGTTATTATAAATTGGAAAGTACGGAGAAGATTAAATATTCTCACGATGTTTTGCCGATCAACTCCACCGATGTCGACGATGGCAAATCATTGCAAGTTACCACACAAAAGATGTCACGCGAGGCACGAACCCATCAACGTCGTCTGATTGCCAGTGTTGAACCAAGTTATGCCGATCTGGTAAAGTTCAATCAACTCAAGGTAAGTGAACATTCTTTTTTTTTCTTTCATTTACCGTTCATTGACATTGATTTGTGGTTTTATATATTGTATTCACACAGTTACGTAAGAAGCTTTTGAAGTTTAGCAAGAGTCGTATCCATGATTGGGGTTTATTTGCAATGGAACGCATTCCTGCTGATGATTTCGTTATCGAATATGTTGGTCAAAGGGTTCGACCGATTGTGGCGGATACGCGTGAGAAGAACTACTCAAAGATTGGTATCGGAAGTTCGTACTTGTTCAAGATTGATTCTGATGTAATTGTTGATGCGACACAGTGTGGCAATGTTGCTCGTTTCATCAATCACAGTTGCAATGTAAGTGTACTACCTTTTTCTCTCACTGTTTCGGATCTTTCCCTCCCCTCATTTATCTTTTTTTTTTGTTGATGTACATTATCATGCCAACAATTATCAATTAATTAATTGTAACCTTGTTCAATATGTAGCCAAATTGCAGTGCCAAAGTTATACAATTTGAAGGGAAGAAGAAGATTGTCATCTATTCGAAGCAGGAAATTGGCATTGGTGAAGAGATCACATATGATTATAAATTTCCATTGGAGGATGACAAAATTGTTTGCCTATGTCAAGCGACCGGTTGTCGTGGTTTTCTAAACTAAATGATGAAATGATACAACAAAAGTATTTTGATGTTTACCACACAGATGTTCGTTGTACACGCGCTCAAAATGAAAACAAAAATCATCAATCGATTGCCTCTACTACTTCAATGTTCATATTCATGGTCCATTATCCACCACTATTTTATTGAAATTTAGGTGTAAATATACAAATTTAAAACATTACCATATTGCTGTATAGTATATTATTATTTCCCCAATGTACAAATGTTAATTCATAATATGACCAGACTCATTTAACCAAATTATTTGTTTGTACATTTTGTACATAGATTAGTCCAATAAATGTTATCACCTTGAACTAATTAGATAATGAACATTGAGTTGTATATTGTTCACGTGGTGGCAACAAAGTACCACAATGCCGTAACAAGATAATATAAAGATATTATAAACTTACTGAACGAATAAAAAGGGTATCACATCAAACTTTGGCATCGGCGGCGGTAGTTGAGAAACATAAGTTGAAGAAAAGAAGAAGAAGAAGAAGAAGAAGAAGAAGTAATTTCCCACACAAGTTGTAACATATGGACACTTTAACATTGGCACATCGATCCTTCCATATGGGCTTCAGTGTATAGAGAGGAGCCACTCTGTTTCGGATTGTGAGAGTGTGAAGCTCACATGCTCACACCAAACATTGATGGCAACATGTATTGACCCGTTTGGGAAACCGCAATGAGCACCACTGCATCTATTTTCCATCCATTTTTTTTTCGCAAACATTTCCTTATCATAACATTATCACCATCATCATCATCAACATTACCTAAGATATTTCACACATGTAGTAAAGTAGACTAATCATTCTTATTGGTTGTCATCTGATCCCATGGTAACCCTTGTTACCCGTGCTTCTCAAATCAATTAAAACAATTCATTTTATTTTATATATTCTTTTTCATTACACATCACGAATGATTGATGACTAAGTGTGACAAACTATACATATGTTGCTTCAATAGTTTCCTTTCCATTGTTATTGTTGTGGTGGTTTTACCTGTGGCCATATTCGCCATTCGTTGATGTCTCTACTACGATATTGAAGAATACAACCACGGCCACATTCTTCTTCTTCGGAGTTTAGGACAATTACACTATTGGCGCCAACCATCCTGTGATCTATATGGTGGAGACGTATACCGTGAGCAACTCCATTTAGGGAAAAAAACATTCAACATTTGGCTCATCAACGATTCTTCTTCTATATAAGCAAATTTTGTGATCAATCGCAGTTTCAAACTTATTTCTTTCCTTCCTCATGTGATCTATATAACGGACGTACAACTTTCATCATTCAAATATAGTCGTGCCAAAACGGGCACCAAAACAAACCGTGAGACGCATTCGTCCTTTGGGTCAGATTTAGATTCAGATCCAAATTGAGTTTAAGACGACATTGCAAGTGATAACGACGACACCAATTTGGTTCCACAAGAATTGTTTTGATGGAAGTAACGTTTACAACTAATTGATCTCTTCAAATACCATTGAATGAAATGTCATCATCGACTGAACCATTGTTAAATACGGGAGAAATGGATTCCAATATGGTAATGTTATGAATGTACTTCTCAAATGATAGTGATAGTAGACATCGTAGTGATAATGTTTTGATATAAATATGATTTTTTTGCTGTGTGTGCATCATTTACTTTGCATGATGTATAGTGTCAATTGTACATTTTCATTAACATGTTCTTTCTATTCAATCAAATAGGATCCTACACGTAAGCAAAGCTTAGATGTTATGGATTCCGATACCGAAGATAAGCTGGTTGATGAGACCAACATTGAAGAATTGGTCAAAGAACTTCCACAGGCCACTGATCGAACAGTTCAATTCTTGGATAATCTTCTAGCCGTGCTACCTAACAGGTAAATAAATGTCTTCATTTTGAATTGTATATGTGATCTAATAATAGCTTTAATCTAGATGGAGAAATTGGATTGTACGAACCATCTTCACTCTATTAATGGTCGGCTCTTTTGGCTTAATCATCTATTGGGGACCATTGCCATTGATGATTGTGGTAAGTTTTACGTCATTTCATATTATTACAAATCAATACTTCAATGTTTTCATTATAGACATTATTGGTACAAGTTAAATGTTTTCAAGAAATCATCTCTATTGGTTACTCTGTTTATCGAGTGCATGGCCTTCCATGGTTTCGTTCACTATCATGGTACATGCTGATTGCATCCAATTATTTCTTTTATGGCGAAAGTTTGGTGGATTATATCAGTTTCTTCTATAAGAACATGGTATGCTTGAAGAACATAATCAAACATTACTAAAATTTCATTCACATTTACAGAATTTCATAAAACCACTGTTGACATATCATCGTTTCATTTCGTTTTCACTCTACGTGGTTGGATTCATCTGGTTTGTTCTTAGCTTGGTGAAGAAGTACTATTTGCGCCAATTTTCATTGGTAAATAACAATCAAAACATTAGTTCCATTCATATAACTTGAATCATTTTCAGTTCGCTTGGACTCATGTTACTCTTTTGATCGTTGTTACACAATCATATTTGATTATTCAAAACATGTTCGAAGGATTGATTTGGTTCATCGTGCCAGTGTCCATGATAGTGATTAATGATGTGATGGCCTACTTGTTTGGTTTCTTCTTCGGTAAAACACCGCTAATCAAGTTGTCCCCAAAGAAAACATGGGAAGGTTTCATTGGAGGTGGACTTGCCACCGTCGTTCTTGGAATGATTGTAAGTAAAATTATCTTTAGATTTGATCAGCAACTATTAATATTATTATATTATCATTTTCAATCATTAGATCTCTCACGTTCTTTGCCAATATGAATTCTTCATATGTCCCATTGAATATTACGATACGGCTGATTGGACATTCCGTTGCGAGCCATCGAAATTGTTTCAGCTAACTGAATATGAGCTGCCCGAAGCATTGAGATTGATTTTCAAAGTGGTACGTTGAGATTCATTCATGTCAAGATTTAATTTGATAATTGTTTTTACATAAAATATTCACAGACTGGCTTACCACAGACCTATATGATGTATCCATTTGTTCTACACTCTTTGGCGCTCTCTCTGTTCAGTTCAATCATTGGCCCATTTGGCGGCTTTTTTGCCAGTGGCTTTAAGCGCGCATTCAAAATCAAAGATTTTGGCGATGTTATTCCAGGTCATGGTGGCTTGGTCGATCGATTCGATTGCCAATACTTGATGGCTTCATTCGTAAACGTGTACATTTCCAGCTTCATTCGTGCGCCGAATCCTGCAAAGATTATCCATATGATTCATCAACTTAAACCCGAAGATCAAGTAAATGTATTTAATTTACTTAGCGAATACTTGAATTCGACAATGACAGGTGTTTAATTATAATCCATAAATCATAAGTATTAAAGAAATTTAATGACAAATATTTGTTTTTAGTCTAGTCCATTACAAATGTTGAGATTTTCTTGTTGAATGAAACAAATAAAGTGTTACAACACTCTTTCATTTAATCGGTGGCGTCATCAATCTTTGGAGCCAGATAATAACAAATAGAACCAAGATCGGTTTCAATGTCATCTGCATCTACTTCGATAACTTTATACTGAACAGCTGAAATGTCAAAGAAAAAAAACATTACTACAATGAACTTGTAAAGAAGATAATTGAAAAATACCTAATGGAACGTCTGATGACAATTGCAATGTAACTTGTGCACAGAGTGGAGTTGCCTTTGCAAATTGGATTAAGTATTTAAGAGCAAATGTTTGAGTAATTGCTTCTTGCATGGTGATTGTGACGGCTTCTTCTGGTTTGTCGATATTGGCTGATTGAGACAATCGGACTGATCCATTTCCCAAATCTCCAGATGAAGAAAATTGAATACCCGACTTTGTACATGAAATAACCACAGTATCTCCAATTTGACTTAAATCACGGCATATTCGTTGAAATTTAGCAGATGGCATTTTAACGATAACGTCATATTTGGTGTCCTGCAGATGAAACGAGTAAGATCATCAATTAATATATTAAACATCAAGCAATCATTTATAAACTTACTGGAATGCCTAAGTACTCAGAGTCAAGATTCATCAACTTGATTTCATATTCAGATACTTCACAATCGTCTAGAGAAAAAATTGAAGTTAGTAATTATTGAAACCAAACAAAACTGATTGTCTTACTTGGTGCTTCGAATGTAAGCATCATTTTGTCATTGTCATCATAACCAGCTTTAATGGTAATTTTATCATCATTAGAAGCACATTTCAATATCTTTGATAAAGAAACAAGATTCATTCCAATCACCATATTACGATCACAGCGAAATCGTTGAAAACCATCGCCATTAAGACTGACGGTCACCAATGATACATGGGACGTATCCATGGCTTGAAGCGACATTCCGTTCGAGGTACATTCCCAACTGGCTTCGGTAACAAGATCCTTTACGGCATCAAGAATCTTTTTCAAAACGACACCTTTCTCAACTTTAGCTTCAAACATTTTCACAATAAAAGTTAATGTTAAAAACGAAACGATCACAATGAAGACTGAAGAATGAATGAGACCTCAATGGCTTGAAGTTGTATATGCCACAGACAAAAGGTATTCAGGAGTAAAAAGGGCGCGAAACATATCGGGGTCGAGTTTATTGATACCTATGTCAACACATACGAGAGAGGAAAGCTGATCCGTTTGAGTGGAAATGGTCAATACGTAAAAATAGGGAAAAAAATGATACGAGCGCTACCGCACGACAGTTTTGGACATGATTTTTAGTGTAAGTGTAAGGCAAAAAGTGCGTATGCGCTAGCGCACATTTGCCTTGCACATGATAGGGAAAGAATGATACGAGTATTGCAGGCAAAAAGTATGCAAGAAAGGCAAAGGAGGGAAGCAGGCAAACAGGCAATGGGAAAAGCGGGCAGGCAAGTTTCAACGAGGATAAGGGAGCGTCTGGAGGAGGCGGGGGCTGCTGAAGCGCGCGCGTCGGCGGCGTCGGCATATGCACTGAGTCACTCGTTTCCGTCACTGGGTACACACAACAAGCACACATACACTTAGCCAAGAGTCAAGCCACCAAAACGAAACAGCATTCACACATACGTACATACATACATTCACACACACACACACACACAAACACAATTCACCTTGCCATGTCCACCGCCAACTTTGACGTCCATGGTTCATCATCATCGAAACGGTCCCGACCCGAGAATGATCATGAAACCGATTACCCGATATCTATTGATGATAATGACCAACTCAATCAACCTCAGATCACTTCCGATGGTCCATTTCGGTCCAAGAAACTAAGGTCCTTCACGTCGAACAACGGCAAAATTGAGTGCGTCGTAGTTGCCGATGTAGGTGGCAACAGCCGTCGCCATCTTTGTTCGTCACCGCCGTACGCCACCGCTGCTGGTGAGTTGCCTTGCCTTGCCCATTTTTGATACGAGATGTGTGTGTTGAGTCGTGTTTTTTTTTATTTTGCTATGCTGACGTCCTCATTTTCCAAACGAGCCTTGGCTCACACTCTGACGTTCTCATAAATTTAGCAATACCGATTGTTTGCGCACACAACTCCACTTCACACACACACTCAATATGATCCACTCGATCCTCTTTTACTTCACGCCAATTGCATGGCACTGGCGCGACTCAGTCGATCATATATGAGCCTTTGACAAACGTACACTGTAACACGTGATCGTTTGTTGTAACCGGCACCATGTAAACAATCAATTATTTGAAAGAATCCAATTGAGTTTGATATATTAATTAATCTAATGCACATATTTCCTTTTCCACTATAGTTACCCATAATACGAATGATAATGAATTGCTTACAAATGGTGATTCAGGATTTCAAGAATTAAATATTCCAGATGAGATTAGTCTTGAGAACGATACCATCAATGATAGTTCAGTATCGATTGGTAGTGATGAAGTCGACCATAATTTGGGTAATAGTTTACCACAATCGACACCTTCAAATGAGAATAAGGAATTTGAGGAAGATGATGATGATGATGATGATGACAATATAAGTGAACTCTCATTTGGCACCGATATGTCGAACATCAGTGGAGAAGATTGGAAGCCAATCTCCACACATATCAAATGGATTCAAATGCAAATGGAAAAAGGAACGAGTCCGAAAGAGATCTTTCGCCAATTGACCGGTGAAAGCATACCCAATGACCTCGATGATATTATTGCGTTAAGATTCATCTTACGTCTACTGAATGAATCGACCACACGTCCAAAGTTGAATCATATTAATACGATTGACGATGTTATCTCATTGATTGAGAAGTCATCCAAAATTATTGTCCTAACCGGTGCCGGCGTTTCGGTATCGTGTGGAATTCCTGATTTTCGTTCACGCAATGGCATTTATGCTCGTCTAAGCAAAGATTTTCCCGATCTACCTGATCCACAATCGATGTTTGATATTCACTATTTCAAAAGGAATCCTTATCCATTTTTTAAATTTGCAAAGGTAAGTGATTAGGCATTGTAGGTGATTGAACTTCATTTATTAATGTATATATTTTCGTTATAAATAGGAAATTTATCCCGGACAATTTTCTCCGTCACCATCACACAAGTTTATTAAATATTTTGAACGAAAAGGCCGATTATTGCGCAATTATTCTCAAAACATCGACACATTAGAAAAGGCGGCGGGAATTGAACGGGTAATCACTTGCCATGGATCGTTTGCGACTGCCACCTGTACCAATTGTGGATATAAAGTCGACTCGAATGCCATCAAGTCGGATATTTTTGCTCAACATATACCACTTTGTCCAAAATGCAATAATGATAACACTGTCGACAGTAGTATTATGTCGGTGATGAAGCCAGATATTGTCTTCTTCGGTGAAGGATTGTCCGCCGAATTTCACGATTCAATGACCATCGATAAGGATGAATGTGACCTTTTGATTGTGATTGGATCATCGTTGAAAGTTCGACCCGTTGCATTGATACCGAATTCGATCCCGGAAAATATACCACAAATTTTGATCAATCGAGAACCATTGAATCATCTTAATTTTGATGTCGAATTATTGGGTGATTGTGACATCATCATCAAATACCTTTGCAAACGGTAACTCATTTATTGTTTATGATTGTTTCTAATATTTTTATTATCCATTTTTACAATAGATTGGGCTCCGATTGGAAAGACTATTGTTTTGGACCAAGCAATAATAATAATAATCAAAATAGTTCAGAAGAAACTCCAATTGATGAAACGGGAAATGGTATTTGATCTAGCATTCAATTTAATTTAATTCAACTAATATTTTGTTTTGTTTCATAGGCAATAATGATGATTACGAAGATATTCGATTCGTGGCACCGTCTCGATATATTTTTAAAGGTGCCGAACTAACAGATTCTTTTCCGGATGATGATGATGATTCCGACGAAAGTGAACTCGAATTAACTGATGAGGGTCCTAAGACATTTCCAGAAGCGGAAAGAAATGCATCGGTAATGTCTTTATCGGCTGAATCATCGGCTAATTCTGGTTTCACGAAGAATGCCAACTTAGAGATTCAAAATGTATTGATCTCAGGCCATGGTGCCCAAAATGATTACGTACCTAATGATAAATTTGGAATGAATGAGCAAAATAAGATATTGAATGGTGCATCAACTTCAACTTCGATTCCATCATTCAAGAATGATAATGAAGGTTTAGAAAATATATTTTTCAACACATTCTAATCAATTCGTCTCTCACGTTCTGCTCAAAACGTCCATTTTTAATTTATATTATTACAATTCAACCTAATTATTAGCACATAGTCACTGCCGTGTGCTTAGGTATATTTCAATTTATTTTTTATTTAACCGTCAATGGTTTCATGCTACATGAATGCTTCATCTCAACTGTAAATAATAATTTCACCACTTTCTTTTGTTAACTCTTTTTTTTTGCGATCACAAACATCAAATACAAATGTAGATATATAAGAATTTTCGCCCAAACACATTGTACATTGGTTTGCACATCATCAATCCTCTTCTTGAAATGGTTCCTTTCAATAATTATTATGTAAAAACTAAATGATTGATATTACAAATTATATACAATTGTAGTAACCTTCTATACATGATAATCTAGTGGGATAACAGTGATTGATTCGAAAATATACCATCTGATCATATTTTATTGGTAATTTAAAATTTGGTTTTGGAACAGCTCAAATAGATATAATTCAATATTGAAATTAAACAAATTTTAACAAATAACTTCCGTGTAATTCTTTTTACTTGTACTTCCGTGTCTCAATATGTTCCAGGAAGCAGTTTCAATGTCAATCTTATTTAAAAGTTCTTCGATTGATCAGCAGTAGATGGCAATGTTGTTGTTTTGTTGCATACAAAAACTATCGATGATGGACAAGTCGAGAGGTAATTGGATCCTGTCATATGACATGTCAAGACATGTTCCATTTGCTTAAAAAAGAAATGAAAGCAACATAATTCAATGTCTAAAGAACCATATGATCTTACTTTGATCGGATCGTATTTCAACTTCGAGAATGATTGTCTTGAATCAACGGATCGATTTCAAATGTCAGTTATGGTTAATAGCATTTCATCCACAACTTAGTTTTTTTTATGGGAAAATAAATCTGTGCCAATAGTGTCAAATTGATAACGATACGTTTAAACCAATTGAAAGTTGTATTGTTCTTCAATATGATCATCATATAAATTGGATCCTTATTAGTAGGAAAAATTGGAAAGGAAAATTCATTGGAATAAGATGGAAAGGTTGAATGATCGAAGATTGGGGATCGAGACAACCAGTCGGCGCCTATGGTCGATTGTATGGTGCCATTCAATGGTAATGGTAATGGCAACACAATGGCGGAGAGAGAGAGAGAGAGAGAGAGAGGAATCAGTGTATAGGGTAGGCGGAGTCTATCATGGCAATCATGTTGCGCGCGAGATGAGCAGACTCTAGTGCGCCAGTGCTCCACTTGCCATCAACTTGGATAGGTCGGTGGTTGGTTCTATTTCTCCATTCTCCCGCTCACTTTGCATCGTGTTTGTTTGTGATTATATTCAGTGCCATCAAGTTCTTTATCCACACTTGAGATATTATCATTTGTGCTCGCTTTCACCTTCTTTCACCAATTTATATTCTATTTGCCAGAAAAAATCAAAACCTATTGTTCGAACGAAGATTTACGATTTACGGCGCCAACAACGATTCGCCAAGTAGAAATAGAAATAGAAATAGAAATAGAAATAGAAAGTGTTCTATGAGCCGTTGTGATGTCCGTTCCAACGGAATACGGTTCCATCATGTGTCCATTCATATCTGGCTGAGTGCAATGACCTATTGTGGCCCATTCGTAGCCCATATTATCTCATCTTATCTTCATTCGTGTGTTCAGTGTCCAGTATCGATGTTGGTCTCACCAATCTGTCCATGTGTTGTTGTCCATCATCATTGAATGCATCATCATCATCATCATCCACTTGCCAACAACAACAACAACAACAAAAGCAACAACACCAATCGACCTCACCATCACCACAAACCATTCATCACACCACCATCAATACAATTCATCGTCAACTAAACTCAACTCTCAAACATCATGCCACATGTTGGTGGAACGCCAAATGCCGAAGACCTTGCGTCATCGGATGAAATCAAAGTCTTTAAGGAGGAAGGCGACGATGAGAAGCGAGCTTCCGCCGAACTAACCGATCTCAAATCGAGCTTGATTACCGAAGGTGATCAGGTAAGACTTTTGCAACCTTTTTATATTCCATATTTTAGATTATTTGTTATGCATGATATATTGACAACAACAACAACAAAAGCAGCAACAAACTAGTGATCGCTGGGCTTCCCAAGCAAGGCCCGGTTTGCCAACTATGATCTTTGATGTGCATATAAAAATATTTTGTATACATCTACAACAACACTCTCTACAATGTCTAATCTTATCATTGTCGCGGCTGTATCATAGACATCGATTGGCTCTCTCACTCTGACTCTCTTTCTTGCAATCTTGCGTCTCATTTACTTTTTTATTTTATCGTGCTTCCTTCTCCGTTATGGTTGCAAACTTGGTTGTCCAATCAATAGGCGTACACTGTTCTCGACGATGTCATTCTCCCTTCCCCAATTAGTCACTCATTAGTGGTTGATGTGATCAAGAAGAAGAAGGAAAAGTTCAGAAGCGGAATTCTGGAACACAACGAATGATGGTTGATGAAGTCCATATTCTCCTTCATCAACGTTGTGGTCGGGATCGCCCATTAAGATGTCATACATGTGGTCAGGATGACGACCACAAACAATGGGTCACCATTGTGATCATTGCTCTTCCTCTCACTAAATCGATCAACTTTCATACAGTGGGGGGTTCCATTGGTATGGTATGGCATGGCATGCCTTTTTTCTTCTGTTTTGGTCACGAGCGAAAACCTTCAATCTTGTGTCCTCTCTCTCTCTCTCTCTCTCTCTCTCTCTCTCTCTCTCTCTGCCAAAAATGTTGGCACATATGTACTCTCATGTGATGGTTGTGTTTCAACTCCTACTGTACCACAGTTTGCACATCGACTAAGATGTTCGAAAGTATCAAGCTTAGTTCTCATTTCTTCAAAATGATATGGTTTTGACCATCTTGTTACGCACGTTCTCGTACTCTTGACTTGTCGAATTTATAAGAAGACATGAGAAATGAGCAACTTGTGCCCTTGTCGCCTATTTCTTCGTATTTTATACCAACTTTTTTCTTTGATTAGATTAGTCCTATGCATATTGAAAGAGAGAGATGTATGCCTCAGCACATTGTTTGCTTTACCATTTTGAGTATTATTATTATTTGGATTCGTACCAGTGATGATACCGAAATGAAACGAAAACTAGAAAACGATGCTGCCAACAACCAATCAATGTTTGATTCAATCAAATTGAACTTCTTCTTCATCTTTTTCATTTCGTGTCTCGATCTCGATATATAAAGCTGTATACTATGTTATGATTACAGAACAGATTACATGTGATGAATGTAGTACGCCGCCAATCAATTGGACACTTGTTGCCCATCATCGATTGGTTTGGTGTGATTGTCGTGGCAACCACCCAAACACAACCAACAGGTATTGGTTTTTGTGAGTCCCATTTGGATCATGTCAATCAAATGGGAGATGTTGATGATGATGAGGACATAGCCCTTCGGCAAAGCAATAAAGTCATTGGTCATATTCATGTGAATTGATGTAAGAGATGTGAATCGTACATCTTACTGAAGATGATACGAGATATATACCCTTTTTGAGAGAGGTATTCAAAGTTGCATGCATACTTGTCATCATTGGCGAACTCTCACATCCCCCTTTACATTTGAAGATCTTCTTGTTGTCGTTCCTTTTTCTGCATTTTATTTTATTTTATTTTTTTATTACAATTATTGCAGTGGCATGCATGTATACATACACTACCCGAACGCTCCACAAGTTCTTTCACTTGCAAACACAAATGCCGAATGCTAGTATCAAAACAAGTTTACACGCTTTTGCCCCAATGAAGAATATGGCCATTGGAGAATCGAATGGCGCTATCCCTAAATGAACCTGTCGTCTTCTACCTTGTTGTTGTATCTTTACGAGTGTTCTATCCCCTACGTTCTTTGCCATCGGCTTATACCATTAAAAAATAAAGGAGAAAGAGAAAGAAAGAGAATGCCCAAGTCCTTATTGTGTTTGCCATGCCTTAATCTGATTTGGACAAGGACCTCATGTCGTCGTGGTCGGTCGTGTACTTATTCTCTCTCCCTTTTCTTCTTCTTTACCTTTTTGGTTTGTGATGATTTGTGCCCGCCGGACAGCTTCGACAACAAACAAACATTTGAGTCAGGGTTATGTTCTCATCTACTAATAATAAAAAAAATTAAAGGAAATAAACCTTCTCTCACTTCAATCGTTCTTTCCATTTCACTGTTCCTTCATTCCGATAAGATAACCGATTTAACTAATCAATATTTTTTGTTTTGTTTTATTGTTCCTTTCTTAAATATATTCTATGATGACGATGACTGATTATTATTATTATTTCTCATTTCATAATCCAGGAGAAGAGTTCTCAACCATTTTCATCGAAGGTCAGCAGTCAACAGTCAAGTTCTCACCATCAGAATGGCCATCGATCAGAAGGCACCTCCAATTTCGGTAAGTCTTTTTCTTTTTTCCTTTATTTTTGGTACTATATGAATGTTATTATGGTGTGGATTGTGACGTTCGACGTCACCATCATGTCTCCATTTTATATTTTATCATGTTCAAGTGGCACTGATTAGTTGCACCATCTCAAATTAGAGCTCGTCGTCGTCGGCTATTGGTATTATGTCTAGTGTCAATAATATAATATGATTGTGTCGCCGGTTGTGGTCGTGTTGTTTTCGGTGTTTGGTGCCACCGCTTTACTGATCTGATATGTCGTCGAGTACAATCCTCACCCCACTGTTTTTGTTTGATTGTTACCTTGCCACCTTGGCTTCAATCCGAGCAACCAAAATGGTTTAAAGCGAGTGATGGAAATGGAGAGAGAAAGAGCATCATCCATTTCAAATAAGAGGGAGCTGAGAATCCAATGCCATTTTATATGAGTCGAGTCGATGTTCCGTTCTCTTATGAGTTGAAGGGGGGGATTAATCGGACAAATCTGTGTATACACTGCAATATGTGTTGTGTGTGACTATGATCTGCCAATGGCAATTGGATTATGTACGAGCCCCATTTGTATGTGTGTGTGTATGCTGCATGCTTCTTCAATCTACGTATGTGATATGCATAAACAATGAATCACTAATTGTGTTGGCCATATACATATTCTCTCCTTCCATTGTAATGTGTAGCTGTCACACACTCGCGCACCAAACCACTCGTACAGCTTAGAAGAGATGGACTTAATCCTCCAATATGTCTAGGATTCTGATTTTTTTTCACTGATGATGGGATCAGATCGGTTTGCCGTCGACGAGTATTATTTGCACTCACCATAGAGCACACCAAGTGTTTGTTTTATTCGTGAATATACATCAACAGCTCATAATTGTTTGCCCTTTTTTATTATGATTTGTATGTATTTGTACGTTGTCTTCTTCTTCTTCTTCTTCCTCTCTTGTCACACATCTTCCCATAAGTTGCCTTATCTTTCTCCTTTTCCTTTCTTCTTCAGTCGGCGCACTTGTACGCTCGCGCCTTGTTCCTTGGTCCTTGTTCGGTCGATGTTGTGTATTGCACTCATCATAATCATCATCGGTGACGTCTACATGTACATTCGAGAGTGTGTGTGTGTGTGTGTCTTTATTGCCATCATAATGCCGTTCGGCAACTCAACTCATACACCAAAAAGGAACAAAAAAAAGATCCTCAATACACTCTGTGAATGAAATCGTAAATGTTAGCCGTCACCTAATCATTGACGGCAAGACTTGTCCTATGGTCGATCGGTGATCGATGTTTACTTGCTATGGCACGATTATATTGGCGGCCAACATAACAACTTAGGATAACTGTGATTTGCCGCGTCGCTATCAATTTTGACCGAAAGAGAAAGAGAGATGGCTACTGTTATCGCTCCCGATTGATGTCTTGTCGTGTCGTGTCTCGCTTGCCTTGTCCACCGAATGCATCCAAACAAACAAGAGAACAAAATCAAATGATATAAAACAATCGGATGCTACCAACCTCACCAAGAAAAAAAAACGAAGCATCTAACAAAACATATCAAACTATTAATGAACCATTCTAATTGATTGGGGCCGGATTCGGCGGCAAACCAATTTTATAAATAGATAGCTCAGATTGTGGCCAAACTCTAAACCAAACGGTTGTGTAAACACTTTTTTTCCTTTCGTATTCTTTTTCGTCTTGTCTTGAATGATGATGGTTTTGATTCCCAAACATACAAAAGGCAACGAACATGATGCTTGATGATGATGCTGTTGTTGTTGTTGCTGCTGCTGTTGCTTCCAGTTACCGAATGGTGTTCTTAAGGGAAAGGGAAACATCATGCATCGGTTGCATCGTATTCAGACATGAAGAGAGAGAGAATGAATGAGTCGTTTTGCTTCCTCGCCACATGATTGGTGGTTGTGTCGGGGTGTTTGGTTTCATTCATATGAGCAATTGGTCTCACTACGAAGATTAATTTCAATTCGAGAGAGCGAGGCAGCCATATTTTGTGTGTCCCATCAAAAAACATGGGACCATCTTGACTTTTTGGTGCCGGTCGAGCCCACCTCCTTTCGTTCATTTTTTTCCATTCCATTCCATCTCGGTCTCGAAGACAACATCATCGTGTCTGTCATGTTCGAGCTCAATGACTTGAGTTCATGTTGATATTGAATCACATTCGAGAAAAAAAAACGAAGCAAGACGAATGTTATGAACGAGAGTCTCGTAATCACAACATGCTTTACAACAAGACTCTTGATGGCCAAACATTACAAGTGCAACTGTCGATCGAGCGAAAATTTGACTCTCTTTCTCTCGGTCAGTGTGTGACACCAACAGCAGAAGCATTTGGCCAATGGATTGAGCTGTCATTGGTTTGGTATGGAGTTGTGTCGAGTTGAGTTGAGTTGAGTTGAATGCGCGAAATGTGATCACCAATGGCTAAACTTCCGTCTAATGAACGAATGGTGCCGTTGCCGACATTGGTGATGATGATGATGGTCCAATCCAGTAGAAGATGAAGAAGCAGTGAACGAGAAACGATTGCAAGGCCATAAGAAACCACTTATCGAGCTAACAATCTGGTTGGTGGTGGTGGTGGTGTGTATTGCTGTCTATTGCTCGCTGTCTTAATCCGCGTGTCCAGCTTGAAGGCGATAAATTATTGACTGGCCTGGACTCCAGATGTATGCCTGTCCCCTTCAATTTTTGTTGCTTGTTTCTTCCCGAAATGACGATTGACGCAGACTAAACATTGGCGTACGGGCTAGCCTATACATCGTACGATGAGCGTCGAATATGATTGATTCCGTCACGTTTGGCCAATGTTTGAACCATTCTACGAATGATATTCCTTCTCTCCCTCTGTGTTTGAATGTCGACGTGGAAGTTCGTCCATTTTTTTCACTATAAATCGGACAAATTCAATTTGAACTCCTCAGGGCTAACCTGCTCTATGTTGCATGTACGAGTGTGAATATATTGAACATTATTGGCCAATGGCACTCGAGCTCGGCAATGGATGAGGTTACGAATTGAATCAAGAGTACGGGATGCTATGTTCTTTAGACTGTCGAACCACACAATCTGAACATGTCCGACCATTTGAAATGACGATTTATGATACGCCGATTGTGTGTATGTGTGTGTATGTATGTGTTTGTCTTTGCTCATTGCCTCGGTCTGGCTAGATGGCTTCAGTTTTTGCTCATCTCACCGCGAGTGGTACTACCATTGCCATTATTTTGACAGTAATGAGAAATTGAGAAAGATGGCCAAAATCGAGAGTGCAACGCGCGACAGAGGAGCAAATAGAGGGAACAACAACGAATAAGATGATGGAGAAGATGAAGAAGCAACAGTATTTGAGTCGATGTCTAAGTTGGCAAATCAAAACATCTCTCAAGAATGAACGAATGAGAGAGAGAGAGAAAGCAACAAGCTTGAAGACAAGTGTATGATAAACACTGGTCGGGCATTGGTTTTTGGACATGGATTGTAGAGAGGAAGAGAGAGAGACACAAGCTTGATCAGTTTTGGTCTGGCTAACAAACACCCGGTTGATGCCGAGTGGTTCGTAACCGTCATCCTCACTTTGGCCGATCAAAAACGCGTATGGATCGTTAATGGATTCATTCACTAGTTTTTTTGTGGCATTGTCTCGTACGATTCACCACTTGTTGGTCGTTTTAAATGTCTTGGAAAATTTGCTCATTTCATTTCGTGCATGGTTGCTAATACATGGCAAGTCAGGTCAGGTCTACTTTCTTTACTTTCTTTAAGGCCACTTAGATGATTGCCACTTCAATGGCACTCGGAACCTCATTCGGAACGAAGGAAAGTTGAACCAAATTTATGGCCGCGTGCGTGCGACGAGCCCATCTTCATGATGGTACAACGATGATGGCATTCTTCTTCGTCTTCTCTATTATTGCCCTCTTGTCTCTCGTTTTCCTACGTCATATTCAAATCAATTGATGGTGACCAAACGATTTTTCTTTTCGTTTTTCTTCGTTTGTTTCATTTATTTTCCCAAATATTGTCATTGCCATTATACTCGATTGTCATCGCCAATTGTCCACCGATTGTGTGTGTGTGCATATCAAAAATGGTAATGATTAATGATGTGTGTAGAATACATGCTAAATGAATTGGCACTTCTATGTATGTTGACACTTTGACACGAATCGATTTGAATATTTTCCCAATTAATTATGGGTAACTTAATGCACATTTCATATCATTGATTCGGGGTAACGATTAACACCAAGAAGAAGAAGGGAAGATTGTTGCCTTCTTTATAACATAAGAGATTGTAATGGACACTAATTAAGATGCAATTGTATATTTATGATGATCGTCTAAATAGGTTTTGGTGCGTCCACACTTTTTTCCCGTTGATTAGGTGGAAGTGGGTGATGATGGTGGCACGTTTTTAACCCCTTTCGCCCATTCTCGACAACGATTAGGATCATTAATCATCAATTGATTGAGGGGTTCAGTGGTACGGAAAAAAATGACACATCGCTTTAGTTATTAGATTATGAGATTCAAATGTATATAAAAGTCATTGTCAAGGAGTCAAATTTGAACATTTCATTTGATACTTTTCATCAAACGATATCTACTAATCTAATTTTTATTCTTTTTGTATCTTATTCACACAGGAAAAGCATTCGAAACGCATCTGGGCTATTCACCATTCAGCTATCCATTGCCTCATTCGCCATACCACAACGGATCACTTATGGTAAGTGATGAACATTTTTTGTCACATTTTACTTTGCTATGTTTTGCCGCACTTTTTATATATATCGTAGTATATTGCATTCGCCATTATTATTAATTTGTATCAGCGCGATTAGCGGAAGATAGCCTTTCATTTCTTTCTTTACTTTTATTATTATTATTATTATGTATGGATAGAATTATTTTTATTATTTTGTTTCAACTTTAATTCGAGCTTCTTCATCTTGTTTTATCTTTTCGTTTGTGTGTGTCTTATCTTTACTGAATTGCTCGTTTGTTCTGTATCAGTGGTCTGTTTTAATAGCTTACCCTGCTCTCTTTCTTCCCTTTTCTCACTCTCTCGATCGACATGGGAGTGAATGTGAAGAAAAAAAAGTGGTTAACTTCATCTTATAACCATTTTCGTATCTGGTTCCTCATGATTCAATGTCTATTTTAATTGCTTCACTCTTTTTTTTGTTTGTTGTTGTGTTTGTTCGGTGGAATGCCGTCCATTTGCCACTTTCACTGTCAGCGATCGAACGACTTGGCTAATCGCATGGTTGCATTTTTCCGATGAATCCATTTGGATTGCAACCCGGTCGAGTTAATCTCCCTCTCTTTTTTTTTCATTCTCTCCTTTTTGTTTTGGGTGAGTCTGTCTCCCACACGTGATTTGAGTCTTGTTTGTTCTTGTTATACTATTCTGACACATTTGTACGGACAGTTTGATCTCAATTCCACTAGTTGCCTTAGATGACACAATGGTACGCCATTGTATGATCGTTGATCTCACACAAGTGATGATGATGATGATGATGATGGGCTCTCACGCCTTCTCCCCTCTTTTCTCATTCTCTCAAAAGGATGTTTGCTCGGTCAGCATCTTCTTCAACGATTCTCTTGAGCGGCTCGTTGATAGATCGAAGACATCGGCAGTTTATGTGTGCGCAATTGGTGGCAAAACGTTTCATTTTTTCCCCCTATTCTTCTCACTAGTTAAATGATATGAGAAGTAGCTGCCAATTGGCTAAATGGGGGATCTGTGAACATAAATTGTGTAGAAAAAGAAGGCATTGACAATGAATGGACTGTACGATTAAGACTGCTTCGTTGATTCCATTTGGCAGCAATCATTTTTTGTTACTAATTAGCTGCCTTTTTCTTTCCTTCTTTTCTTTCTTTACTCCACTCTGTGATATATCTTTGTACTCGTCTGCAGTCTGATCGTTTGGTCGCGACACTATTTACACGAATTAGACACAAGGCGAATGAATCTATCAAAAAACGATTGAGCTCCAACAACAACAACAACCACAACAATTCAATTGGCGTTTTATTGTCCACCAAAAAAAAGAATGTATGCACAAACGTACAATAGGTTTGCATTTAGCAACTAATCGTGGATTAGGCCTATTTGTGCACTCTCGTGTCTAATTGATTACCTAGTGGGTGACGATCTTGCTTCGTGATTTACTTGCAATTCATTACTTGTCATTGTTATTATTTGCATGCTTGCCTTGTTTGCCTATTTGCTTCATTGGTTCCCAATTCGGTTCGGGGCCGAACGACGTATTTGGTTTGTGTTGGCCCCTATTGTGTCGCGTCGATTTTGCGTGAAATAAAATGCCTTAACCCACAGAATTGAATAGAATTGAAAAGGCAAATGTGTATACGTATTTCATGCTGTTTTTGGTGGCGAGTGCCAATCGTCTCAAAAAGTAATCGATGCTGTCGATTCTAACCGTCACATTGGCCACATGCCATGCTAATTGAATGGTATAAGTGTTGTTGCTCTATTGTCTTATACTGACATTTGCCATAATCCCAAATAAAAGTTTGAACACACTTATACTCTTGCATACGATCATCGTCTGGAGCCGATTTCACGATTTTTTTTTGTTTTGTTTGTTTGAATATGGATTTATATATATTTGGCAATATATTTCAACGCTAACCAATAGGATCGTTAGCAAACAGCTCGTGATTGTGTGTTAGGTGGCCACTATAATTTGATTACCCCCACCAAAAGTGAGCATTATTGGATTTGCCCGATGATCAACAGAAAATGTTACCTTTTGACACGACCTGTGCATGAGTGTTATGTGAGAATGTTATGGTTCGTTCATTTTTTTTTGCCAAAAGAAGAAGAAGATCACGGTTACCACACTTGCGATGCTCACCAGGAGATGCCTTCATTGCCCGATAAGATTAGCAAAGTCAGCCGTTTCTTTTCTTCTTCTTCTTCTTGTTAGTTTGCTTCGCATACTCTCTGACACTCCGATCTTTATTTGCTCCGTTCGGTGCTCTGTATTCACTATCGATTCCTGATGAAGGGAGGCACACTATCTATCGCACGTTTATATGTTCGCATTTTATTGCCTCAATTAGGATACAAATACGCCAAAAAACAAGTGAAAGACCAAACCAAATGCAATGCAACCAAACTCTATAGACTCGATGTGTCCAAATGTGGCAGCCATGTTGCCTACCTTTAGCACCTGTGAATGCAACGACCACCTTATTTTTTTTCTTGACATCTTTTGGCTCCATTGTCGATTGTTGTAAATTATCGAACCACTCACTCCAGTGACAGGCCAGTGTCTTTCCCCTATCTATCTATCTATCTTCACTGATTGTATGCACACCGTCTGGTAAATGTGGATCGTTTTTTTGTGTGTGTGTGTGTTTGCATGTGCAATGGTGAACACAAGAAACGATCGGTGGCAACAAGCAAGCATACAAGCAAGTCAAGTGAGTGCCATAAAATGAGGAAGTATCATTCGAATGTAAGGATCGTCATTCTATCCACTCTATTTCAATCTAACTTTATGACCCGCCACCACCACCACCACCACCGTCACCATCTCATTCATTCATATCCATTTCCATCATCAAAGGACCTAGCCTATTTGAGAAAGATTGCCGTTTTCACTGTCAATTGGCTTGCCTTAATTTGCAGACACATCTTTGTAGCTTCTGTCGATCTTTCGCTCTCTTTCTCTTTCTCTCTTGTCGGATTATTACCGACATGTGTCATTGTCACATATAATGGCGGCCTTACTTTTTACTAAATGGCCACACAAGGTGTCTCATCTTATTCATTAGGAACATCTTTACGAAAGAATCCGTACGGAATTGTGTAAAGGGTTCGAAGCCTCAACAAAACAATACTTTCGCAGTAATGTCATTCGAGATTGATTGGATGTGTGTGTGTGTGTGTGTGTGTGCTTGCAAGCCAATCACTTATCGTTTTTATGTTTGTTTCATTTTGTGAGTTTGTTGTTTGTTTGTCATTGCCAATCAAATGAATTGTATTGGCTCGAACACAAATGGTGGGACACATTTAGGGTGAGAGTGGGTTCACCGACAATCTATTGCCGTGACGGTCGCCGCCGCCGCCGCCAACCGATCGACCGACCGACCGCGGCATTGGCCCATTCTTGATCGTCCATTGAGACGCCACTAAATGGACTCGAACGGAATAGGCAAGGCAAGCCAATTGATCGATTCGGTCGCATTGCGATCTAATATTTACTTGAAATAGATTCACATTGTACACACGCACACCTTGTTGTCCAGAATGGTAAGAAATGAACAAGGCAAGTGCCAATTGAAACGAAGGGGACTAGCTTTCGAAGCAAGGTCTCTCTTGTTCTCCCTTTTCTTCTTCGTCCCCTCTCTTATTCGCTCTCTTTTTTTGTTTGTTTAACTGGCAATCTCAACTTTGAATGGTCCGGTGGCAGTGTGACCAATGGACTTGTTCGTTCAGTTTGTTTCGGCCAATCTTGGTCAGTTGCATTGGTGCCTTGTTAGCCCTTGTTCCATTGTGCCAAGTGTAGATAGTGTAGGAGAAAGAAAGAGAGAGAAAGACGGCCGACCTTCGGACAGTGCAGAACTAAATACTGTTCTTGTAATTGATTTTGTTCTTTGACCTCGAAATTATTTGCTTGCCTGCTTTGATTTGTTTGCACTTGATCGCGATCGCGCTCTTTCGTTTCGGAATGATGATCGGAATTGATTTGCAATGCCACTCGATGGTAGAAAAAATTGTTCTGCACGGTTTGTTGGGACATATTCGATCGGCCACCGATCATTTGGCTACCATAATACACATCCAGTTAGCAATGGAAGCATCCAATCGCTTTGCGTACTTCGACCAAGTTTGGTGGGGGCAGGGTTCACTTGCTGATACGAGTCAATCGAGTCCAATCTTTTTTTTTTCTTCTTTGATTGGCTTGTCATACATGAAACAACCTGTTGACCGTCCATTGGAATTTGTCGCGCATTGGCTGCTGCCTGCATTCGCCTGCTTGTTTGATTTCATACTTGTTGCTATTAGTTGTAGCCAGTATATATAGCCATTTTGCTTCTGTAATGTTTTCCCCGGTGGTGACATTCCATACTTGCCATTGATCATTGGTCGACCGGCCGGTCGATTGGTCGGTCTTGTCAATGCAAGTGACAAACGGTACCAACTCTCTATGTTCAATATTTTTGCTTGTTCTCGTTCTGTTTGGCAACTCTATTGTGCCTTATCATTTTGGTGGGTGGAATTAGGTGTATGGGGTCATTTATATATGGATTGAAGGCCTCGGGACAAACATTTGCAACAAGAGAGAGAAAAAAAGATTGTGTCCTCACGCTTTTTATTGTCGTGTCACAGTGCGAGCACGTTAATGTACGTTCCATTCCATTCCATTCATTCATTCATTTCAAAATGGCTTGTTAACCATTGGCTTTGCCCTATTCTGTTCGTTTTCGGTTGCAATTTGTGGCAACTTCTCCAACAAGAACGCAGCTCATCATCATTATTGGGTACCTATTAGGGATTAAGGATTTTTGCCTTTGCCTTTCCTTCTTTTCTCGTGAACAATGTTTCAATGCATACACATACTAATATTTAGACTAGTCTTGTTAATGGCAATTGGCCGACGCCAGGTAAAGTGAACGTTATAATTTGCAAACGTGCCACATTTGCCACTTTTTCCTTTGAGCGCCCCATTCTCTTTGCACATCTATCTATCTTTCACTCTCACCATCAATAAACAATGGTTCAATGGTTTGGTTTCGTTTTCTTGGTTACATGACAAGGATTTAGGCGCATCAAATGGTCGAGGTCGATGATGATGATGATGATGATGATGATGAACGTGATGAGATTGCACTGCAAGGTGAGATAATCACGCTTCTCTACTTCTTCTTCTTCAACATTGCGTAATGTTGTGGGCCATCATCTTTTACCAATGTCCGTATTTATTATGAACATCTCTTATCTCGGTCGAATCGAAGCAAAAGAGAGAGAAGACACAACCCCGAATCGAATCGTATCAGTGAACAGGTGAACAGTGTTCGTTCAAAATGCATGGGGCGCTTATGCTTCTTCGGCTGCCATCTCGACGACCTATGACCCATCCGATTCTGTAGCATCGTTTCAATCTATGGATAATTTGTTTAAGCTGCTCGTTTGTTTGTACAACATGTTGCTGTCGATGGTCGTCGAGTCATCTTTTTTCCTTTTCGTTCCTCTCCGTTGTTGATGCTGTTGCGGGCACACCTTATTGACGCCTTCGTCCGCAAACGATCGTCCAAACACCAAACCGACCTTTCGGCCTCGCCTTGGTGCGCGTCACTTTCCACCAATTTTGTCCATTGAACAGGCACACAAATACACACACACACACATATATAAACATCTCCGCATCGATCTCCTTTTATGATGGCCACCGCCACCAGGCACCTTTCATTTATCAGATCAATCGACTCTCTTCATACCTTTTGTTTACTCTTCACCACTCGCATCAGATTTTGAACCAAACCGGCTCCTCTATGTCCACACACACACATCAATCTGATGCTAAAGTTATACTGTTTAAGTGTGTGAGAGAGAGAAGGCTCGCGCGTCGGCAATTAATCACTGGTGACACATGATCGCAATCGGCAATCGGATTATACCAACCGGTGGCATCATCGGTGGCAACGATCGAAGACCAACAACAAACATTCGAACACACACACAAGAATGTTGAGAGAGAAGGCCACCGACCGGTGTCTGATTGACTGACACGGGAGACAACAAACTTTCACTGAGAATTAGTATCGAAAATGTTCTTCTATTCTTCCTTTTTTTTCTGTTGGTCGAATCATGTTACCACATGTCATATTCGGAACATGTCGCACTATATCGATCGAGACCGATTGGTCCCCATTCTTTTTATTTTATTGAACAGAGAGTGAACGGAAAAATGGCCAATCTATTGGTAGGGGGTCATCTTAGTTTGGCGTCAGTCCACTCCGACATTTAGACTTTCCAGACACACAAATTCTCACCCATTCATTGCCGACGTCGTCGTCGTCGTTGTCGTCTTCAACTTGGACATTGTCGCCAGATAATTAGCCTTGTACATGGCTAATTGATTGCTTTTGTGTGTGTGTGTGATTGATTGGCACCGGTTCGACATATTTGTGCCGGACACGAATCTTTTTTTCCATTTTTTTCACTGCTCTTTCTCGATGTTGCCATTGACATTGACATTGTACGTTCTCTCTCCTCTTAGTTGTCGTCTGGCCAGTTTGTAATCTCACTCTCGATGGTCTCTCTTTATTTTATCTTCTCAAAATCATTTAGCTTTAAATTGAGCTACCGAACATAAAGATTGATCTCTCATCCTCTTGTCCGGGAAACCGGTTGTCAATGTTTGTTCAAACGAACATGGATTCTATTGGTTATGTTGTCCTATCAAACTGAACAAAAAAAATTGTATCCAATTTGGGTACTAAAGGTGTCAAATTATCTTTCTTTTGTGTGACCGTTAGGTGTGATCACACTTTGACTTCTCTTCCGCAAAATTCGATGTCCAATTCCCGTTGTTTGTTTTGATGGAGTCGCGTGCCGCCTTTAGTGTGTCCTTTCTTTCATTCTCCCATCGTTTTTGGCACCATCGGTCTTTCTCCCTTTGTGCCTTTTATGTGGATGCCGCACGCCGTATTCGTTTGCTTGCTTGCTTGCGTCGTCGCCTTACATTCGTCTCCGTTTTGGTCGTCATCAACGTCTTCGTTGTCGTCGGCTTGCTCCATTAGTGTACTAACTGGAATGCCGCCCAAACACAACACCAACACCAAGATGTGCGATGTGTGTGTGTGTGTGTACGGTTGCGCACCAAAAAAAAGAGTATGATGAAATCTGACAAACTCACTTTCTCACTTGAATTGTACCGCCCAAATTTAACGCGTTCGTCTGCCTACTCTTTATGGGAAAACACGTGTGCACATCCATCCCAATGATTCATTCTTGATTCACATCTCTCATTTTCACAAACACTTAAACAATAGACCTATATGAAATAAAATATCAGCAAACTGTTTTTGCAAGAAACAAACAGATAAGCGGCTTTATCATTTGTCGGTATGTAAAGGGGGGATAGGGATACACAGCAATAGTGTTCCATTCGGAGCTGCTACCACATTCCTACCATTGTGCTTGGTTGCCAAAGGGGGAAACATCTACATGTAATCTTATGAACATGTAGAACGTTATGTCTAGCACTCGTCATTCCACATAGACATAGACATGCATACAATGTACGGGTCATTCATAGACTCCTTTCTCGATGCGTTCCTCTTCGGAAAGTTTCACCGTTGCCGAAAAGTTTTCAAACTATTCTCTTTTTGCATATCTATGAATTATTATTATACTACAGTCACTATACTATATATTTAAACTCATTCAAAGGCATCCAAACAAACATTTTAACAATAAACAGGCCAATAATCATTGTTTGCACATCATCAACAACCACAACAGTCGTCGGAACTTGGCAAAGCATTTTGGTTCATCGGAAAAAAAAATATATAAATGTGACGCTTCAAAACCCTAATTAGACGCTTTCGTTTGCTCTTGTCCATTCGGGTTTTTGATTGAGGACTCTCAGCACATTAAGGTGGCCATGTCGTCGCCATTTTACTGGTGATGGTTTTCTTGTGTTATTCTCAATGAACATGCCAACACGAAAATTGATTTAATGACAAGCAAACGAAGTGTGCGAGTGAAGCATGAAACACATCACAAGTTAGGAACCGCGTGTTGAATGTGTGTGCTATGTAATTATGCGGTCTTTAGTCTATCTTTTCTTTTCTTTCCTTTCCTTTCGATCATTCTCAACTTTGAACCAAAATGCGGATCGTGTTGTTCTTGTTCAATGTTGTTTAGAGTCCACTTGTCGCTCATGTCAATGCAATGCTTACTCTCTTTCTCTCTTGTGTCCTTAATCGTCTCGATGTGCATCAATCGATGGCTGATTCCTATCGCCAATATGTCTTATCACATTTTTCTTATATTTTTATTTTTTATTTTTTTGGTTTGGTTTGTATTGCCTACTTATTGGTGGACGCCAACTGCTTCATCGTCGTCATCGTCGTCGCCGTTGGTCTCGGCGTGAATGTAGCCAATAAATATTGGCAAGGATGACATGTTCGGGCTCGATTCGATTATTTATTGGGTTCTCCCGTTCCCGTTCCTACACATTGCACTTCGATCGATCGATCGATTGTAATTGCTCTTTGTTTTGCTCAATAACAAGCCATGACCTCGGCTTATAACAATTTTACCTTTCGTCGTCGTCCACATCGTTGCCGTTGAGTGACTCCCTGCTAGGCCTGACTAGTCTGCCATTATCTCGCCATTTCGTTGATTTGTCTGCCCCTCGTAGCTTCTTAACCTACCTACCCACTGATGATGATGGTGGTGGTGATGATGATGATGAAGAATGAACGAGAAAGAAAAAGTGAGAGCAACCATTGCCATGGTCACCATCACCATCATCATCGAACGAATGAACGAACAGGTACTGGTGATGATGATGATGATGAGGAAGCTTGCTCTTTGATACGTCTAGCTAAATTGGAATTCATCATTTTATTGACGAGCTTACCTGCACTGAAATTACATTGGCCACTTCGTGACAGAACCCGTGAACGAGAATTGAGAGAGAGCCGTTTGGACTTGTTGTATGCTTGCCACAGCCTCACTTGTTTGCCTACCATCCTTGTTATTATTATTATTATTGTACCTTTCCCACTCTTCTTCTTCTTCTTCACTCTAAGGCCATACCAGGCACCATGCAGACCTGTGTGTGTGTGTGTGTGTGTGTGTGTTTGTGCGTAATTTGACTAGACCTGGCGAGAGGGAGAGTGGCTGACTGACTGGCTGGCTGGCTGGCTGGCTGGCTGGCTGACTCTTGATGGCAATCACGACCTGTACTTTGAACATTTGCACTTGGACTTTCACACTCTTCCTCGATCTCGGTTAATGGTGGCCCAATGTTTTGCCCCTCACCGTTTCGTTCGTTCGTTTTCGTTGAAAACATTAATAATATTCTAACTATCCCTAACTGGCAACGTTCAATGTTGCTGCCGATTCGAGCTATACATATATATATGCATTACAAGGCAGCCGAACTGACATTGCCACACGATTGTTGTTCACTCACTCGCGGTTTCTCACTCAGCACCGACAAACAACATTTTGGAAGCCAAAATGAAAGCGGCCAATACTCTCACTCATTCACTCATACAAACAAACATGAGCGCCCAACTTATCATTCTTAATTAAAACTAACAAATATTGCAATGAATGAATTCAATGTTTGTTCACTATGGGCAACCCGATCCATTGTAGATAGACGATCCATTGAGAGAGGGGGTAAGGGGAGGAAGAACACGATCATAAGCAAAGGTCGAATGATGCGACCTATGTTCACGACAAGTGTCAGTCATCAAACAAAATGAATCTTGCGTGTAAAGCGCTTGTTATCGACATCCTCCGCCAACACGGAATCCATTGGAAAGAGCGAAAGTGGCCAATTGTTATATACGGATCGATTGGCCAGTATCAGTGTTAGTAGTGGGTTCCTCGTTCCCACATTGAATGAATTGGATGGAAGTGAAAGAAAGACAAGAAAAAAAACGAAAGTCGTGATCACACATCGAGGTGCTGTCATAGCGGCTAATTCCATTGTGATCGGTGATATTTGCCCTCATCGATGATTGGCATCTTATTCCATACATCTAAACTGCCTTGGTCCACCTCCTCCTCTTCCCAATCTTAATCGATAGACTTTGAATTGACTATTCGTTCACTTCTTTCTTTTTATTTATTTCTTCACCTCACTTCTTGGCAACATTTGCACCGCCAAATTCCATCACTCATTGGCCCACCACCACCACCACCATTCTTGACTGTCTTCTTCATTTCGGTCAAGCTTATTTATTTGCGCCACCACAAGCAACAGACTGTTCATTTTCTTTCGGTCGGACTCTCTCTCCCTCCATGAGGTGTCATCATGGAACAATTAGTAGCAAGTCCAAGTAAAAGCAAATATTTAACCTACGAATAGACGACCTGTTTTGTTGTTGCTCTTGTTGCATTCTCCTTCCTTTCTCTTTACAATCATCGCTAACAAGAACAACTTAAAGATTGGCCTCCTCTAGGCAATCTGAATCGAATCTTCAATGTCTTTAACATGACTTACGTTCGTTGTTTTCTTTGTGTGTGTTTGGGTGGTTGATTAATTTGAATAGAGTCACCAGTTCTAACGAAAAAAAAAACAAGCGTAGCGATTTATCTACTCGATAAACCATAGTCTTGTACTCAATCACCGAACATAAAGATAAAAAATAGTGTAAAGAATTTGATGGCAACAAGCTCGCTAAGACACGCGTTCAATCTACAAGTTCCAAAGTGGAAAGTGGCCCCGATGCGTCAATTGGTTGTCTTGCTCCATTTGCTTGTCGTCGAATGATAATTTGCACTAGCAAATCTTCCCTCTCTCACTCTCTTTCTCTATCATTTGTGTGACGATGAGAACTCACAAAGATCTAACAAGATGACATTGGGCGGCAACGGCACAATTCGCTTTCTCACTCTATCAATTTGGTGTGTATACGCTCATAGATCGATCGATCGATCGAAATGTAATGGTCAAAGTGTGTCATTATAGCTTTTTTTTGATGCCCCATTCGAGAGTGGCAATGATGCCACACGATTGGGCCCACTTGATGTACCGCCTGATCGATTCTCGTTTCGCAACAAGCATTCTTCTTCATCAATCTATCCATCCATCCATCCACTACTTGTTCCTGACCACCTGATGTCCATTAGCACGAGCATCGCCGCATGCTAGTGATCGATCGGCTCACGGCTCTTTTTTCTTCTTCTTCTCACTATTCACTCTCATTCTTTGGGTCGATAATCACGTGTTAAGTATCACCCGCCTTGCCGCCAACAACTAATCGGCCGACTCTCTCTCTCTCTCTCTCTCTCTCTCTCTCTCTCTCTCTCTCTCTCTTTTGCGTTAATTTATTCTTTCAAAACGGATTCGAGTGCGAATGAACTGATGAGATGGGAGATGGACACCATTCACGTTTCGATGCATAAGCAAACAATGGCCACTCCTTTTCCTTTTACAAATGTTTCAGTAGATGTTGATTAATTGCATCGATGTGTGTGCCCATCGTCAAATTTCCATTTCCATTCTTTCATTATTTACATCGAAATGTTCAGTCTTTAGATTCTCGTCTTCTTCTTCTTCATCATTTTCCTCACCCATTAATTGTACGAGACCTAATTCTAATTTAATGTTTAACAAATGGCGTGAATCATCATCGGCATTACCATTTGCATGTCAAATTCATAATTCGTTAATTGCCACCCCAAATTCATACAGGAGCGATCTCATCATCTGTGGATTCTGTTTCTCTTCTGTTCATTCGATCGTTTAATTTGTCAGCTCGTTGATTTTGTTCGATGATGTTCTTTGATGAGATCGAAAGATGGGGGGAGGGCGCGGAAACGAAACGTTTATTTTGTGTTTGTTGATGGAAAAGGCCGATAGATCTCTAATTACATGTTTGGTGTGGATGTGCAACCATATTAGCCTAATTTACTGATCGAGATCGACACTTGTTTCAATACATTTTTTTCCTGGTTGCATCGATCGAGATGTGTCAGCGATTTCTTCTCCATCAAAAATTGTGTGATCGCATGCCAATGATTGACATTTGACCATGTGTTTCAATCATGCTAATTCGGTGACATTTTGGTCAACCTCCACAAGATGTGCGGATGGGCAAACATGACCATCATCATCATCACCACCAGCACCAATTACCTTTAAGATCTAATCGCATTCTCGTCCCTTTTCCGACCGTCGTCATCGTGATCGTCTCCGTTGCTAATGAAGCAAAGTGATGAAATCACCATCACCAGCAGCACTTTTTCATCGTCATGTACGACCATAATCGTCTCGTCGTCGTCGTCGTCGTCATCGTCAACTTGACCATGTTTTTCCTTCTTGTTTCTTCTGCCCATCCACCGTCGAGGAAACCACGAAATGAGTGGAATCGAATCGAGCCAAATTAGCCGCAATTGCCACTTGCTGCTTTAAACGGACATGTTATCACCCAAACAGGCATCCTCTCTCATTCTCTCTCTCTCTCTTTCTTTCATCTCGTTCTTGACTCCTACTCGAACTGTTCGGTCTAATAGGCCATTAAGGCCAATGTTGAAGTGAAACTTTAAAGCCTGACTCGTATATTTACATTGTAATTGACTCTAATTATTGGTCTGTTTGCTTTTGCCATCACATTCCTCATGTTCGATGATAGTTTCCCCTTGTCATCGCGAAACATTTTTGAATGTGTCGACGATTTTTTTTTTTGGCATAATGTAGTAGGCCGAATAAGATAGAGAAAGAGATCATGAGAACATCTAGTGTCACATTTCATTGATCAGTCTCAATGATCGATTCAGTTGGGTCTTGATGCTATAGGAACTAGGACCTAGGTTGCACTTGTCCTCCTATTCCCTATTGTTTCTTTCTCTCTCTCCTCGTGTACGCGTTAATGTGTTCATTGTCAATTTTCACCAATGCTCGTCGGCGCGTGTTTTTTTTCTGTTGTATTCACAATTTGCCATTGTATTCCACAAAACGCACTCACGCCAATCATCAAAATGGATAAAACCCCATTAGTTATTGCTCAATGTATTTGATCACAATTGTACACATCTAGAACACGACACCCAATATGCACATCTCAATTCGTTCCATTTGTAGTGTATTATTGATCTTCTGGTGCAATAACGATTGCGCCATAGTCAGTAAGCCCTAAGTACACATGCATGATTGCACCTTTGGTTTGTGTGTGTGTGTGTGTTTGGCACACATTAATGGAGATTCCATTTACATTTTAGTTGGGGACCAAATGTTCGATACAATTGGTCACCAAAAATGAGGAAAGGAAAACTTTGAGAGTGGCTCGTGTGGTGTCAAAACGGCCAATCCATCTCGATGCGATCGACCTCAATCATTAGTGTTTGTATTTGGCTCATTCGTTTCCAATGTGTTCATCTTCCCTTCCCTTCCCTTCTCTTCCCCCCCCAATCTATCTTGCTAATTGTGACTGATGTTTATGAGTATAGAGTTGAACGATCATCGACCATCATCGTTCACACTCGCAACGAGTGTTGTATAGTAAATCACCATCCATTGCGAGTGACGACGACGACGACGACGATGGTTTTGTTTGGTTTGATGGCAATTCGTGATCTGAGACACAACATGGCCAATTACAAGCATCGTCTTTCTAGAGCGTTAAACCACGAACATGCGACAAGCGTTGGCAAGCGACAAATCGGCAAATAGATGAATGAAGCGCGAACAGTATTAAATAAAATAAAATAAAATAAAAAAGGCAGCGGTCTGGTAATTATCGCTCTTTTATTTTGGTTGGTGCCCATTATCAGCATAGTCCAGTCTTTCTATTGATGGCACACGTACTTTGCCCTTGTCAACCGTCACCATCATCGTCGTCATCATCATCAATCGGAACGTCTGGTTGAAAAATGCTCTATTGCACTCTATGTTTAGAATAGTGGTTGAACTCTCTTTCTTGCAACTTACACACTTGGACATGGTCTTTACCCGGTATGATAGGGGGTATACATATATATATATATTTATATGGTCGATCGTGAACTCTTAACTCGTAATCTGTTTGGTGTGACACAACCGGAAACGGGATCAACTCACAACATGACCTAACATTTGTTGATTGCTGCAAATTTAGTGTCTCCACAGTTTAGACTTTGATTCAGACAATTCACATGGCACAGTTTGGTACTATCCACTCGATGCAAGCAATTGTGACAAGAAAGAGAGAAGAGACATCGTGAAGACCACCTTGTGCGATGTCACCTGAATGAATTCCATCTCAATCATCAATATCTATAGCAAAGTTTATATAGTCAACACCTGCGGCATCACACAATCAATTGACATTGATGTTTAATAGATGCATCTCTC
Organism: Blomia tropicalis; assembly: GCA_029204025.1. Taxonomy (NCBI): domain Eukaryota; kingdom Metazoa; phylum Arthropoda; class Arachnida; order Sarcoptiformes; family Echimyopodidae; genus Blomia; species Blomia tropicalis. Next base: position 429,197 of record CM055090.1, read on the forward strand.
GGGACCCCATCCTTGTCTTGTCATGTGGCCTACAAACAAACAAATAGACAAACAAAATTATCGAGTCGCTTTCTGAGAATCCATGACTAGTTTTCAAACGAATGAAAATTGAAAAGAGAGAGAGAGAGAGAGAGAGAGAGAGAGAGAGAGAGAGAGAGAGAGAGAAAAAGAAGGACCGTGCAAAGTCCTAATTGATTGCAATTTCTCGCTCGCTCACAATTGACTATTAATGTTGAAGAGATGCAATTTATTATTTTCATCATCATCAACATCAACATCATAGATTGGCAAATGGCATGGGACGAAAATAAGGCAAATGATACGATACGGGACGGGTTGAAACGGTACGGGTTATTGATGCAACCAGGCAAATGCCAGAATATTTTGCTTATTGGAATTATACTTGTCGACGGGGGCTATCGTCTCAAATCGGATTTGTGTCCGTTCGTGCCATACTCGGAAAGCCGATTGAAATGTTCAATGTTGTTATTGTTCATCACCATCATCACCATCATCATCATAGTATTTCTAACCATCTGTGTCGATGTGTATGACTAAATAAATTATGATTCGTTCCGATGCCGTGTTCTTTGTCAGTTTGCACTTTTAAAAATTCGATTTGCAGCTTCCATTGCAAAATTATTTTTCCATTGCAATACTATTAGTGTATATTTGAATCGTTATTAGTAAACATTTTATACATTCAATTCCCTATTTCATATTATTCACTTGCCAACATTTTTTTTCTTCTTTGCCCCTTCCAATCTAATGAGCTTGCTTGCTTTAAACTTTTTTTTGCAAACTTTGATCGGTTACAAAACAATTAATTACTGACGAATGCAATGACAGGTTTTCCAATGTTCAGGTGTACGAATCATCTTAGTGTGGTGTACGACCCAATTAAATCAATGTTTTTTTCATCATCTTATGAAATGTATTCTAATCAATTTAATTCTTTTCTATTGTTTAGGCGAACCAGATGGCCGCAGCCGTTGGCGCATCACATTCGGGATCACCACTGCCATTTATGATGCCGAATATTGATGGATTCCCTCAACCACCACCGGCTCATATGGGCATATCACCGGTAATGAGGTGTGAAACGAAAGCCAACATCAGCATGTTCATGGACATTGACTTTTGTAAGTATATTTTTGGAAATATTTCCCAAATGTTTCCATAACCATTCATACAACTTGTTAGGTCATTACTGGAATGTTGTTTTGTTTTTGTTTTTGTTACATGTTGATAAATGTTCAAATCTTTCCCATTATCACCTGGCAACTATTGATGGCCAGGTGTGAACATAATTTCGATGTAACATCACAACATAACCTTTTTTTTATTAGTTTTCCTTTCGACTAATCTATTTACCAATTTGTATCATTTGCACAGCTCCATTGTCACGTAATCCACTGTACAATCTTCCCGGACATGGCCAATATCCAAATTCGGTTTTGTCGGACTTTACTCAACAATTTCAGCAATGGTATTTGTTCACAAATGTTCAACAACGTTCAATTCAATTCTAATCTTTTTTCTTTCTTTTTAAAACCATAATTAGGCATAACCCAATGTATCAATTGCATCCGGCTGCCTTTCGTGGACCATATCCACTTCCATCGGTATCGCCATCAGCATTTCCGAGCTTTGGTCGTAATCCATTAGTACCACATCCATCCCTATCTGGTCACACCTTTCCAGGCTTCGAACGAGGCTCTAGTTTTTTGCCTGGTACATGTAGGTTTACACTAATCATTTGATTATCATTGTAATTTCTAATCATTTGAATTTTATTTTATTTTTTTTGTTTTACGTTTAGCGCCAAGCAACGGCAGTGCCAATAGTAATGTATCGAACGGTCTCAGCAATGGATCGAAATCGACGAGTCGCAACGGGAACACAACATCGAACGGTGGTAGCAACAATAATCTTCATGCCAACCTCGAGTATAGGATGAAACAAACGAATAGTAGCAGTCCTCGATCATCAAGCAGTAACAATCGACAAATGAGTTCAAATTCGTTAAGTGCCAACGCCAATAACAACAACAACACCATCAACACCACCACCAACAACAACAATAACAATAATAATAATAATCACGACTCAACCAGCAACGGCAGCAGTAGCCACAATAATAATAATAATAATCCAAGCATAAGTAACAAGAATCGAAACAGCAATATTGACATTAGTGAGAGTAACGGAAGTAGCAAATTGTCCAAGTGTTCACCCAATTCTCGGAGTCAATCATCGAATGGTTCCGATCATGATTCCTCAAATAATAAGGGCCATATCAAGAAACCATTAAATGCATTCATGATCTACATGAAAGAGATGCGTGCCAAGGTGATTGCCGAATCGACATTGAAGGAAAGTGCTGCCATCAATCAAATTCTTGGTAAAAGGGTACGTCCAATAGATCTTCACATCATTAAACCATCATTCATTCACTTTCCGTTTTGATCGTATCATTTACATACTTTGTACTTCTCTCATTCACTACAGTGGCATCAATTGTCTCGAGCCGAACAGGAAACATATTACGACAAAGCAAAAAAGGAGAGGTATGTCATTAGATGATTGTCCAATGCCGAACGAACCATTAGGGTTAGGTTTCGATGTTTTCCCGCTCCGATCCGTTCTTGTTTGTACAATTTTGAATTTCATTCACTGACCGATATTTTATATTATCACAGAGAGTTACACATGGAATTACATCCCGGCTGGACAGCAAAGGATAATTATGCGATCAATGCAAAAAGAAAGAAGAAGAAAAGAGAACGTAATGCTGATGGTGGTATGTGTATTAGTTATTAGTTGTTGTTCTTGATCAATTGTGAATTAATTTTTTTTATCATTCTTCTCCTATAGAACGTGGTGCATTGAAAAAATGTCGAGCTAGATATGGACTCGATCAACAAGATAATTGGTGCAAACCATGCAGGTATGTGTTTCCGTTATTGTTGTTGCTGTTGATGATGTTGTTATTAAATGTAAAAAACTAAATTCAATTTTATCCTTCAGACGGAAAAAGAAGTGTATCCGCTATTTGGAGGCGTTGCGGGCGTCACAAGCGGAGAATCGTCACGACGGCGACAATCTTGGTAGTGTCGGAAGCGTGGAAGCGCCAACGCCCGATTCGAAGAGTACGGACGAAAGTGACTCGGCCGATCTCAGTCCACCTAATTCCGAGTATCCGCACTTCATGAGTCCGTTTGGACATTTCTCGCCGGGACCTAGTTTCGGATCACGAATGACCTCACTTTTCAAACCATCTCCCACCTTTGCGGCAACACCAAACCACATGCCACCACGAAACGGTTCATTCAGTATCGAACAATTGGCACGACCACATTGTCCACAGTGACTACATTTTTTATATAAATCATATATTTTGTACATATTAAAATAATAAATGTTTCCATCATTGTCACATTTTCATCTTTTTTTTTTGTGTTTCCTTTTTTTCGTTAATGGTTCGTTTATGAACTGATCTAATATAAATTTACGTTATCCATTCGGATTCGAAATTCTTTATGAATTGTTCATTGAAACAGATAGTTTAGTAAAATATGGTTTAACAGGCCCTTTAGCGATATCTATTGATTGTGATTCAAACTATTTACACGATGTTTTCAAATCAAAGTTTCAACAATCGATAGTATCGTTGAGGTGAAACTTCGTCAATGGCAACAAAGCAATGCTTTGTCAACAAGTGGCTTTGTTGTAGTTATTGTTTGTTTAGTTGCGTGATTGATAATCGCACTTCAGTACCATTACATCGTTGTTTTTTTTTTTTTTAATAAACTCATATCATATGGACGTATCCAACAGTCAGGATTCATCCCCTTCAGATGCTTCATCGGTCGAGACTCCCGATTCCAATTGGCCATTCAGTCTTTCACCGTATGATAATTTGACACATACCAATTATTTCCTATTATATTAATCAAACAATTTTTTGATAAGGTTTAAACAAGAACGTACACCAAAATGTACAATTCAATTACCATGTGGTCGGAACGATCTTCACTACAATATGCAACATGACAAACGTGGACGATGCATAATACTCAATTATAAACAATTTAACAACAACGAGTTAAGAGCTCGAGAAGGTACAGATCTGGATGCGGTAGCATTGGACAAGACTTTTACACTTCTTAACTTTGACGTCGAGACACACAACAATCTTACATTTAGGGAAACTTTTAATATTCTCGAAAAAGGTAAGGATATTTACTTTTAATTTCAATCGATTTAATATTAAAATTGTTTTCATGCACAGAATCCTCTCGAGATCATGAAGCCTTTGATTGTTTTGCCTTATGCATTTTAACTCATGGAAGTCATGGCGGTTTGTTCAATCTGTTGTTTTTTATTATTTATAATTGAAAGTCAATTTTTCACCTGTCATAGTACTACATTGCAAAGATAGACAACTGAATACTGATCAGATATTCAACTATTTCACCGGAAATCGTTGTAGAAGTTTGGTGGGAAAACCCAAGTTGTTTTTCATTCAGGTTTGTTTGTAATTTAATTAAAAAAATGAACATTTAATTAAAAAATATATTCATCACACAGGCATGTCAAGGTGAAATGTTTGACTCAGGAACATTGGTTCATGATTCGATCACACCTAATCCTGGTTATTTTTTGATTCCAAATTTTGCTGATTTTCTTATTTTCTATAGTACTTATCCAGGTTTGTTGTGAACGTTCATCATAAGATGTCACGATCATTGTTCATTTTTCTTTATTTGAAGGACACTTTTCTTGGCGAAACAGCAACCGAGGATCATGGTTTATTCAAGAATTGTGCAGTGTATTGCAACAATATTCGGAGAAATTCGATCTCATGACAATGTTGACAATTGTTTGCCAGAAGGTTGCATTCAATTATCAATCTAATGTGCCAAATAGTATTGAAATGGATAAGAAGAAACAAATTCCTTGCGTCATGTCAACATTGACACGTTTAGTAACTTTCTAACTCATTGATTTTAGTTATTATATTTGCCTACTTTTTATATATTATCTACATATTATCTATATTATATTTGCTTTATGTACTCTTGAATGCATTGTTCCTAAATTTTTGCTCAAACTTCGATAATAAATTTTAATTTTTTTATCGTTAATCAATATAATAATCGATTGTTGCCAATAGAGGGAGTTCTGAAAAAAACGATTATGAATCGAACCAACTATGAGTTTAATCAACTATGCATAAAAACCAAACAATTAATGTAATTAGCTGCATAAATAGGCACATGTCCATTGAAGACAATGCAAGAATTGGCAAAAAAGATTGCTACCGTTTCAAAGGAGGCCAAATTAGAGATCGACAAACAAAGTTATATCAAAAAGTTTCGTCCAAACTTGATGGACGTTATCATTGTTTGGACCAAAGGACAATCGTTTGGTGAACTATGCAAGATGACTGACGCATTTGAAGGATCAATCATTCGTTGTATGAGACGATTAGAAGAGTTACTTTGACAAATGTGTCAAGCATCTAAGGTGATTGGCAACTCCGATTTGGAAAATAAATTCTCTGAAGCTATTAAACTTATCAAACGTGACATTGTTTTTGCTGCAAGTTTATATCTATAATAATAATAATTATGACAAGAATACTATAGGTATGAATTTATCATTATTTTATCTTATTTGACATATAAATACAGAGTATTGTATTGAAATTATGTATGGTTGATAAGAAATGACTTTTTAAAAGATTGTGAATGGTTAATCGGAATCTCCTTGAGCTTCTTCAATTTTGGTTTGAATCGTATCCATATTGTCTTTCAACTTTCCCCATTCATCCAACGATAAACTGATCCCTTTTTTCCCGGGACGGCGTTTTCCATTGTCGGCAACATAATACTCTCGAATGTCAACACGAACCTTATTTTTAAATGTGGAAACGGTCAAATAACGGTTCTTGCTTAATTTGACCGAATCATTCATTTCCGAATCATCACCGGAATCTACATCTATCGTAATAAGAATTATGATTAATTTTTACCTTTATCAACTAAAATAGTTTAAACTTACCTATTTCTTTTTTGTTTTTCGTTGACATGTTTCAATTTTCAACAGATTTAGCTTTAATAGACCAAATGCGATATGAAAAAATGAAAGAGCCAAATGTTTATTTCGAGCCCGAATAACTATTACCCTCACCACCAAACAAGATGTAAACATTCAATTGGACCACATGAGTCGAAATAGATAGTTTTGCGCAATTTTAGACAATGTCTCAAAAGTAACCATTTATCTATATTTTAAAAATTATTTGAGCAAATCAAAATTTAGTTATCAATTTAAAAATAAACAATCTATTATAGAAAGAAAACAGAATAGAAAAACTCGGTTTAGTTTTGATTTTATAGCTATTCAAAGTTGTTTGTGTATAAAATGCACATCCTATACAAGCTGAGTCTGTTACATGTAAAAGCAAAGAAAAAGAGGAGAAAAAGAGGAGAGAAGAGAGAGGATCGTTTCAACTGGAACACTATCACATTGTATTTTTATTTATAGCATGTCTTAACGTACATGGCCCATTAAACAGCTCCGCCTTCGTACATGTAAAAGCTTGAAACATGTACCATGAAATGAATTGTTTTGTATACTACATGACACTTGCCGCCATTGTGCGTTCGGTCGACCCCGGCAGTTTCTGCCGGCAAGCGAGCATTGCTGCTTACCGATTCTAGAAGTGCGTTAGCATATGCGTATTGCCTGTGATTCTGCACAGATTTCCCTAAAGTTTGTGCATGTCATAGCATTGTTAAAGCGCTTCGCCTAAAAATAATGGAGAAAATAGCAAAAGTGACGGATGTCTTTGGTTTATGGTCACATATTCCAAAGAAACCTTTTGCTATTAGGCTCGCGTCGTAACTGATTTGAATTTGCTTGGTTATGTTGCAAAAAGCTAAGCAAAAAGCTTATTGGACACTAGTAGTTGGCTTGTAAGTTTATTCTTGCGTTGCTAACGAACGATTACGGCGAAATTTAGGGTTTTGGTAACTACGTTTTCGTAAATGCCACGTAAATGCCAAAAAATGCTTAAACAAAGTGGTTTGCGCCCAAAAGGAATCCTTGGTTAAATTTTAGCTGAGGTTTTCCTATATGTGCTCAAACCCGCGTCGTTTTTCATCATAATCTCCGCTGAAAGGTGGTGAAAATAGCAAATGCTTCCGTGTTTGCGTATGCGACGTTCCTTTAAGGCAGCAGGGAAGGTAGCTGAGAAATTTCAAGCAATTGGAGTTTGTTGGCGGTTTGGTTAGCTTGGCTTTTTGGTCAAGTGAAGCTAAATTACAGACAGCCTTCCTGAAGTATGAAACATGTAGCTTCATGGCCGATCAAATACGTATTGCAGCTCAGTCGAGTTGTGGTACATGATCGGTATCGGCTTTTGGGGAAACTGATGTCTGCGGTTTTGCCCAGGCGTTGATGCTTTGTTTGCAAAGTCGTATTGGGTTGTTTTCAATCCAAATCTGTGCTGCGTCTACCACTCATACGCGTATAGTATGAGATGCTTGGTTTCGTGGTTCTACGTACGATGCAACAAGTTGAAGCGTTATAAGCTGAATCCACTTGACTTTGTTAAGTGTTATGACACGTTTGATTTTGCCCAGTAATCATATGCTTGTCTCAAAAATTATGCTATGCATGTCTAAGGACAAAATGCATATGGCAATTAGTCTATTGAATGATGACTAATTACATGGATAACTGTAACTATGACTATATTAGAGCTAATACATACTCAATATCTCTGTTTTTAAAGAGAATGATGGATTGACGGATTAAAAGACGGCTACCTCATTCAAAGGAGGTAGCAAACTCTGTGTAACGGGTTTGATCCCAAAAAGGGAACTTAAAAGACGGATACCCACATCCAAGGAAGGCATTGGGCAATTAGTGTTGCCTATTTTATGCTATAGGTGTCAGAAGTGTTATTACAGGGATGGCATGCTTGTGGCAGTCAAGCGTTCATAGTGACGTTGCTTATTGATTCTTTGATGTTGGCTCTTCCTATCATTGCAAAGCAAAGTTCGTCAAACGTTAAATTGTTTACTCGTTAATAAAAAACGTGAACTGGGTTTAGACCGTCGTGTAACAGGTTAATTTTATCCTGCCTGATCAACATGTCGTTACGATAAAATTTCTGCTTAGTACGAAAGGAATTGCAGGTTCGGATTTTTAGTACATGTGCTTGTTTGACCGAACAGTAGCACAAAGCTATTATCCGCCAGATTTTAGCTGAACGCCTTTAAGTTAAAATCTGTTCTAATTATTGTAACGATACCGTATGTGCTTCCGTAGCTTAGAAGTCAATATAGTGTACGTGCGTCATGCTGTAATTTTATTGCTTCCAAGCAGTAGATTCAATCAGTTAGTGCCACACTTGACACAGCCCATTTTGGAGATAGCATCCGCAAGTGACGAGACAATGTCGCTTGTTGCCGTTTAAACTCTAAGCTTAAAAGTGCCGAATCTTTTTACTATTTGTCGGATTGCAGCCGAACGTCTTTAGGCTAAAATCCCTTATAGTCATTGTAATTATGTCGTATGTGCTTCTGTAGCTTAGAAGTCAATATAGTGTACGTGCATCATACTGTAGATCACCTATTGCTTTTGGGCAGTAAATTTCAATCAGTTGGTGCCACACTTGACACAGCCCATTTTTGGAGATATGGCATCCGCAAGTAACGAGGAAATGTTGCTTGTTGCCGTTCAATCCTAAGCTTAGAAGTGCCGAATCTTTTGTAGATAACTATGTTCGCTAAGGCAAATAATACATGAATTATATTGCAATTTATTAATTCTTAGCCTACAACATTGTCTACACCAATTTCTTTTGCGCTTGGTGTCTCTGCCGTTGTGCACAATTTCAATAATCTTTACAAACTGACAGTTTTATTAAATTTAAAGTCCGCAAGTTACAAAAACGATTCATTTTTAATCATTTTTTCTGACGTTGTGCACTTAGACAACTACATCAAGAAATCAGGCATCCAACAAAATTGATGGTAACCTATTAACGACAAGATGTCCAGCACATTCTGCTCGACTGTTCGGTTTTCAAAGACTAATGCGTCGTATGTGGGATCGAGTCTGTGAGAACCCTACACCCATATAAGGACTGAGTTGTTATCATTCGTTTTGGTTCTATCTCTTCCTTTTTCCATCTAAAACTGAATGCGTACTCCACGGATGGCACCACGTCCTAATAAGTCAATTATGAATTTTTATTTTGTGGTATTGTATTTATTTTATTGTCCATTTGCCATAATCTACATGTGCTAGATGACGTTTGTGTGAAATTTTCCTTGTTTTCCATTCATGATCACCATCATCATATTTAACCTCTTTCTTCCACTATTTGGTTTTTCATTCTAGATAGTGCTAATTCTATCCATCCATTCTATCGAAGATGGTTGCACTCCGCTGAACGTTGATCTTTTACCCCTTCATCTCGAGTGTCGGCCACTGTTTTCCTGTCCGTTCTTACATAGAAACATATGTTGTGTTTGTGTATACGAAGTCTCGACTGTCTTTGTTTCAATGTTGACAGGTCGATTATTGAATTATATTCGTTCACACAATGTATTGCATGAGTGGTCTCGTTTTTGTTTTGATTTGCTTCGTTCATCTGTCCAGTTATTCGTTTCATCAGTTCCTGATTGATTTCATGTTGGTGTTGATATCTGTTTTATATATGCATTGTTCACGTATTCCCCAAACACTGGCATCTATTCCAATGTACTTGTATTCAACGATGATTTTCTGTTTGTCGATTTGCTTTACCTGTTGTATCAGCAACAAAGCTTTCAACAACAAAGAATTGTAACGAAATTTGTTGTTTGAACTTGGACATTCAATCTCTGGTGACCGTTATCGAGTGTTACTTATTTCAATTTTCGTTTTAATCGGAAACATCTCAATCAATCATATCATTTATAAATTTGTTATATGATCTTTACATTGAATACTCTGTTGCAGTATTCTTGCTACAAATATGGTCAATATCACAAAAGAAGAATTGATCGATTGCGATACCATTTTTTGATAAGCTCATCAAGCTTATTGTAGTTTGTTTTGCTCATAGAGGGAGCTCTGGTTATGATTCATGTCAACTATGAGTTTAATCAACTATGAGTCAAAACCAAACCATTAATGTTATTAGTTGCATGAACAAGCATAAATAGGCACATGTCCAATCATCACCGGATCATTTAGCTACCAGTTAACTTCGATTGTTTGTCCATTTACTCACTCAAACTTATCCCCAACGATGAAGGAATTGTAAGTTTTATTCATAATTGTAAGCCCTAATTTAACTGTAACCATTGTAACTGTTCATAATTGTACATTTATTGTTCATTATGTTACTGTCCTTCTCAACTTTGCCATTTGTTCTCCTACGATCAATCAAGGTATTAATAGAAAGGTTATTATCATTCTCTTTAATTCTAATGGAAAGGATTTTGGGAAATAGTTTTTAAAAGGTTTTAGTTTATGCATAAGGGAAGTCAATATTTTTGCTTTTACAAACAAAACGATAATCTTTATCAGAAATCCTTTCTATTTGAATTATATATAGAATATAATTACCATTTTATTGGTACCTTGATTGTCCGTAGTGGAACAAAAATGGCAAAGCTGAAAAGGTTCCTTGGTTCAAAGTTCATACATATGATTAAATGTTTTTTTCTCTTTGAACAGGTCTTGGTATTATCGAACCAAATATTATGGATGTTCGGATGGCCGAATTTTAAATCATGATTTTAATTTTATATTTATTTGTAAACACACACACACACACAAACACACCTGTGTTCTCTCTCGTTCTCTCTCTCTCTCTCCCGGAATCGAATTGTGTGTTTCAACTTTAACTAACTATTCTTTATTCTGTTTTTACAGTCCGACTGTCATTGGAGACACGGTGAAGACTAGTGGAAACACTAGCCCCGCTTGTTCGCATGGAGGAGCCTGGTTTATTCATGCCGTCCTGCCTCCATGCAACTAAACGAAGAAAGTGGAAAAATGGGTTGTCTGGGTCGAGCTGGCCTGAATCTTTTTACTTGATTCTGCCTGTGCCTACTTGACTTCTAAGACATAAAACACCCAAAACATGGCAGAATCGATGAGTTCGCTAGCAGGACCCTAGGTACGTTCTTCCTGCCCACCTGCTAGCAACTTAAAGAAGTTACGGGCTTAATCGAATAGTCGATCGAATTGTGGTGTGCCTAGCTTGCTTAACTGCGGGCCGCATCACTTTGGGTTTTTTGCTTTGCCTGCCTTTTTGCCCATTCGAGACTTTAAATTTTTAAAAACGGAACTTGGCGAAGATTTTTTTTTTTAGCAAGGTAAGTTCAATTTTTAATGAGATGATGATGGAGGGAGAGAGAGAGAGAGAGAACACATTTGAGAACACAATTAAAAACACAAAACATTTTATATTTTATTGTATATTAATAATAATAACTATTGAATTGTAATTGAAATACAAAATAATAAAAATTTTGAAAACTTTCGGGAACGGGGAAACTATTTGGGAAGAGAATATATGCAAGATCCTATGTTGTGTGTATGTAACGAGTGATATGAACGCGTTTAAGTTTCGATACTATCGTACATTCGTACACATCGTTCATCACTTCACCAGCTGCTTTTTGTTATGCATTGTTGTGGTATTATGTATCATTAGTCATTTTCAATTAAAATGTGTAAATTTTACAACTTCACTTCAAGAGAATTGTGTGGCAAAACAACGAAGATGAAGAAGCTTTTGTAAAGAAATATAGGAAGAATCTGATTCCGTTTTGCATTGTTGGTTCGAACCGCCATTAACATTGTGGGAATTATGATCATTTGATATGGCTAATCTATTCTGAATCATCAGAATTATCATTGTCAAGAATCGAAGTTATATCGGTATGATTATATTTAAATTGTTTATTTTTATAATAATCTATTTTTCATTCACTTTATTGCAACATCGAAATATGGCAGCATCGTCAAATATTCATCAAGTTATCATATATTATTTATTTCAACAATGAAAAACTGTAGCAAAATTAGTTGTTTCAAAATCGACATTCTATTTCTGGTTACCACTTTATGTTTTCAAAGATCGATTATGATCGTAATCAGTCAACAATTCAATAATCAAAGTTATATTGGTTCGTTTTTATTATTATTTATATATACTGTTTATATTTTGGTAATAATCTATTTTTCATTTACTGTAGATGAGGCTTATTTCCCCAACAAACTTAATCCAAGAATCAAATTTTATAACATAGAACTAAAACAACATCGTCTAATATTTATCACAAGTTATCATATATTACTCATTTTGACAACAAAGAATTGTAACGAAATTGGTTGTTTGAACGTTGGTATTTAATCTCTGGTGACCATTATCGAGTGTTACTTATTTCAATTATAGTTTAAATCGGAAACATCTCAATCAATCAAAACATTGTATTATTTTCAAGTTAGAATTCAAGTACCCCTGTTCCTATGGTGTTTCATATTAGAATCAGAACCCAAGTGACTATGTTCCCATCCAATTGATTGATGCGCATGACCAAATTCTTGGCCGCCATTGTGCCCATTGACTCAAATGGAACATTTGCGCAGGATCAAGTAGAACAAAAGAACTCATCCTCATTCTCGTTTGGACTCTCCTCCTGAACGGACGCCTTCTCTCTCAAGTTGCATCAACCGTTACCAGGTAAATATGATTTCGATTTTGAATCATTTATTTATTTGTCTACATACTTGTATATTGGTTCATCATACTAACTTTTACTTTATTCATTTCATTCTAACAGATCGTTAAATGTGTGGCCGACTCAAATTCTGTAAGTTCAATTTTCATTTTTACAAATGTCTCTATTCCTCTCTCCCTCTCTATCTCTTTGTTTCGATAATTACTTTTCGTGCCTACCATCGAGTGCTCTCGATTTCATTTTATTTCTAATATATCATTATCCATCTTTTCCCTTGAATATCGATCTCTGTTTCTCTGATTCGATATTGGCTTTTGTTACCATTATCTAGTGGTCTCGAATTGAGTTTTATTTTCAAATGATCATTGATCCCTTTGGCACTCTTATATCGATGTATCTTAATCGGTATTTTCTATTGTGCACTTTATCGAGTGTTCTCGATTTCAATCTTATTAGTTAGGTTTGATCAGTATACTCATTTACCATTTCTTTACTTCAATCAAATAAAACATTGTTAGAACTGTTCCAGAACATTCTTCTCCCCTCCTCTCAGCATAGCCACAAAACCGTTGGATTAACTCACACACACATACCATGATGTGCAAACCCACTTTTCGTGCGTAAATTGGTTTCTGCGCATCTCTCTCTCTCTCACACTTCGTACGACGTACGGCAAATAGAACCTCACACAACCACCGCTAGCAACTCACCCCTCCGCCATTCACACACAAGCACATTGTACGCTAGCTCATTCATTCTTCGACTTTCTTTCTAAATAGTTTGTTCTACTTTAGTTGGTTTTGCTTCATTTATTCTAATTTAATTTGTTGAATGTGAAATTTTGTAAGTTCTTTTTCATTTATAATTATGACTTTATCACCTTTTGACATATCGTTATCTATGATTCGATATTTTCTCTTGTGTCCACTATCAAGTGCTATCATTATTAGTTTTAATTCAATTCTATCATTAACGACTTTACTAACTGGTCTCTCTGATTCGATAATGTTTTTGCTTTTCAATATTTAATTTTATAAGATTCTTTACCCATTATCTATTTAATGTCTTGTATTATTTCAATATCTTAGCATTATTGTACATCATCTATTGCTATTCCTACTTAGCCAAGTCCTTGTTTGACTATCGGGTGGTGAGAGAAGAACCATACCTCATCGTGCACGCTCACATGACAAGCACTACTGACTCATTTTTTGTATTCTTTTATTTTATGAACAACAAATTAATTTTTCTTTTCATTTTAGATCAAATTCAATCTTTCTTTGGTGTTTGAATTGAATTGTTGAGCTGTGTTGAATGGATGGATGGATAGAAGCTATGCAAGAGAAAGTGGGAAAGAAGTGATCAAGCGAATGATCAATGGTTTCGTCGGCAAATTTGGTAAGTAGTTTTTCGTTTTGATTTTGAGCGAATGAATTTAATTGATTTTATTGTATTATTTTAGGAAATTTAATTGGCATTCACCATCCGATATTAGTTTTGAATTTTATTGCATTCAATGGCAAATACTCCAGGTAAGGTATTTCACTTTTTATTAGATCGCATATTAATTCCATCTTTTTTATATTATCTAATTGTTCAATTCTCGCCAAGGAGATGCTAATTATCGCAATTGAAAATTTATTTGCGATACTTGAATTGTGAGCTGTTTCGACTATTTTTTTACATTATGAAAAAATGATTTTCTATTTATGGAACTATCGTCATAATGCCGTTTCAATTTCGCAAATGAAGAGTTGTTTTGCGATTGCAATTTTTTATTTTATTACTTCGATTTCATACCAAATTGGCTTGAGTTTATACTGGTTTCCATCAATTATTTATTTATTAATTTTCCCTCGAACAATCTTCGTTTTGTTTTTATTCTTATCAATCAATCATCTACATTTTACTTGTGTATTCTGCCTCTCACTTCTGATATATCCAGATTGTTCTCCAGAATTGTTAGTTTTTATTTATATTGGCTTACACCAACAATCATTCAAGATAAGTTATTTTATTTTTTATTATTTGTTCACTAATTAATTTGATCTTTTTTAGACTTTCAATATCAATTCATCAATATCACCAAAATGTTTTGCCACTTTCACCACTAGTCATCGAGAATGTTTATTCTTTTATATCCATCAACATCAACGACAACATTTAATTCATTTATTCTTGTGCTAAACAATATCATTCATTCATCAATATCAACGGCTACACCAATCATATTTATTCTCGTTCTTGACCATCGACAACATTATATTCATTAATATCAACAAAATATTTAGCCACTTTCATCACTTGTCATCGAAAATGTTTATATCCTTCAACATCAACGACAACATTTAATTCTTTTATTTTACTCTTATGTTTATTCGATATCGACTACATTATATTCAACAACGACAACATTCAATTCAATGAATTCATTGTCATCGAAAATGTTTATATCATTCAACATCAACGACAACATTTAATTCATTTATTCTTATGCTAAACAATATCATTCA
This sequence comes from Blomia tropicalis, assembly GCA_029204025.1. Lineage (NCBI taxonomy): Eukaryota > Metazoa > Arthropoda > Arachnida > Sarcoptiformes > Echimyopodidae > Blomia > Blomia tropicalis. The sequence goes on from CM055090.1 coordinate 444,474, forward strand.
TTCATCAATATCAACTGCAATACCAATCAACATTTCTACCAACATTTTCGTGTGCCAGTTTCAAGTAATCAAATCATTTGCTACTTCCTTCTAATTTTACTTGGTGTTCAGTGATTGGATTACGATTCAATATCATTTATATGAAACTTGTTTTATTTTATATTTAGTGTCATTTTTGTGCTACCATTCAATTGATCGACAAACAATATTTGGAATATTGATTTCCATTTCATACAACTTCGGCACATATTTCAAGTATCAAGTTCAAAGATTTTTCTTGTGTTTGTTATTTAATATTAACGAATCCAGTGTTTATTAGAATCAATTTCATACGCATCTACTCTTCACATCTCAATCAGAAAGAAAGTTTTATTGCATTCAAGTAATATTCAGACAATTTGAAATGGCAATTACTCCAGGTAAGTTATTTCACTTTTTATTAAATCGCATACTGATTCCATCTTTTTATTCTAGATTATCATTACGTTCAATGCAAATCATTTATCACTTATGAATCTTCATCTCTCAATCATCCATATTATACTGTGCTATATTATTTTTGCCAATTTCCGTGTGCCAGTTTCAAGTCTTCAAATCATTTGCATCTTTCTTCTATTTTTACTTTGTGTTTAGTGATTGGATTACGATTCAATATCTATTTGAAACTTGTTTTGTTTTATATTTAGTGTCATTTTTGTGCTACCATTCAATTGATCGACAAACAATATTTACCATTTCGTACAACTTTGCCACGTATATCAAGTATCAAGTTCAATTACTTTTCTTGTGTTCACCATTGAATATTATCCAATCCAGTGTTTATTAAAATTAATTTCATATGCATCTACCCTTCACATCTGCATTCTACATTCTGCAATTTGAAATGGCAATTACTCTAAGTAATGTATTTCACTTTTTATTAGATCGCATATTAATTCCATCTTTTTTTTATTAACATATTGCCCAATTCTCGCCAAGGAGATGCTAATTATCGCAATTGAAAATTTATTTGCGATACTTGAATCGTGAACTGTTTCAACTATTTTTTATGTCGTTTAAATGAAAAAATGGTGTTCTGTTTATGGAACTATTGTCATAAAGCCGTTTCAATTTCGCAAATGAAGAATTGTTTTGCGATTTCAATTTTTTATTTTAATACTTCGACTTCATACCAAATTGGTTTGAATTTATACTGGTTTCCATCAACTTTATTTCTTATTTTTTCTCGATTTTGTTTTAATTTTAATCAATCATCATCCACATTTTACTTGTTTATTCTGCTTCTCACTTTTGATATATCCAGATTTGTTATTGGTTTTTATTTATACTGGCTTACACCAACAATCATTTAAGATAAGTTATTTTATTTCTTATTATTTGTTCACTAATTAATTTTATCTTTTTTAGACTTTCAATATCAATTCATCAATATCACCAAAATGTTTTGCCACTTTCACCACTAGTCATCGAGAATGTTTATATCCATCAACATCAACGACATTTAATTCATTTATTCTTGTGCTAAACAATATCATTCATTCATCAATATTTTTCATTTACTGTAGATGATTCTTATTTTCCCAACATACTTAATCCAATCATTACCAGGTAAATGGGATTTCGATTTTGAATCATCGATTGGTTCATCATACTAACGTTTACTTTATTCATTTCTTTCTAATAGATCGTTTAATGTGTGGTCAATTCAAATTCTGTAAGTTCAATTTTCATTTACACAAATGTTGTCTCTCTCTCTCTCTCTCTCTCTCTCTCTCTCTCTCTCTCTCTCTCTCTCTCTCTCTCTCTCTCTCTCTCTCTCTCTCTCTCTCTCTCTCTCTCTCTCTCTCTCTCTCTCTCTCTCTCTCTCTCTCTCTCTCTCTCTCTCTCTCTCCTCTCTCTCCCTCCTTATCTATATTGTTCGATTATTACTTTTTGTGCCTACCATCGAGTGCTCTCGATTTCATTTTATTTCTAATCTATCATTATCCATCTTTTCCCTTGAATATCGATCTCTGTTTCTCTGATTCGATATTGTCTTTTGTTACCATTATCTAGTGGTCTCGAATTGAGTTTTATTTTCACTTGATCATTAATCACTTTGGCACTCTTATATCGATATCTCCCCATTTTAATTCGGCATTTTCTATTGTGCCCTTTATCGAGTGTTCTCGATTTCAATCTTATTATTTAGGTACTATCAGTATAATCATTTACCATTTTTTTTACCACAATCAGAAAGAACATTGTTAGAACTGTTCCACAACATTCTCCTCCGCACTTCTCTCAGGCTTCAAGCATAGCCACATAAACCGGCGTCCCTCACACACACACCATGATGCGCCAAACCCATTGTTCGTTGGTTTGGTTTGGTTGGTTTTTACGCATCTCATTCTCACACACACTCACACCATGGTGCCCAAACTGGTTGTTCGTTTCTAAACTGGTTTTTTCGTACAACGCACAGCGAATAGAACATCTTCACACATCCACCACTAGCAACTTATCCCTCCACCATTCACACACAAGCACGTTGTGTACGCCAGCTCATTCATTGTCCGACTTTATTTCTGCATAGTTTGTTCTCCTTTAGTTCGGTTTGCTTCATTTATCCTAATTTGATTTGTTGAAAGTCAGTTTTGTAAGTTCTTTTTCATTCATAATTATACATTATCCCATTAATGCCCGTATTATTTCAATATCTTAGCATTATTGTACATCACTTATTGCTATTCCCACTTAGCCAAGTCCTGGTTTGACTATCGGGTGAACCATACCTAATCGTGCACGCTCACATGGCACGCACTGCTGACTCACTTTTGTATTCTTTTGTTATATGAACAACAAATTAATTTTTCTTTTCATTTTAGATCAAATTCAATCTTTCTTTGGTGTTTTATTATGGAATCCTCAAGTTGGGTTTGCTTGATGCTTGGTGTCAATAAATTCAGGAAAGTTAAAGTTAAATTTCTTGTCTGTTCACATATTAATTCCATTTTTTCTTCTAGGCTACAGTGAAATACAGTTCCAATCTAGCCTTTCTTTGCATCATCCAAATAATTGTTGTGATCAATTTCCTTGTCCCAGTTTCAATTTTTCAAATCATACCTCTTTTTACTTGGTGGTTAGTGATTGGATTACTAATTATCATTTATTTGATACTTGTTTTGTTTTATATTTAGTGTCATTTTTGTGCTACCATTCAATTGATCGACAAACAACATTTGGTATATTGATTTCCATTTTGTACTTCGACTTCAGCACATATCAAATTCAATAATTGTTTCTTGTGTTTACCATTGAATATTATCGATTCCAGTGTTTATTAGAATCAATTTCATACGCGTCTACTCTTCACATCTCATTCAGTTAGAAAATTTCATTGCATTCAAGGAATATTTAGACAATTTGAAATGGCAATTACTCCAGGTAAGTTATTTCACTTTTTATTAGATCACATATTAATTCCATCTTTTTATTCTAGGTTATTGTGATGTATAATGCAATTCCTTCATCACTTATGTATCATCTCTCAATCATGCATACCCCTATATAATATTTATATTGAACTATATTAGTGTTGTCATCAATTTCCATATATAAATTGTTCATATTCTCGCTCTTTTACCACATAACTCAGCTATCTTGGAGATGATGACTTGCATCTGCAAGTAGGATCCAAGATAATTGTCCCAAGCCAATGGGGCCCTGTTCTCGGGTCCGTAATGAGGAGGGTGTGGTACGATGGAATAACCATCAAAGCCCGTAAAACTTTGCTGTTATTAGCGTAATTTTACCTTTTCATTGATCGTTAATCAATTTTCATTCCATTTCCTTACTATTTAGTTAGTTTTATATCTCTATCGTTTTTATTATTTCCATTTCCACGTATTTATTGAATGTGAGTTTTATGATAGTCATTTATGATAGAGATTTATTTCAATTTTTTTATGATCAATGAATTATTTTATTTAGTTTTGTATCTAGTAATACTTTTTCATCTATCTCTATCGATTGAAAGTTTAAATAGTTCCTTCTTGATAGAGAATTTCAGTTATTTATTTTATTTAGTTCAATCTGCAATCTTTTTCTATGAATGCTTATTTTTAGACATAGTATCAATGTGTCTTTGACCTTAAACGGTCCACGTGCATATCATTTTGCATGCATTTTGTTTGATGATCTTTTCAATATATCTTTATCATTTTAGATTTACAATGTCAGCTATTGAATGAGAGTTATAATATTTCTTCTTGATAAAGAATTTTATTTATTTATTTACTTTAAATCAATTTATTCATCTTGTATGATTGATTATTTATCCTTAGACATAGTTTCAATGCATAAGTGGTTGATCTAATTAGATTCATTTGCAATTTCTTTCTACATTGCATCTTGTATGTGAGACGTTGATCTAATTAGATTCATTTGCGATGTCTTTCTTCATTGCATCTTGTATGTGTGTCGTTGATCTAATTAGATTCATTTGCAATGTCTACACATCGTCTTCCGTATGATATCGTTGTATCATATCGTCGACCTCTTTGCATGTCTCTATGCATTGTATGTGAGTGTTTCTGCCGGTTCCCCCATTAGTTGGACATAACGAAGCAATTGAACCAACTTGGTGGTCAAGCTAATTGACGCTCGATTACCTGTCATCTACATCTCTATCATATTAGATTACTATTGAATGAAAATTGTATTAGTTGTTTTTGATAGAGAATTTTATTTTGTTTAATTCTTCTTGTATGATTGATTATTTATCCTTAGACATAGCTCCAATGTTTGAATGTGTTTCACTTGAGATGATCTATCTTTTCAATTATCTCTATCATTTTAGTTTTACATTGTCAACTATTGAATGAGAGTTGTAATAGTTATTTTTTTATATTCAATCTGCATTCCTCTTGTATGGTTGATTGTTTAACTTTACCCAAAATGATCTATTTGCAATGTACTTATACATTGCATCTTGTGTGTGAGCCGTCACTATGTCTACACATTACCCTCCGTATGATATCGTTTGAACATATCGTCGGCCTCTTTGCATGTCTCTATGCATTGTATGTGAGTGTTTCTCTCGCCCGCTAATGGGTTTTGGCACACACCATGCCGGTTCCCCCATTAGTTGGACATAACCAAAACAATTGAACCAACTTGGTGGTCAAGCTAATTGACGCCCGATTACCTGACTGGCGCATGCGTTCTTGTGACGAAGACCAGTGACGAGAAACAATGGAGAACGAATGGCGAGGACCAATGGCGAGGACCAATGGAGAAACCAAATGGAGAAACCAAATGGAGAAAACAAATGGAGAAAACAAATGGAGAAAACAAATGGAGAAAACGAATGAAGAAGAAGAAGAAGAAAAAAACAAGTGGTTTGGAAAATGAAAAGTTTATTGGAACAATAATAAATAAAATACAAAAAAATGAAAAGTTTATTGTAATAATAATAAATAAAATACAAAAAAAAATAAAAATTTTATTGATTAATAAAAAAAGGTGTTCTCTCTCTTCTCTCTCCTCTCCTCTCCCCCCTTCGATACACTTACCTTTCTTCTCCCCCCGCGATGTCTTCGCCAAGTTTCTGTTTATAAGGCTTAAAGTCTCACGTACAGGTACAGGCAGGCTAAAGAAACCTATTGTACGTCCAAGACTACCCATTCCCCCACTTGGGTTGCGTTGCCGGTAGGCAGGAGAGGCTGGGCGAACCTATTTCCCCCCGGCGAACCCATTATATCTCTGCTGTTTGGGCGTTTTAAGTCTTGCAACCAGGCACAGAGGGAATCAAAGTGTTAAGACACAAGCCCTTTTGTTGCTCCAGACTCATTATATCTCTGCTGTTTGTGGGCGTTTTAAGTCTTGCAACCAGGCACAGAGGGAATCAAAGTGTTAAGACACAAGCCCTTTTGTTGCTCCAGACTGCTATGCGTTGCCGGTTGCTTCTTTTAGTTGCTTGAAGGTCGGCTGGTCAAGCGTACCAAAACCCTTCAAGCGAACTTCTGCGGGCCGGTGCTTCACCGGTGCATCCAAGTTGCAATCGGGCTGTTAAAACAAATAAAGAAAAGGTTAATAAATTACAACACACACACAACGATTCTAGGAGAGAACTAGAGAGAATCGAGAGAACACCGTGTGTGTGTGTGTGTTACAATAATAAAATAAAACAATAATAAAATAATAAATAATAAAATTGGAGCCATCCATCCGGTGATGATCGCCATCCATCAGCTATCGATAGCCATCCAAACTTAATGTTCATGGTCAAGAGTCTATCGAGTCCGTCATCCCAAAAACATTAAGTATTTATTTAATATAAAAGGTGGGCCGTAATCCATCCGGTAATGATCGCCATCCAAATTAATGTTCATGGTCAAGAGTCTATCGAGTCCGTCATCCCAAAAACATTAAGTATTTATTGAATAAATAGACACGTTTATTGAGTCGCAATCAAATCTTCAATGCGATATTCGTCAGCAATACAAGTCAGCAGTTTTACGGAATCACTGGTCACAGATCGAATGATTCCAACCATCATCACTTTACACAGGCTTTGGACTGTCAAGTTTGAGGTCAAGAATATAAAGAATTTGTATTCAATCATTCCAAAAACCAGGCGGATTTAAAACCGATGCTCCCTTGATGATGTCTCAAAGTGAAATGAGTATAAACATAAAACAAAGCACACCGCTGCGGCTATGTTGACATAAGTTGTTGGTGTAATGGAAATGGTGTAAATGTACAATCGATTTCACTTTAACTTCAATCATTCCAAAAACCAGGCGGATTTAAAACCGATGCTCACTTGATGATGTCTCAAAGTGAAAAATGAGTATAGACATAAACAAAGCACACCGCTGCGGCTATGTTGACATCAGACGTTAGTGAAATGGAAATGGTGAATCCTTGTTTTTGGTAGAATCCTTTGGATTTGCGAACTGAAATTTTCAGGAATGATTTAAAATTTATCAATTAATCATCCCTGAAAATTTCATTCCGATCAAGCAACTTCAATTTTTCTTCGTTTTTGAAAAACGCAAAGGCTAAAGCCTTCATTTTTGATGAAAATCGAGCAAAAATTAAAGTTGCTTGGATTCCAATGAAATTTTCAGGAATGGTTTATTGATTAATTTTAAATCATTCCTGAAAATTTCAGTTCGAAAATCTAAAGGATTCTACCCAAAACAGGATTCAAATTGATTGATCAAAAATCGACATGACACCAAAAAACCAATCAATTTGAACCTTGTTTTTGGCAGAATCCTTTAGATTTTCAAACTGAAATTCACAGAAATGATTTGTTATTGATCAATAAACCATTCCTGAAAATTTCATTGGAATCCAAGCAACTTTAATTTTTGCTCGATTTTCATCAAAAATGAAGGCTTTAGCCTTTGCGTTTTTTCAATTTTCAAGAAAAAATTAAAGTTGCTTGGATCGGAATGAAATTTTCAGGAATGGTTTATTGATCACTTAACACAAGCTTTGGACTGTCAAGTTTGAGGTCAAGAATATAAAGAATTTGTATTGAATCATTCCAAAAACCAGGCGGATTTAAAACGATGTTCACTTGATGATGTCGCAAAGTGAAATGAGTATAAACCAAAACAAAGCACACCGCTGCGGCTATGTTGACATCAGGCGTTGGTGTAATGAAAATGGTGTAAATGTACAAACGATTTCACTTTAACTTCAATTATCTCGAAAACTGTACAAACTCGTGAACGGTTTTATTGAACTCGGAACAGGAACAGCGTATATCTCAAAAAAGATAATATCTACAAAAATGATCATTGACTTATTCGATCAAGAATACTAAAATCTATAAAATTTCAGTTAAACTTTCAGTCATTTCAGTTTAAACTGCGATTTAACAGTAGTACACGAAATGTTAGGCATATTAGTTTGAACTTTGATACTTTCAGGTTGCAAATACACCATAAGATAGACCATAAATTAAAAATTAACGAGCGAAATGCGAACGAGTTAAAAAAGGTATAGATGATGGTAGAGTTGAGGTTCATAATATAACGATACTTTTAGTTGATGATAATCCATAATTAAAAAAGTTGATGTTGGTGGTAAAGTTGAGGATGGTTGATGGAGTTTGAGGGAAATAAGTTAAGAATAAACAACACGGGAATAAACATATTTATTATTTAATAAATTAATTCAATTTAAAATAATGTAATGTTAAGTGATCGGCGACTAAGTTGATGTTCCAGAGTGTCGTCCCAATGATCGGCGGCCAAGTTTATGTTCCCGAGTATCGTACCAATGATTGGCTGCCAAGTTGATGTTCCCGAGTGTCGTCCCAATCATCGGCTGCCAAGTTAATGTTCCCGCGTGTCGTCCCAATGATCGTCTGCCAAGTTGATGTTCCAGTGTGTTGTCTCAATGATCGGCTGCCAAGTTGATGTTCCCGAGTGTCGTACCAATGATCGGCGGCCAATTTGTTGTTCCAGAGTGTCGTCCCAATGATCGGCAGCCAATTTGTTGTTCCAGAGTGTCGTCCCAATGATCGGCAGCCAATTTGTTGTTCCAGAGTGTCGTCCCAATGATCGGCGGCCAAGTCCATGTTCCAGAGTGTCGTACCAATGATCGATGGGTAGTCGAAATATACCCTCGTCTGCAGAGAGAGGCTCATTGAAAGACGATAAGGTTGTGATCCGAGAGTGATTCGAGGTCGCAAACGTGCCAGTTGTTGAGGAAAGGAATTGATTGCGAGTTGGCGAAAGTGATGTCGATAACACTATGTCTCGTGATTGCCACAAGCACGCCAACACCATTGCCATCCAAAGATATTGAAATTGGAAAATAAAAAAAATGTCAGTGAATGATCAAAGCTATTTATTTCAATGAATACTTAACTTAAATGAAAATGGTCCATCGTTTGGTGAGGTTTGGTTCATCGTTTGGTACTTGATCGTTTATCATTTGGTGCAGTTTGGTCCATCATTTGGTTCATGATTTTCCATCGTTTTGGCACCTTTAATCTTCAATCGTTTGGTTCTTGATCAATCGGCTGCCAAGTTGTTGTTCCAGATTGTGCCGTTTCAATGATCGTTTCCCAATAACCGACGGTGACGTTACCGATGCAGACCACGACGACGATTGACCCGTCGATGAGCCATCATCAATTTCTTTTCCATCCTTTGATTCAATTTGATTACCATTTGAGGATATAAGTTGTTGTTGTTGCTGCTTTTTTGTTGCTGTTGTGATAATTGATGTTGCTCAAAGACATTGCTTGCCATCCAAGAGACATTGAGGTAGCACCAGTAGATGAAGCTGCACCAGTTGTCGATGATGATGTTCATCCAGTTATTGCTGCTGATGCTACTGCGGTGATCGTATTTTTTGTCATCACATTCATGGCACAAGTTAATGCACGTCGTTCAGTGAAATAGTTACCAACAATAACCGGGAACAAAAATGATTTCAATTTGAAGCCAAGAAAACAATTGGTTATTGAGGAAACAATTGGATGCAAATGGTTTTAAAGGAGTCCAATGTAACAGCGATGTTTGTTTTTTAGTAAAATTTTCACCTTCGGCAATACGCGTCAACATAATCCAAACCAATCGGCAACAGGAAAGTTCGGTGAAACCAAGATCAGCAAGCAAATGATCAGCAACAGAGAAATTGATATTGATCCCTTTCCAAGACAGTAATGGTGAAATCCAAATCAGCAAACAATTGATCTGCAAAGGAATATTCTAAGTTGATCTTCGTTTAAGGTAAAATTTAATAGATACCAAACCAACAAACGATTGAACGAACAGGATAATCCTAAGACATTTTGACATATCAGCCATAACGAACATCAGCATCGGGAATGGTATTCTGCAAAAAGACATAGCCAAAGAACGCCATTGCCACAATCATTGCCATCCAACGATTTTGACATGAAAAATTACAAAAAAAATGTCAGTGAATTATTAAAGTAATTAGTTTCAAAATATACTTAACTTTGATAACATTCAACAACGGCATAATCAAGAAATTGAAACATCGGCCTTGTTTTGCAGCATAGTGAGACCACAAAATAGACCAACGGCTACGAGAAATCAAACTTGATCGTCGTCCTAAAGAGAGGTCGGTGAAATTCAGCTCAGCAAACGATGTTCGAGAGTGTGATCCTAATGATCAGCGGCCAAGTTGATGTTCCGCCTTGATCATCACCAATGAAAGCCAAGAAACGATTGATGAACTGTTTGGTTTATGCTTGAGCTTATATACAAATTTTATGGTACTTCAGCCACACATTTGCTAGTGTTCAATGTGGTATGTAGGGTTAAAGTTATCATCTCAGTTTAAACTTTGATAATTTCATGTTGCCAATACATGATAGGTTAAACATGAACTTCATGTCAAAGCATGTAAAACGATAGATGAGTTGGGGCCAACCGATTAATTGTACAGTGAAAGAAAGCCAACAATATGAATCATTTGTATCATGATTAGAACGATTCGAATCGAGTCAAATGTATCATCATGAGTCGAGATGCTTCATCGATGCAGTGCTATATCGGCAAATTTTGGTACTAAAACAATAAACATAAACATATGGTCGAATAAAATTTGTATTAGATTTTTTATAATGATAAATATGGATAATTTACCAAGGTATCATTTGGTTACCGAGGAAACAATTTGATGCCAACAAGCGAACAACGATTGTGGGTACAAATTAACATCCAATGAGGTTTCCAATGAAATAAAAGTAGAAGTATTCCACATGAATGAATAGTATATCATAGTGATCATAATAAACCAATTACAAATGTAGACCTATGTAAAATATGTAAGAAAGAATTTTTTTTAATAAAGTTAAAAACTTACAATAAAAATTGTTGGAATAACACTTTGTTTTCAAAACAAATTAAACGGAGGATACTTTGGTGCACTATATTTGTTCAACATCATTGTGGCCAACAATACACATGAATGTAAAACAGCTAGTTGTGTACACACGTGCATATTGGCTTCATACAATAACATTGTTTTACAACAAAACGGTGAATATTTTTAATAAAGTTTTATTTTGAAACTAACAGAAAATTTAATTTCCAATCGATTGAGACCACGATCAAGTTTGTACGATTTACCGTTTTTGAGATAATTGAGTTTTTAAACATAAAATTCAATAGATGGCGACACTAGTACTGTACCAAATAAATTTTAAAATTTTTTCAGTTTTGCAAATTTTTCAAAATGTTCGCCGGTGGCGACACCTGGTGGATTTTTAAATATTAAAAATATTTTCAAACGCGTTTTATGTAAAAACTACAGCGATTTCAACTATGAAATTGAGCAGAATTATGGATTTTAAGATTCTGAATCGATTGACACCATGATCAAGTTTGTACGTTTTATCATTTTAAAGTTATCAGCGTTTGAACACGCCCAGCTATTTTCTATGGGAAAATGCCCCATAGGAAATACATTGGATTGTTTACACGCCGATAACTCAAAAACGATAAATTGTACAAATTTGATCATAATGTCAATCGATTTAGAATCTTAAAATCTATTAGTCAAAATAATTTTATGATTGAATTCGGTGTAGTTTTCATGTTTCATGCGTTTAAACATTTCAATGTATTTCCTATGGGACATATTTTCAAAACGCCAAAAATGAATTTTTTCGATAGTATCGATAGTATTTCGTTCATCACTTTCGATTAAATTCAATTTTTAAAATTATTGATTAAATTATTATCTATGTTTAAACAAGTATAACTCAAGAATTATAAATTTTATAACATTTATCATAATCTTATTTGATAAAACGTTTACTTATCTATAATTGTGCCAAGTTTGAGAATTTATTACTGTGCAGTTTTTGAGGTATTGAATTTACAACAGACCATGTAAAAAAAGCTTAAAACGCGTATATCTCAAAAACGATAAGATCTACAAAATTTATCATAAATTTATTCGATTAAGAATATTAAAATCTATAAAATTGCAAAGTTTCAATTTTAAATTATTTGTGGTTATTGAGATATTTAGAATAAAACAAAATATGAACAACATACATCAAAAACGTGTATATCTCAAGAACAATAAGATCTATTAAGTTGATTATAATTTAATTTGATGAAACGTTTTCTTATTTAATATTGTGCCAAGTTTGAAACTTTATTTCTGTGCGGTTTTTGAGATATTATATTTACAATAAACCATGTAAAAAAAGCTTAAAACGCGTATATCTCAAAAACGATAAGATCTACAAAATTGATCATTAACTCATTCGATTAAGAATACCAAAATCTATAAAATTGCAAAGTTTCAATTTTAAATTATTTGTGGTTATTGAGATATTTAGAATAAAACAAAAAATAAACAAAAACTTAAAAAACGCGTATAACTCAAAAACGATAAGATCTACCAAATAGATCATGTGTTCATTCTATCAGAAATTTTATAATCTATAAGTACGAAAAGATTCGAATTTTAGTTTTTTGTGGTTCTTGAGATATTGAATTTATAACAAACCATGTAAAAAAAGCGTAAAACGCGTATAACTCAAAAACGATAAAATTTATCAAATTGATCATAAACTTATTCAATTAGGAATATCAAAATCAATGAACATGGAAAATTTCAACATTCATTCATATGTGGTTACTGAGATGTAGAGATTAAAACAAAATATAAACAATGTAATTCAAAACACGCATAACTCATTAACTATAAAGTTTAAAATGTTGATCATAGATTCATTCTATCAATGATTTTATAATCTACAAGTTTAGAATGTTTTATATTTTAACATTGTATAGTTGATGAGTTATTGAACTTTTAACTAAATCCGTCGATAATGTGTCGCGAATCTACCAATACATTGGATTGCCTATTCCAGAGTGAGATGAGACATAACTAAGTAGGTTATTTAGCTATGACCATAAATAGCACGAAAACTGTGCATCGTACAAACTCGAAAATGTTTTCAATCAATTCAGAATCTAAAAATCTACCGGAATCAAAGTGAAAATCATCAAAATCGGTCAATAGATACAACTCAATAGATAGATCGATTCGGTAGAAGAACCGTTTGACATCGTTTACATTGACACGGTAAGAAGATTGAATAAATACAGATCAACCAAAATAATATCGGCAACAGACAATCGACGCATTCAGTCGATTTGTGTGGTCAACGACATCGAAGACAATAACTGAATTTAACTTTGTCAACAATTGGCATTGATAATGGCAAGAAAAAAGTGAACTATCTGTCCAAGCACATATTGGAATCTTAAATATGATTTTAAACTTAACTCCATTAACGTCGATTACGTCCAGAATTCATGAATTGGCGAAAAGAGAAACATTACAAGGTGAGACATGACAAACACAAAGTTCAAGATGGAATAACAAATATTTTTGTAGCAGATTTGATCGGTGGACGAACCGTTTGACATTGACACAGTAAGAGGATTGAATAAATACGGATCATCATAGGAAATATTGACATCTGGTCATCGACGCATTCACTCGTTTTGTGTTGGCAACGACATCAAAGACACAAATAGGATTCAACTTGGTCAACTTGATACCTCAAGTAAAGCAAATCGACAAACAGAAAATCATCGTTGAATACAAGTACATTGGAATAGATTCCAGTGTTTCGAGAAAACGTGAACAATGCGAATATAAAACAGATATCCACACCAACAACGAAGCAATGTTTTAGTGGAAAGAGTAAATCAGGCATTGATGAAACGAATAACTGGGCAGATGAACGAAGCAAATCAAAACAAACACATGATCGGACCATTCATGCAAAACTTTGTGCGAACGAATATAGTTCAACAATCGACCTGCCAACATTGAAACAAAGACAGTCGGGACTTTGTTTGCACAAAAACAACATGAGTGTTTTTATGTAAGAACGGACAAGAAAACAGTGGCCGACACCCGAGTTGAAGGAGTATTAGATCAACGTTCAGCGGAGTGCAATCATCTTCGATAGAATGGATGAATAGAATTAGCACTGTCCAGAATGAAAACCAAAGAGTGGAAGACAGAGGTTGAATATGATGATGATGAAGATCACAACGGTAATCATGAGTGTAAAACACAAGCAAAATTTCACACGAACTGGCACACGTGGATCATGGCAAATAGACAATAATACAATACCACAAAATAAAAAATTCATGATGAATAGTGTTAAAGATGAACAAACTTACATGTTGATGATCGTCGATGATGAGCTTAAGGGATAAAAGTTAGTGAATAAATGTACACAGAGCAAAAAATATCTTTTTTTTTCATAAAATACAATAGTAAAATTTAAAAAAGAAATGGTTTGGTGATGCCGACAATTGTTATTGTCCTCCAAAAAAGGTCTGCTTTTTAAACGATCGGCCTCCATCAGCATCACGACAAATTTCTGAAACAGGAACGCCACCGCCATAACTATTAAAAGTTAAAAAAACTTGATTAGTCATTTAATCTTTAGTTTGTTAAAAACGCCATTAGTCAAAGTGACGAATGAGAAGGAAAAGTAGATAGAACCAAAACTAATGACTAACAACTCTGACCCTTATGGGTGAAGGGCATCTCACGGACTCGATCACACATATGACTTATTAGGACACGGTGAGATCCATGGAGTAAGCATTACGTTTTGGATGAAAAAAGAGAGAATGAGATAGATCCTCAACGAATGACTGATAACTCTGGTCCTTATGGGTGAAGGACTCTCACTACACAGCCCACACATACGGCTTATTGGGCCGCGGCGAACTTCGGTGGAGTACGCATTGCGTTTTGGAAGAAAAAAGGGGGAGAGGAAATAGAATCCTCAACGAATGACTAACAACTCTGGCTCTTATGGGTGAAGAGCTCTCACGACACAGCCCACACATACGGCTTATTGGGCCGCGGCGAACTTCGGTGGAGTACGCATTACGTTTTGGATGAAAAAAGAGAAGAGGAGATAGAATCCTCAACGAATGACTAACAACTCTGGTCCTTATGGGTGAAGGACTCTCACTACACAGCCCACACATACGGCTTATTGGGCCGCGGCGAACTTCGGTGGAGTACGCATTACGTTTTGGAAAGAAAAATGAAGAAAGAGGGTAAAGGATAGGAGGTAAAGGATATGGGTTTTATCAAAATAAAAATTAAATTTAACTTAGCTTTAGTATTTGTTGTTGTCTTCATTGATGACTGATAAAAAACCAAGATGAAATCCATAAAAAACCGAGATGAAATCAAGTTATTCATTTTAAAAATAAAGGAAACCAATGTCATCACAATTCAATGACGCATCGGGAACAATGAGCTAACACGCGGACCGATAAGAATAGACAAAGGCTGAAAGACGTCCAACGTGATGAACCAAAGTCGTAGCATAAACGATTGAGCCGCTACCACAAAGTTCTGGTGGTTGGCGCTTACCGACTCCCTCTCCCCTATGTTCAACTAGTAAAGTATGGCGCCTAATGAGACGAACCAATAATGATCGCCACCAGTGACGCTGGTTAACTTCTACAATAAAATGATGCAATTATGATGGCGCCTATCGGTTCCCTCCTCCATGTTCAACTATAGTAACAACGATCGAACCGCTACCACAAATTTCTGGTGGTTGGCGCTTACCGACTCCCTCCCCCTATGTTCAACTAGTAAAGTATGGCGCCTAATGAGACGAATCAATAATGATCGCCACCAGTGACGCTGGCGATTCAATTTTGATGGCGCTTATCGATTCCCTCCCCATGTTCAACTAGTAAAGCAAGGCACCTAATGAGACGAATCAATAATGAGCACCACAAATGACTTTGGCTATCTTCTACATCAGAATGATGCAATTTTGATAACGCTTATCGCTCCTTCCTATCGGTTCAATTAGTAGAGCATAGCGTTCAACGAAATCAACCTAGTTGTCTAAAAGTTCTATTGAGGTTAAAGAAATGGTAAATGAGTTTACCGAACGAATCTAACTAATAAGATTGAAACTCGAAAACATTCGATAAAGTACATCAGAGTAAAATAGGGAAATATCGATATAAGAGTACCAAAGGGATACAAATTGTATTTTACTAATATAATGGAGATCATTGAAACCATCGTCAATGTTAGAAAGGAGTTTTAACAGATTAAAAAACTTACAACTGAAATTATTGGAAAAACACGTCGTTTTCAATACGAATTAAAAATTGCAATCCTACATTTGCAATCCTACATTGTACAGATGAATCGTTGAGTAAACTTTACAAAAAGTTTACAATGTTTTAATTGATTGGAGATAAAGTATGTTGGGGCACAAAGTATGTTCATATAGTTATTAATTTATTGAATTGGATATACAGTTTAAATTATAGTATGATAATATTTGAATTAACATCATATGCAGGTGGTGAAATTAGTTATTATGTGGTACGATTCCGTCAGTTACACGGTCGTTGGACAACGCCATGTTCATAATGGACATCGAGTTGTGTGTGGTAGTATCAAAACATGTGTAGCACAATGATAAATTTGTATTAGGTTAATGTTGAATAAATATACCGATAATTTTGATGCCAAGGGAAAAATTAATAGGAATGTTGCAAAAGACAGACCGTAATCGACCATAATATGTCATTGGTAGAATGTTCAACAAAATGACTTCAATTCGGACCCAAATTTGGATTTTACGCCATTCTCGCTATAAGGAAAGTGGAAACCATTAAATGTAATAATGCAACGTAAACGATGGATAATTTGGTGTGTGGTTGACAACCTGTTTAACAAACTTAGATATGGTTTAATAACCAAAGCGCGATCGTTTCATTGAAGAGATACGATAATCAATAATGAGAAACGATGTCATAATGCTGATTGAATATAACCCCACGTTCCATTATGTCCCATAACCATGATTTTGTTTGTTCCCACTCATTCCGCGATTTCTTCTAGAACTTGATGGAACCTTTAATGGATGGAAAAATGTTTAATAAAATTGGAATCCAATACTACTTGCCTGTTGAAATAAACCACGATTGTTCACCAAAAGTTTCATACTAAGAGAGTTATGGTTATCAATGCTGTAAAACAATATCAATACAACTGATTGGCATCAAGAAATGATTGTTGTATTGAATAGTTAATATTAGTTTCATTTACAGGTATCAGGAGAGTCCTGAATTGGCATCCGATGTTGGCAAGCAAATGACCAAAACCAATGATGTCTTTTACCAGCTTTCCATGTGCAATGTAATTCATATGATTCAGGGATATCGATGTTCAATTCTTCCAATTCTTATTGGCATTTCTTGAATTAGATGACACTTAGAGTTAAAGTATAGATAATTATTTTATCTGTTGAGTATGTGTTTTCAATGTCCATGTAGTTACACTGAATACTTGAAAGATGTAGAATAGTTCGAATACCTCTTCGTATAAGATGTTGAAAAGCGAATTGTATGAGTGACCACAATCTCATTAAATATATGACGAATTGTCTATCATATGAGTAGAGAATTGATTGGTATAATCGTTATGTTTTGGTTGATTTCAAAATGTTACACCGCTTTTTAAGTCTTCCGAGGATGGTCCCTTTTGTTGAGTAATGTATGTACACACTTGATATCTTTCTGTCTAGACCACGAAGTTTAAAGTAAATTCTCAATACATCGTTGTCCCATATATATCGAACCTTCTTCATTTTCAAAAGTAAATGAATGAATTTGCATTCTCAAAATTTCTATCACCCCTTCCGGAATCGTAACTTCAATAATCGTCACCATCGTGATCATCACGATTTTGATGATACGACAATCGATCATTAGAGATGCAGATTGTATTTTCTGTAAACTTTTGCATAAAATGATCCTATGAATGAAATGAATGTTATGAAAACGTTTTGTAAACAATATTTGATGTTTCAATCTTACGATT